>CM042082.1:32787809-32862809 GCA_023509865.1 Trypoxylus dichotomus | reverse complement strand
ACATTCTTTTTTGTTTAAAATATCCAATCTATCTTAATTATAGCGTTTTATGTGATATCATTTAATATATAAGTATTATCGTGATATATACAGACTATATAGGCCATAGACATATTCTATTATATATATATATCTCTGTTAAATTGATGTAAATGGTGCTTAATGACACAAATATACGATAAACACCGAAATTAGTGTATTTGATTTAAACTTTAAGGAATCAAACCCTCAAAATAGCATTTTCCTTCAAAGAAAGAATGATTTAAAACACATATAGGTCCTAAATAACGACCCTGCTCATAAATGATAATTATCTCGAATTAACGCCTTTATTTTTTATTCTAGAAATCACCAAAATATTTTTCTGACTATATAAATACATTGCAACTCGAATAAACCCCTTAAAAAAAACACTCAATTGAAAGTAGGAACGCGTCTTTTACATCGATGAAAAACTCGATTGTTTGTTCTATAAAAAGGCGACGGTTAAAACCGGGTGAAGCCCTCTAACGTTATGAAAAGCTAGGTAGGTTTTTCCAGGTGAAAAATACGCACTACTAGGACTTCGCTGGTGCTTACTTCACATTTCAGACCGGTAAAATGTACAATTAGTAAAGATTGATAGTTGAGCTTAATCGGGAAAAAACGGTGTAGAAGTGTCGTTTTAATTAGTTCGCATTGGGATAAAATATAGTTGCTAAAATCGAGTCGGGGTGTGTAAAATTGTTTTTTTACTGCTAAATATAATAATGGTAATGATCAAAAAAATATATAATGCTCCCTAAATCGTACACTACCCAATAATAAGTCTAAATTATAAACGAAAAAGAATCACTAAAATATAAATTGCAACTTATTCCTTTGGAATTTAACTGTTTCTCCGAGGTTTCCAATTATTAAATTAAAGTGCGATGTCGGCTGAACCAACCCCGCGTTAGTAATGGATGATAACAATGATATAAATAACGAATTAACATTGTCTAGTACTTCTTACACTATTAGCGGTCTGCTGAACACTTTAACATCACAAAATGTTTGCTCTAAGGAAATCGAAGAAGAAAAATACGGTAAGTTATAGTGAAACCAGATACAAGCCCTAATATGCAAACTTAAATTGAATTACCGCAATTTAATTACAGACACACAACGACTTTTAATTCAATTTTCCCTATTTAGAGTAGAAAACTCATTAATTTAATTTGAAAGATTATTACTCTTCTTTCTGTTAATCGCATAAAAATTATTTGCATTTGATTGGAATTATCTTAGTCAAACGAAATTTAATTCATATTAATTAAAAGAAAAATAATTATAATCAATGATTTTTAAAAATTTGGAATTCTAATAGATTATACCGATAATTTCGAGAGCTACAATAACAACGACGAAGCAACTACGACATCTGGCGTCGTTAAACGTAAACAACGACGTTACAGGTAATTGTATTTCTTAATGACTGCCTTTAATCAAATTTTCGCTACTTTCTTCCTTAGAACAACATTTTCAAATTATCAACTGGAAGAACTCGAAAGGGCTTTTCACAAAACACACTATCCCGACGTCTTCTTCCGCGAAGAATTAGCTTTGAGGATCGATCTAACCGAGGCTAGGGTGCAGGTTTGGATCAAAAATAGAAGATCTAAAAGGAGAAAACAAGAAAAAGCATGAATAAGACTGGAAATCCCGGCCAAAATTTAAATAACATCCCAATTAGTTTACCAGGTTGGTACTGCCTTCTTTTTGAAAATTGTAGGTAAAGCAGATTTCTTTAATTTTAAAGCGTGCTCGACGTCATTAGAGAATCCATTATTGAATTTCACCTCGAATAATGAACAAAATTCCGCTTCAAACTTATTCCTGGGACTCGAATGGCCACCGATCGTGAATTCTTTAAACTTTCAAAACAACATCTCGCCGATGTCGATGGAAAATCCCTCGATAAACGATCAGCAATGCATTTTAGAGAGCCAACTCAACGACAGAATTAACGAAACCATTTTAATAGCCGATAGGATCACAAATTCTATGCAAACAGGGATTATTTCGGATGGAATTTTGTTGAACGAAGATCTAAGCGATAGAATCGGGGGTAATCTGAGTTTAATTAGCGAGGCTCAAGAAGAAATAGCTATCGATCCAGAATTGTTAACTTTGAAACCGAAATGTATGGGAAGCAACGATGAATAGAAAGTCTTAATTGTTTTTTGTTGTCTGTTAATTTTTTAGATGTAAATACTAGTGATTATTGTTTTAAATGATGAAATGAGAGAAAATTTTATCGAAAATAAAGGAATAATAGAAAATTATTTCATATTAGTTTCAGCGACATCTATCCTTTAAGTAGTGAATTTCTAGGGGATTGGTCGGGATGGTGATGTAGTAATTTGCAACTTACACAGGCGTTAGCGCGCCATCTAATGATGTATATAGCATTTTCTACGCTAATTATTTTGTATACCAAACATAAAGTTCGAATTTAACAATTAATTTAACCAATTTAGAAGCTTTCGAGAATATATTCAGTTAGTGTGGTCTTTTTACTGCGCCAGTGTGCTCTTAAAAAGGTAATTCATTTTACATTTAATCCGTCATTGCTTAATTATTTCACCTAGACAAACCTTTACCTTCATCCTTTTTTTTCTGATTCAATATAACGGAATTATTGATTTACTTTTACGCGATTTGCCTTAACCTAGAAAATTCCATGCTTAATACTTTTTCCTTGTGTTTTTTTTGTCTTCCTACGTTTTTAGAATATCTGTTTTCATATATTCCCTTTGCCAAAGTTGGAAACTATTAATTTATTCCAGTCTATTTGAATTGGACTCAGAATGAGATAAGTTTATCTTTGTTATTCTTTTGTTAGGATCATGTGATTTTTTACTAGTGTATATATATTTATTTATGCTATTTAAACATATTACGAGATTTTCAATGTTATATACAGGGATCCATTTAAATTAGAGGTCAAATTACTGTTAGAACTTTTTGATTTGTAATTAGTTGGGGTTGGCAGCTACTTTAACTTGTATGTAATTTGATTTTGACAGCTGCCGTTTTTAAAATTTTATTGAATATCATTAATAAGGAAAATATATGTAGAAAATTAATCTTTTCCTATTTTTAAATTAGTTTCGATTATAAGAAAGAACAATAACAGTGAAACCCCGATTATCGGAGGTAAAGTGAGGACTACTTAGCTTCTGATAACAAAAAGCTCGGATAATCCGGATTTATTTATCATTTATATATTTGCAAACTAAGAATACATATATGTATTATACGATCTTTATACACTTTCAACGATTTATTAACAATTACAAAACAGCAAAGTAACTGTCTATCGGTGTCTGTTTCATGTTTGATCTTCTTTTTTTTACTGCGATGTTGTTCTATGGGTTAAGAAGCAGTAGATCTAGTGTCGTGTAAAATCGTCTTGGTGAGAGGTACGCTGTTTATTAACATACACGCTTGTATATCGTCATCCTCATCATCATCTATATTTCTGGCTCTCCGGAAAGCAGTTGTTAATTCTTCAATAGGGGGTTCTTCTTCTGAATCATCCGCTGTAACCCAATGTGCAACATCTTGTGTTGTGACGGTTTCGCAACCGTTTAATTTTTGCGTTAATTCAAACAAATTTTGTTGTATTCTGCTTCGCTAGCAAAACTTGAAAAGGGCATTTCTTCACGGCTTTTCAATTTAGAAGCTAATTGGTTCGATGGAAGATCTTCATTACCTTCCTTAAAATCAAGATTTTCTAATAGTAAAAACACGCACTAAATCCCAGGTTTGACTCACCCAGTATATAACGTCCTTTAGTGTAATCGATCGCAAAGCACTTGCGAAATTTTCATTTTCTGTATACCCCAACAGATGTTCATTTATAATTCCGTTTTATGTTTTCGAGGACGCCTGAATCAATCGGTTGCATTATGCTGGTTACGTTCAGCGGGAGAAACTTGATAATGGTTCCCATTCATCCATGTATTGGCAGGGCATTAGATGCTCTCGGACGTCTAGACTTTCCAATTATCATTAGTGGGAATTTGTGCTTTGGAATACGCTTTCATAGTTAAGTTAATTTGTACGCAGGAGCAGATTTTTCCTATTGTGATGCCAAGGTTTTCGAAGAAAGCAATTTGTAATTCAGACCACTGTCGCCACAGTTGTAATTTTGATTCCACGTGTACCCACTGTCTGCGATTTGTATTTTGAAGTCCTGCATAAAGATTCTCCCCACATACCGTAAACTGTCGTATACTGCACCGTTCTTTCTAGCGGACAAGCCATCCAGAACTGGCAGTAAACTGATCTGCCTCTGGGAATTGTCTGCTAATCAATATTACCTTCTTGCACACCTTTCAATCTTTGTTGGTTAAAGCACATATATAATATTTCGTTAATCTGTTCATATTTACCAGATTTGACTGATTTTCTCCCCGAGGATGAAGAGGCTTGGTTCATACACCACTCCTTAATTTTAGTACCATTTCTTTTCCAATCTCCGACTGTAACTTCATCTACTCCATAATCTCGGGCTACAGCTCTAATTGTCTCACCTGCTTCTACTCTTCTGATGGCTTTTAATTAATCTTCAATTGATATAACAACTCTTTTTAGTTTCTTTTACCATAACCCAAACAAGTCACACAATATAATGTAGGTGTAGTTTGTGACGAAAACAACAACACGCACGTACTAGATACAAAACTAAACGGGGAATTACCGTGATTTTAAATGGAAACATTTTACAAGTTCGGTTAATACTGTCCATTCGGGGTCCTCGTATAATCGCGACTCAGATAATCGAGGTTTTGTTGTAATATTTTTCTTGGTGTTTATATTAATATAATCTCATTAATCTGTCTCACTCCAAAAATAAATAAACTACCGAGAGGTCTATGACCAATGACCTTGTTATGGACACAAGCAGAGCATTTTATTTATTTTAAATGTAATTGACGACGTTAAATATTGTTCGTAGATGTAGATAAGAGTTAATTCGAGTCGATTAATACCCAGCGTTCTACGATAATCACCACGGAATTCACTCAAGAATTAAATTTATTCCGTAAGAAATAACTTCCACCTCAATATACAGCTGGAATCGAGTCTAAACAACGTCGAACATGTTCTCTAAAAACGTCACGCGATTAGCGAAACGTGTTTGTAGCCGGTACTTCGCAGATTGTACAGAAAATGCGGCCAAGACGGCTCTTTACGATTTCCACGTACAAAACGGCGGTAAAATGGTGAATTTCGGCGGATTTTTATTACCCGTCCAATACGGCGATTACGGTATCGTGAAATCGCACCAATTTACGAGATCTAGCGCGTCACTGTTCGACGTCTCTCACATGTTACAAACCGAAATTAGAGGTAAGAAAGACGTCTATACCCTCAAGCGTCAATTTCCGTTAATGTTCGGCGGTTTTCGCAGGCGATGATTCGTTGGAATTCCTCGAAACGATCTGCACCGTGGATTTGGAGAATATGCAGAAGAATTCGGCGGGTCTAGCCGTTTTCACGAATGAAAAAGGCGGTATTTTGGACGATCTCATCGTTACGAAGATAGGTTTCGATCACCTTTACCTAGTTTCTAACGCCGCAAGACGAGAAGACGATCAACAACTGTTGATGACGGCTCTGGTAAGTGTAAAGAAATTTTTCGATTCTCCCAGGAATCACCAATGGAATTCTAGGAGATATTCAAGTGCAAATATCCGAAAACCGATGTCAGGATACAATTCTTCCAACCAAGGGATAGATCTCTTTTAGCACTGCAAGGTCCCAAAGCCGCTGAGGTGCTTCAAAAATTCACACCAATCAACCTAACGCGGTTATATTTCATGAAATCTACCATAGCTTCGGTGTGTGGAGTCGAATTATGTAGGGTTACTAGATGCGGTTACACAGGCGAAGACGGCTTTGAAATTTCTTTACCTTCAGTTAAAGCTGAAGACGTTGCTAAAGAACTTCTTAGCGACGAACACGTTAAATTAGCCGGATTAGGTGCTAGGGATTCCCTAAGGTTATTTTCTACCCGATATCTTAACTTCTCCACGCTAACACACCCCCAATTTACAGGTTAGAAGCTGGCTTATGTCTGTACGGCGCAGATATCACCGAGGAAACCACCCCGATCGAGGCGACTCTCGCCTGGTTAATCTCCAAACGAAGAAGGAAGATTTTGGGATTCCCCGGATCCGATATAATCATGAATCAAATCACCGACGGTCCCATAATCAAAAGAATCGGTCTAATTTTCGCCGATGGCCCTCCGGCTAGGCAAGGATGTGTCGTATTAGATGAGAGTGGTGATAAAGTGTTGGGAAGTATAACATCCGGTTGTCCAGCGCCCTCTCT
This sequence comes from Trypoxylus dichotomus, assembly GCA_023509865.1. Taxonomy (NCBI): domain Eukaryota; kingdom Metazoa; phylum Arthropoda; class Insecta; order Coleoptera; family Scarabaeidae; genus Trypoxylus; species Trypoxylus dichotomus. Next base: position 32,856,440 of record CM042082.1, on the reverse strand, counting down.
AGGCAGGAACATCGCCATGGCGTATGTTCCGGTCGGATATAGCGCGCCGGATACGAAATTACGGGTGAAAATTCGCGATAAATCGTATAACGCTGTCGTTTCGAAGATGCCCTTTATACAAACCAAATATTATTTACCGCCTAAGTAAAATTAATTTTGAATATAATTATTGCTATGATAACAATAAAAAAAAGGAACGTTATACCTCAAAAAGTACGTCGTTTTATTTATTTTATATCGGGGATTAAATTTTTGAAGGAATTCTAAATTTAATTTGAATTTTCGCGCTTCTTTTACTTATACTTCTTCATATAAATTCAAGATGTCACTACTAGAGGGTTACGTGGTTCGGATTTAATTCAGAGCCATCTATATTTAAGTAAATTTATTGAAATCTTTGGGAAAATACAAAATTTAGAGTTTTAATTGTAAAATTCTGTCGACGTCGAAAGAACTCAGCTTATCTAACAATTTACGATGGTGTATTAGGTTTAACGCATGAGAAAAATCAAAATAAATAACATCCAGTTAACCACCCTCATCTAGTTTTATCTAACATAACAATCAAAAGTATAAATTAATTAAAATTGCATGATAAAATAATTCCATCATCTTTAAATTTTAAAAATGGTACATAACAATTTTACTTTTTGAGGTTAGAATAGACAACTTTAAAACTTGAATTCTTTTGAAATGAAATACATCGTTTTCAATTATCTATATTTTTATTTTATCAATAAGTACTGACAATAAAGTTTATTTTACACAGATTAATAATAATTATTATAGTTTATCATATACTTTATACAATTTGCTGAGAGAAAAATAAACAATGATAATTTTATTAGTACAAATATATAACTAACAATGTGAAATAGACTATATATATATTTGATGGCTTCTTAGATAAAAAAAAAACAGAATCAAACAAATGCAAGTAATAGGAAACTAAACAATTCAAACTTGAATAATTAATTGGAAATAATTGCCTTAATAATTCTTTAGGTACAGTATATTATAGTTATCTTGTTTATGTAATATTTATATATTTCTACAATATTATTGATTAGTTAAACACACCTAAAACATTTCTTTGTATATGTTTTGTTGACAGAAGCAATGTACAAACCGGATATTGTTTAAAATTTTATATTTCTCTGTAATAAATTACATTACGATACGTTTATTTATTATTGTTACATTTATTATTGTTTTCCTTTTCAGCGAATTAGAGCCGCGAGTTCCCTTATTAAACCTTTAAGATTAAAAAATTCCTGTACAAGTTTTCAATTAATTACCAATAAAAAGACTGCAAGAATTCTATAAGACATATTTTAGATATTTTGAATATTAGATCAAATAGCTTATTGGTAAACTTTTTCATAGCATCATTTGAAATTTTAAACTTATTCCTTGCAGTTACCTAATGTATATGAAGACGTTTTTCGTGTGTTTTCCTTTTGGCTTAATAAAAGATTCTCATTTTCTTTTTGTTTACATACAATTTATAAATAAGTAATTGAAATAGTTGATGTTCATTGTTTGCTTTGTTGTTGTTATTAGGTTGGTATTATCATTACCCTAAAGCTTCGTAGAAAGTTAACTTCAGACCTTTACTAACTTCGTACCAATAAGATTTTTTATCGTTTTTTTTTTTTAATTGTTATTACGAGTTCTATAATTGTTTTGGTTGCTTGAGTACGTTAACCTTTAAGTAATTAAACTGTAATTAACTGTAATAAAAGTGTTATGTCATATGTGTAGTGCGTGAGAGTCTGCAGTTAACTCCATCTATCGGCACCCAAGATAATTAAGGGTTCTTTTTACCCAGTCGTTGCAGGTCCACCCGCTGGTTTTTCACCTGTCGGCTGTTGTACGGTTTGCGTTTGCACCGGAACGTATGGTTGTGGCGGTGGTGGCGCTGGGTTGTTCTCTGGCATGAATTTCACTAGAAAAATCAATTATTTGACGTAGAGATAGGTTTTAAAATAGGAAGGTATAAATAACAGCCGTGGAAGCCTGCAATCTGTAGGGGTTAGTATAAAGAAGATCCTCTTGAGTAGCATGTTTTGGAAAAAAATTTAAAAGGCTTATCATCTTATAACAGTCCTTGTAAATCTAAAATTGTCGAATCTACAAAATAAAACGGGTACCTAATTTACGTTAGTGTGTTTGGTGGTCTGTCTGTCTTTCTAAAATTGACATCTTCTGTACTTGACAGCGAAAGAAATGTTAAATGTCCATGATATGAAAGACGCAGTGTATCACATGCAAATGTACGGAAGATTTATTTAACAAGATGTCACAAAGATGAAAATGTTGAGGTGTGTTAAAGATAATAGAAACGTATATAGAACCATACAGGATAATTTTCCTACAAGACCATCTTTATTTGTTAGCCTTTTTTTTTTGAATTACCCTGTATAATTAATAAAAAGTGTACTCGATGAAACAGAAGATAGAAACATAAAGGAAACAATAACGTCATCATGCATCATCAAATTACCTGTGGAATTCGTGACAATCGTGACTCATTTATTTTCGTAGATTCCCATTTTTTGCTAGGGATAGAGAATCGAAGGCTCCTTTGTACGTAAATCTTCAAACTGTCACCTGTGATCGCTATAGCGTCGTACTATATTTATATTTTTAAAGATTCTGTATCAAAATTGTACATTTTTAAAAATAATTAGAATATTATACTAGAATTTTAGACTAAGTTTGTTACATGTTATAATCGTTACATTATTTTTGGTCTCCACTGTATACACGAGCGACAAATAGTATGTATTATTATTTCTTGGTGTGTAGTCGTTACGAAATCTGCTTTATATTCTATACTTTTTAATTATAATAAGAAAAATACGTTTTAAATAGGAAATATTTGAAAATAACTTCCAATATACACTGCGTTTCATTGATATTCGAACGATGTGTTACGATGGAAACCAATTCCTTACAATAAAATTCCTACTTCTAAATTTACGCTATATATTTGTTATTGTACAAATTTAGTCGATATAGTCAGTGATTATTGTTATGGAAGATGCGTTGTTTACAATTCGAAAAACTAACGATAACTTTACATAGAGGGCACACAAATAAAAACTTACATCATAATCACATGTTTACAAACAAAAGTGCTTGATTTCGATAAATACGTTACATGAGTGAGAATGACGTTTACATATGCAGTGTTGCCAATTTTTTTGACTGCAAACAAAATAACAAAACATCGTATAAATTATTTATCTCTATCGCTTTATCGATATTACTTCAAACTCTAAATAGATACTTCTAAAATCTAAATTCACCTGACGATACAACGATAACGACATGCTTTTATTAAGTGAAACGTGCAATTTAGGGGAAAAAGTGACAGCTCCAGCAGGTGTCTATAATATAATACTAATGTCCCATGAAAAAACCTTCAAAGATCTTCAAAAAGAAACCAAAAATACAAACAATATCATGCACACATTGTTGTAAACAAAAAACGACCATGCTACAACGTTGCCACATATACATTCAAAAAGATGGAAGAGATGAATGTGTCAACGTATTTTTATATTAAAAAAATACTAACGATCGTATGAAGAAATAGAGATCACATTTACTTCTTTAAAAAATAAGTATATTTAATTTAAAATACAATTAAAATGAAATAATAGTACAATGCGACCTCTACCGGATGATTTTCGTATTTAAATTTCAAAATGGGACCTTCTCCTCTAAACATGAAAGACAGACAGAAGCATATTACGTGACTTTCGTCCAAAACCAAAAGAAAATCGTCAAAACTAAATGTTAAAATAAAAGAGGACACAGATTCTGTTATTTATAGATCGTTTATCATCTTTCTAATTACCGAAATTTTGCCGGAAGAAGAAGTTAAATGAAGTTAGCTGCGGAAACAAAAAAATACTTTTAAATGTTTAAAATTGGAAAGTGACGTTTTAAAATCTGACGTGATGTATTTTTCTTTGATATACAGAGTATATTTTACGTGTGTTGGTTTTTTGTTTTGAATTTGTGTGTAGTTAGTTAATAAAAGAAAATGTAACTTACTTATAATGATAATTAAGATGACCAATCCAATGACACCCATGATTATCATCATCTGAAATTAGGACAAAGTAACATTAGAAGCTTTTTCTTTTACGCGGAAAATATTAAGTTGAGATTGAAAAAACATGTTACAATATCGATTAATGGCATTCTGCCAATGGCACGCTACAGACAATTTAAAGATAATCGATTACAAATGATGAATATGATTTCAAACGTTACCTTGAGGTTTTGCAACCAAAATTTCCGTTTTAATTTTCCCGCCTGCTGTTCAAACTGTGATGCACCGTATTGCAGCGCATCTGAAACGATTTAAAACCAATAGGATCAAGATATTTCTTTATGGCGCAGTCGTTAGGATTCTAGATATCGCAATAAAATCACCTGCTCTATCATCTAATTCCGACAGTTTTTGATCTCTTTCCAGAACTTTCTCAACATTCGTCTTCATGATATCGACGACTTCATCAACTTGCGCTTGGGTCTGCTGTAATCGTTTCTGTGCAGCGACCTGTTGGGGTGTTCTTGGACCCCCGACGATACCATCGTCCCCCGAAGGGGCCCCTAAATCTCCTGTCGACCTGCACAAAGGCAAAGGTTATTAAACGCGGTCTGTAATTCGTAGAAGCGGAGGATTTGTGCAGTAAAATCAAGTTCTTTCTTTAAAATTATTAAAGAAGGATTGAAAACGGTTTAAATTTCTTTTAGATAAATAAAAAAGAAACATTCTTCTTTTCAATTGTAGCATTGTATATGTGAGAAGCTTGAAAAGGTCATACGGACATCGATTTTGTGTGGGTGAAGAAGGCAAAATTCCAAGAAAAAAATGTAAGGATTAATTTGATAAAAAACAAAAGGCTTTTGAATAAGAAAAATATTCAAATAGCAAATTTCAATTACATTTCGAGAAATATCATTTAAAATAAGACGGAATTCCAAAGAAATACAAAAATTCTCCGAATTACTTACATGTAATTCACCCTCAGAAACTATGAACCGTGAGATCCTTCTACAGCTAATTTAATTCCAGATTTACAAAAAGAAACAACGTATCACTTATAACTTTAAACAGGACTTGTGAAAGACTCGCAAGGTTTCCGTTAATATATGATAACCGAGTTTTTCAATGCGCTTGCGTCCTGAACATAATCGATTTTCAACACCTTCGCAATATCTAAGACACAGAAGAGCAAATACGTATGGGCCCCAAACCGAAAACACCACCCACACCTCAAAGCTTCCTCCTACACTGGAATTAGAATATTACTATTTGGAATCGTCGAAGCTAATCTGTGACAAAAATTATCAAACACCGCAAGAAGTATATCGATAACGACGAGATTGTAGGGCATAAAACAGGAACCGTATCAATTAGAAACGATAAGAACGCAAAATCAATTAACCTCAACCGAGATAAAGACTTAATTAAACAGTAAAAACGCCCAAAGTAAGAATATTTAAAAAAAAAGATGACCTAAAACGAGCATTTTCCTGATGGAATATTCATCAAGGAAAGCCCTGAGTATCGAGTCAGTTTACAAAGCGCATTAACCCGATAAACTAGCGACGGAAACTATCTAAAAGCTAGAACGGGATACTTACATATTTCAAAGTGTTTTCGATAATTACCAAAAACCCTTTTCCAGAACAGAAATTCACTAAGCGGGCCGAAAGAACTGCGTATTGATGTTTCGTGACGTCACATTGGCGCGTCGAGACTGCGCTTTAAGGTGCTAAAAGCTTCCCACAGGCGAATTGCCATAGGTCAGGGGAGCTTCATTAATGAAAGCTCCTGAGAATGCATCCGAACGCCATCTATTACGCGAGAGAGAAAGTAAGGAGGAGGCATCATCTATCGGTTGATTTCAAAAACAACATTTTATCCTGATATTTTCATTCAGTCTAGATGAATAATTATTATTCTAGTTGTAAATCGTTTGCACTGATGTGTAGTTGAGGAATATATATATTATTTGCAATGAAGGTCATAATATTCGATACTGGCCACACCCCCGGCACCTTCAGACCGGCCGAAATATAGTACAAGTGCTGTCACCTAGACGTATTTTCATAAACTTTAGAAGAGATTAGTTGAATTTGTATTGCTGCGATGGTGCCACAAGCAATTGGAGATATAAATGGTAAAGAAATAATATATACAGCAAGAAAAAACAAAAAAGGAACAAATCGTAGAAAGTATTGGCATTATGGAACCTAGGTGCATACATAAATGGTCTGTTTTTTGAGAGTAATGATACACAGTCCAGCAGGTAAAAGAATTATAAAACCATCTAATCCCTATACATAATACGGTGAAAAAGGACATTTGCTTACGGCGAATTAATATCCCAGAATTGTCAACATTAAGTGATTATGAATTACATCAGAAGTTTATTGGTGCTACTAATTTTCTGAACATGTGGAAAGGTAAAATGTCACAATCTGAGGATTTAATGAATAGTTTTGTTAAGATACGCCATTTTATCTAGTTAAAGTAGACGTTTTAGACTCAAGCAAATGTAAAGACAGTACACAACTTCTGCATTCAAAAAAGTTGAATATTCTTTCAACTTTTCTTTGATTTTTACTTGCTATTTCAGCAAGTAACATTAATATTTCATAAGGGTTTTAATATTCTGTTTTCGTTTTAAATTTCCCGCTGTTTAACATGGTGTCCTGTTTATAGAGTTCCTTCTTTACCCACATTTTCAGATTGTTTATGAAAGCCCGGTTAGATGGCCGGACGAAACAACTTTACAAGAATTTCTTAAGTGGTTAGAGGCTGATACCGGCTGAACGACTATCAAACTCTGACCTAAAAGTTAATTGCTCTAATAGTTATTATCTAGTCGTTCTAATCGAATTCTTTTCAAAACAGTATTCGTTTTCGATCCGTCACAGGTAAACATGTACCTTTCGCGCTGCAACGCGTAACTTCGTCCTTCGAAACGTTAAAGAAATTCCATCGTGTAAATCGTATCAAAGACGGGGTTGAACTCGCCTATCCCGAAACATATGATCGCTATTCGTATTTTGAAAATCATCACATGTTTGTCAATCTCGTTTCGAGTTTGTGAAATGTCAAGCAGCGAAGTGGCGCTCGAAAGACGTCAAGGTTAATCGCAACAGAGGAAAACTCGAATTATTAACACGCATAACGCATCGGACGAACAGCAGGAGGACTATTTTTAAAGCCCCGTATGCGGTGAACTTTTCTTCCATCATCGTTCGGCGGATGACAGCCTAAATCGTATTTTTAGATTCTGCCAGTTCATCGTGTTGTTTTTACGCGTTTGGACGGAGGATGTCTTTGAAGCCGAGGGTAGTGGACTTCGACGCCACTTGGCGCGATATCCAGGGCACTATTCGGGGCGTCATCACGCTGGATAATATCCCGAGGAAGATCTGGAACGATAGATTTTCGTACGTATCCTAACCTTACATTTATATAATTCAATTTCGACTGTTCCCCTTTTTCCTTCCTTCTAGAGATATATATTCGTTATGTGTCGCTCATCCCGAATCGTTAGCTGATAGGTTATACGCCGAAACTAAACAATTTCTCATCGATCACGTAGCTAGATTATTGAATAAAGTGCAAGACGATGGAGACGTACATCTCATTAGGAATTACTACTTTTATTGGTCGCAGTATTCAAAAGGTGCTGGATTTCTTCACAGCTTATATTTATATCCGAATCAACAGCATATTAAAGTACAAAAAATGTCAGATGCTGAGATGATATATGGCAGTTCAGATTCCAACGGAGGTATGTAGCTCTTCTCAGCAAACTAATAAATATAATGACAAGAATTAGAACAGAATTACTTAATAATTACTAGTAGCTACTAAAACATTAAAATATGGAGTTAAAGTGAGGTTATATTTTTCTAAAAGTAAAAGAATCTTTACAGAAACATAATCCCTCAGTTCTACAAGAATTTCTAAATTATCTCTTATTAAAACATCCTCCTTAGACACAATAATGTTTAAAATACGTAGTAATTCTTATATAATTTGACATTGACAGTTTTCATTATATCTTTTGTTCCATAGCCACCTTAAAATACCACATTTTCATTTCTAGGGGAACAAATGGAAATCGGAGAGCTAGCTCTTGAGGTTTGGAGAGCTGGTATGATTGCACCGCTAGGTTCTACACTGGTGAAACTCCTTTTAGAGGCAATCGATCAAGATCGTGCTCAACATACTACAAATGTACCGATTGCTGCCGTGAAAGGGACAATTTTGAGTTTCGTTGATGTAATTCGATTTTACTTTCTACGTCGTGTAGTATTACATTATTTTCGTTTCATTTCAGGTTCAAGGTTATAAGAAAAAGGGTCAGCTGCAGCTATATCAGGAACTATTCGAACAACCTTTCCTAAATGCGAGCGGTGAACATTATAAAAGGGATGCAGCCCGGTTATTAGAAGAACGTAACGTTAGTCTATACATGGAAAAGGTTATAGGGAAGATTGATGAGGAATTGCAGCGAGCGAGGAAGTTCTTACATCAAAGTTCGTTACAGAAGGTGATTTTACAGTTTTAACCTAAAAATGAAGCGATTTCAAATGAATTTTTTTAATATTTAGGTCACGCAAAGGTGCGAGACTCACATGGTAGCCGAGCATTTATCCTTTTTATACAGTGAATGCATGAACATGGTACAAGGCGAAAGGAAAAAGGATCTATCCAACATGTACAACCTCTTAAAAAGTGTGCCAAATGCTTTGAATGTCTTAGTCGATACCGTTTTAGATCATATTAAGACGCAAGGCCTAGCCGTAAGTTCTACCGAGCAAATCGGAATCTCTAACGTTTCCCACTCAAATTTAAAACACAGGCTATCGGCAACCTACAAGGCGAAAACATCCACATTAGTTTCGTCGAGAATCTCCTGACGGTGTATAGGAAATACAGACAGCAGATTCAGGAAGTTTTCAATGCGGATCAGAATTTTATGGGCGCTCTCGATAAGGCATGCAGCTCCGTCATCAATCACAGACCCAATATGGGGAAATCACCTTGTAGGAGTCCAGAATTATTGGCGAAATATTGCGATACATTGCTCAAAAAGTCTAGTAAAGGAATTAGCGAAAGTGAGGTAGACATTTTTTTATAGGTTATGTTGTTTAATATTGTTAATCCTAACCAGTGCTCCGAAACATTCGTGATCCCATTTTTTTTATATATAATTACTTTTAATTTTCACAACAGGTTGAAGAGAAACTCTCACAAAGTATTACGATCTTCAAGTATATTGACGATAAAGACGTATTTCAGAAATTCTACTCTAGAATGTTAGCTAAAAGATTAATACATCAACTTACACAGAGTATGGATGCTGAGGAGGCAATGATAAACAGGTGAACTGGAACCGATATAAAGGAAAGCGTTTTATTTCATCTATCTTGTTTTTGTTTTCGATCGCAGGTTAAAGCAAGCTTGCGGATATGAATTCACCAGTAAATTGCACAGAATGTTCACCGATATGTCTGTATCATCAGATCTTAATAATAAGTTTAACGTTTTCCTCAAAAAGGACAATATCGAGCTGGGTATCAATTTTGGAATCTACGTCCTGCAAGCTGGAGCTTGGCCCTTAGGTCAGGCTGTTGTCACACCATTCGCACTGCCACAACAGTTAGAAAAAAGTGTGCAAAAGGTAAATCGAATAGCACACGTATCGATGTTTCATAACCACCTTTCGTTTGTTTGACAGTTTGAAGCTTTTTACCATGAACATTTCAACGGAAGAAAACTAACATGGTTACATCATTTATGCCTAGCAGAACTCCGGATAGGTTACCTCAAACGACCCTATGTTGTTACGGTACAAACTTTTCAAATGGCTATATTGCTACTCTTCGAAACGGTTGACTCCCTAACATGCAACGAAATTAGAGAGACGCTACAACTTAATGTTGATCAGTTCCAGAGGCACGCAGTTAGTCTGGTTGATTCAAAGATTCTTCTCGCTGACACAGAAGTAAGTTCGAATTCAACTTGATTACCTTTAGATATATCGTAATGATTTTTTATCCTAACGTAGGAACTTATGCCCGAAACAATTTTGAGATTAAATATGGAATACTCAAATAAACGAACTAGATTTAGGATTACAGCGGCGATACAGAAGGAGTCGCCGCAAGAGGTGGAGCACACCATGAATTCCGTCGAAGAGGATAGAAAGTTGTACCTGCAAGCAGCTATAGTTCGGATAATGAAATCTAGGAAGGTCCTGAAACACAACGCGCTCATTCAAGAGGTATTAAAAAAAGTTTTTGACGTTGACAGCGGTCTTATATTTTCTTTTATTTTGCAGGTTTGTGCTCAATCAAAAGTTTCATTCGCACCAAGTATTCCAATGATAAAGAAATGCATCGAAGCCCTTATCGATAAGCAATATCTGGAAAGGACGCCGCATTCTAGCGAAGAGTATAGCTACGTAGCATAATGGCGAATTTACACGAAAGATCCTAATATTATTATACATTTTATATTTAATTTACCATTTCATTACTATTTTCTTATTTATTTAACTACACAGAACACACTCAAACGTAGAGTCATATTAATTTTCTTCTCCCAGAATGGTGGGATTTTTTGACATCAAAAAAGAAAAGAAAAATGTAAAAACAATAGAATATCGTTGTATCAAGTCTTGGTTCCTTAGAATGAAAAAGTACTATTACGAAAAGGAAACAAACCTTTACCTTTATATATATTACGATCGTGATGATTGTCTCTATCATAAGTAATTTATTACGATGCTTTGTGATAACCAGATAAATAAATTAAATTAAAAACAAAAATAACGTCGAATGAATTTTTTACACAAGAATACGAGTGATGATGACTTTTGTTTTTAGCAATATTATTTGTATTTCTCTGTGAAATATGTACTATAATCTGTATATATATTATAAATATACCGTACATTAAAAAAAAACAAAAAAAAATCATTATTCGATGAAAAAAATACAAAAAAAGACAGATTTTGGTCATTTTGAGTAAGCTCTCTCTCAATTAATTCTGTTGCCGCCTCAAAAAGCAAGATTTAAGTGGGATGTCGTGGTATGGTAACGATATCTTCTAATGATTGTATAATAGTAGGTGTAATTTTTTTGAAAGTTAACATGATTAAACATTTTTAATAAAAGATACGTAAAACGAATCAATTTTGTTTTATTCTTGTCAGAATTCTAATTTTGACATTGGGAAATCCTTGTATTAAGAAGTATTTTATGAGCAACTCTCGTAACTAACAATATTATATATTGCCAGATTAATCCATTCAGAAAGTATAGATGGCGCTAATTTGAAATTATATTTTATCGTAGTAAGGAATTATTCCTATTTACTAATACATAATTTACAAAGAATGGCTCTTTTAATTATTAATAATAATAAATCAATCGTTTTAAACAATTATTTCTTTAAAAAGGAACAGATAACCAATCTTGATAAAATTAGTTAAAGTAACAACAGATGACGCTACAAACAATATTTTTAATAATTACTAAATTAACATAATTTTTAAAATTAATACTAATTTTTCAATCCACTTCTTCCCAGAAAGCATATTTGTTATTTATCTCTGACGAAATCCCTTATTTTTCTTAGCCAATTCCTCATAAATCCTTCAGAATTCTTGAAAAATGTAATCGGTTTACGTTGTGCAGCTTTCGTCTATTCTCAAATATTTATTTTTTAAGATAAAAGCGATTAAAATTTTCAAAATAAAAGACTAATGCATTTATTTGATTCCGTTGGAGTAATTAAGCGCTTAAATTTAATTACGCAACTTTACACAAGAATGTTTAAATGTATGTGTTTAACCTAACCACCAAAATGAATGCGGTTTTTACTAAATTAAGTGTTCCGATTAGTATTTTAAGATCGGTCTCGGTAAATAAGGGTAATATTATCAAATTTTCATCGAATATTTACGTTAATAACTTAAGATGTTTTCATTCGAACGGTATATTGCTAACAAACTTACCTATTACAAAGAAGCCTTTGGGAAAGCAATTCTTTGGAAAAGACAAGTACAATCACAATTTAAAATTAATATCTTCTAGTCCAAGTTCGTATATACAAGAAAAAATATCCGCTTTGCAAATAAAGAAGAGGCCCTTACGAAAAAAGAGACCCCATGAAGAAGACGATCACAAGCCACCTGGCTTATTTGACGTGGTCGCTTTCGCTACAGCGGAAGAATACAGACTAGAAGAATTGATTGCGGGATTGAAACGGCAGAATTTATACGAGCCGAAGCATGTCGACAATAATTTAGATGTTGTTCACGCAGTAGCAAAGTATCAAGTCGGCGACGAACCCAGAGAGCTATTTTTCTTTCGCGAGGGTACCGTAGTGATGTGGAATGTAACCGAGCTGGAAAGTAGTAATGTTCTAAGCTTTTTACGTACCTTTGAGCAGGATAGCTATTCAGAGCGGTTATCGCAAAGCGAAGCCGAGCTTATGAATTATAAATACTTAGAACAGGGGTTGGTATAACTATATTACACGTTCACTTTTAAATTTTACATTTATACTTTTCAGAAAACCCCTCTTATCGCCAGCAGGTGAAATTGTAATACCTCCTTCCGATAACATACTTGAAAAATACACTTTCTCGAATGCGATGGCCTTATCGGTGAAATTAGGAATTTGGGAAGCTTCGTTAGAGAGGTATATTGACACCATAGAATTCGTAACTGAGGATTTAAAGTATGGAAAGAAGATTAAGATGTCGCAGGAGGAAGTACTCCGAAAACATGGAGAATTATTTGCATTACGACATGTCATTAACTTGAGTTCAGATTTACTAGATACTCCGGACTTTTATTGGGACAGGGATCAGTTGGAGATACTGTACTCACAAATTTGCACGTATTTTAGCATCTCAAGAAGGACTAGGGTGATCAACGAGAAGATAAACCACTGCGTAGAACTCATCGAATTGTTGTCTTCGCATTTAAGTGACAAGCATCACATAAGACTGGAGTGGATGATTATTATACTTATTATGGTTGAAGTCGGCTTTGAAATTATCCATTATATTGATAGGTTTATGCATTGAATTAAAAATAAACGGCTTCTTTTTAGTTTTGTGTTTGATTCTTCCTTAAATCACTGTTGTGTTAGACATTACGGGGATTATTTTAAAGTTGGACGCAAAGTATCGGCCTTAAAAGTATACCATGTAGCACACCAGATAAACAATAGCTATTTCATTGGAAATTTTAATATATTCGTTACAAATATACAGTATAAAGCCTTAATATTATATAGAGACACGTAATAGATAAAACTAGCTTCACTTTGGGATTATTTTAGGAGTAATATCACATATCCATCAGCGACTCCAAAAACGTATTACCATTAATCAATTTAGTTGTAGCGATCACAAATTCAACGTTTGAATCTTCCTGTTTGGATAGAAACCTCAACGCAGATATCTAAAATGTAAAATTTGTGTTATCCAATGCCTAGATGTTCAAATAAAAGCAACGCAAACCTCAGCAAAGGTACAGCCACCGATGAAGAATACCAAGACCACTTTTGGGGAGTCGTTGTTGTTGTAAATGTTATCTTGGGAAATTGGGGGTGTTTCATCTAATGTGGGCCCTTCGAATTTGAAATATTATTAGATTATATGCAGATTCTTTTTATTTTGATAGACTAGTGATTATCAAAAGAAAATCATGATTATTTGAAATATGCCAAAGAGTATAGGGTGCATGATAGAGCTCTTAAGGATACCTCTATCAATAGCTATGTGAAGTATATAGCGTTAATGTATATGGGACCTGTCTTTAAGATGGTTCTCAACACATTAATTAGTAACATACAGTGATTTTACCTGGTAATAATCCCAAATAATCCTGCAGCTGCTTCCAACCGCCGTTTTTCGTAAGGTGTTCAACAAGTCTTATACTTAACGGAGCATAGATGCAATGAACGTAGCTTATATCCGTTGGACTAACTTCCGATGTGTCTTCCACAGTTAAACGTAAACCCTACATAAGATATGCAACAAAGAAATTCCTTGAAAACAGTCAAATTCTTTAATTAACAAACCTTTCGCAGAACTGCGTATTGCCTAGCCCCCGATTGCAGCTTTAGTAGACCTACTTTCTCCAAATTTGTTAAAGTCGACAGTACTTCCAACCCGTACACCTTGAAATATAAATCAATTCAATTTTCTCACAATAAATACTTTCAGAAATCTCTATTTTGTTTTTAATACCTGTACCAACTCCCGTTTATAATATTCAAGTAATTTAGGTTTAAGTCCCGAGTTTGTGATACATTGAAGGCAAATCAGCCGTAACACCTTTATTAAGGGTTTCTTCTGCGCAATCATGTCCTCGATATAAGGATTAACCTTATCAACTTGGATACAATTTAAGAACTCCTGCTCAACCTGCAACGAATCTAGAAATTCGTACGTATCCGTTATTTCTTTAATACTTTCAGCAATCGCTGTATGTTGTGCTAAACTCTTCTTATTCGCCATTAACGTTGGTAATTTCTGCACAAATAACTTCATTTCCTGCACAGATTTATCGTAACGATCCTCTAATTGAGCGCTTATTGATTTTGCTTGCTTTGATAGAAAGGAACCAACCTAAATTCGTTTAAAAAAGCCACCGGGAATATTCCCGTGTAGATTTGGAAATTTTAAGTGATAATTTGATAAAAAAAGGTTATGAAAATATACTACATACCCCGTTAAAATTCTTATCCCTCAAATCTGCAAATAACTGATCACTAGAATCCAATATTAAAGCTTTCTTTTCTTCCTGCAAAGACTCAGTATGCCGCTCTTCAGTGCTCATCAATTTCTCAGCTGGTATATTCACTGTATTGTTATTTAAACCGAAAATCTCATCAATTAACCCCTCGTAAGTCAATTGCGTTGCTAGTGCCGACATTAAATCAACAGAACGATCAATTAAGATCATCTGATCTATACAACTATTCTGTTCCAATTTTAACGCTTCTTTATTTTCTTTCTGCAACCTCACCAAAAGATCCCAAACTTGTTTCGCAGCTGCACCTTTACCCCACACCCTCCCAGCTGGTCCAAACTTTGATTGCAAGAAGAATATCGATTGCGCTACTTGGTATAGACTAGACGGATCATTCTCAAGGTGATATTCCCTGAATACTTCTGGTATTTCCATCGATAACAAATCGGAATCAAATGGGAAAAAATGGCAGTTAAATTCTTCAATCGTTTTCAAACTACCCTTAATCCCATTATGCTCCAATTTGTTTATACACAGCAAGCTCTTCCTCGGCAAGAAGATCAGGTGATAATGCCTGTCGTTGCATCCTTCTTTCGTATCGGTTTTTATACTCCTAATTATATCATCCATTAGCTTCAATTTCGGCCTGCATATGAAGATTATATGCTTTGCAGGGCATTTCGAGATGGGGGAGTTGTTTAAAGGATACAATTTTCCGACTCCGTATTCTTTCAAGACCGTATATCTCTCTACTAGACCAGCTGGGGCTTGTATATGGGTGTCCCATACGATGGCCTTGCTTCCCGAGTGTTTTTCGATTAAATTTATCAAATACGAGCGTTCGATCGATTGTATTTGGGAAACATCGACCTTTCCGCCTTTTAAATGAGCCATTTATGTTAGTTTTAAACTTACAACATAGTTAAAAGCAAGGATAATTTGCTTAAATGTTCTGCTAAAAGCACTAATTTGATGTATCTGACGTTTGTCTTTGACATATCCACATAAACATTACGCCCCACAAATATTTCTTTCCTTCTCCAATACAATTTTTTAATTGAATATGTAATATTTAGTGAATAATATAGATTAAATAAATAATTTTTTTATTCTATTTATTTATTAAAAATGCCGTTATTGAAGGTAAAACTTAAATTTCAATACTTTTGCGAGGTGACATCTATTGGACAATTTCTAAATTTCAAACTTAACCTATAAACTTGTAACCTATAAATCTGGATAGTATTAATATACTTTTTCTATTTTAAAACGTGAATAGTATTATTTAATTTACAAAGAAACAATTCGGTATGTAAAGCGCAATAAGAACAATGGTAGAAAGAGCAGCACATTTTTCTTTTACACCAGAAGTGAAACCATCGATATTTGTAGTCGTAGCTCAGAATTCTTTAAATGTAACTTTACAACCTGCCTTTCAAAAGATTATAGAAGTAATTACCTCAAGCACTAGTGTATATCATTTTTTAAACACTTCATACTTAGTTTTTAGCGGAATGGAACTCCAAATATTCAAATTGGTTAACCAAATATAGCAACGAATGCTTTTTAGCATGTAATATGGCATTACAATATTACTACTTGAAAAATCACGGTAACACATACTCATTAATTTAAAAGACCAAAGACACGAGAAGTATTTTTTACATTCCTAGATGCTTCGTTTAGCGAATACTTTTACGGGCTGAAAAGAACTTCTTTGAAAAATATACCACTTACGCAGAAACAGAGGTATTTATGCCTTTTATTTTTAGTCCTTTTTCCTTACCTCAGGCAGAAATTAGATAAAAAATTAGAGGTGTATAAATTAGAAGAAGCCGAAGGTATTTTTACGAATGACTTGCCTTCGAAGTGTAAAAAGTTTATACTGCGTTTCGAGTCAGCAGTCGAGGTAACGTGGTCACTGTGGTTGTTGATAAATTACTTGAGATATATGTCCGATGAGACAGAATCGCAAAATCCCATCTTACGATTGTTGAAACTGAAATTAGTCTATGGAATTGAGACAGAGGACGATATTACATTTTGGAGTAGCTTATTTCAAGGGAAATTGAAGTATTTGTTGTATGAATATACCGATTTACGTAAAAACTTGGTTATATTTTAGTTTAACGGAATTTACGAAAGGGATTTTACCAAATGCGTTGCGTAGTTCGATTGAAATTGGAGCTTTCTTCGTGCAATTTCTACAAACATGGTATAGGGAGAAATCAAATTATAGTATAACAGCATTACCAACAGTTCCACCACCTCAGGTAACTTTAAAAATAGCTACGATCTTTAACGTATAACCATATTAGTTTGTTAATGCTTACGATGATTGTTTTATTGATATTAGCCTGATCCGAATGCAGCTAATTACAAAGAAAAATGTCCAATTTGCCTACAGGCATGGAAATTACCAACAGTTGTGCCAATTTCAGGGTAATATAAGATCATGTTTTAACTTTATAGTCATTTAAGAGCTGTATTTTTATTTTCTAGTTACGTATTTTGTTTTTCTTGCATCGTTAAGTATTTACGAGAAAACCAAAGTTGCCCAGTAACTAACTATCCAGCGAAAGTGGTGGATCTTGTCAGGTTATATGATTAATGTACATATAAGTTTTTAAAATGATGTATGCTTGTTAATTTTATATAGAATTCTTTTAATATAATATATGTTAAATTTTCATGGTATGATGAAAAAAATGGTTTTGCATGAAATATATTTATTCTTCGAACAATAAAAGGGTTACACTGTGCTAATTAATAACATCAAACTTATATAATAAGTATCGCAAATTATTAAAATAGATTTGATTGTATGCTACACTACAATCGTATGCAAGAAGTATTTAGTCATAGCCAAAGTCGTCATAGAAGGTATAGAGACAGAAGCAGTAAAATGGAAAATATAGGGTAGTCCAAATTTTACAAAATAGTGATAACACCCTCACATCTTGTTTCGAATTATTGCCTTGGTCTACGAACATCACTACTAAACCTTATGATGCAGTCCTGTACCGCCATGTTTGTCGTCAAGAATTCCTGAATTGTACTCACGTTACCTCTTGGCAAACGATCGAATGGATAACCCATAGATCTTTTATCCGGATAGAGTCGATCTTTGATACCGCAATAACTCATCGCATCATTGCAAATTCCTTCGGTAGTCTGCACAACCTGTAAATTTCATAAGTAAATTTAAAAAGAAATATATTTAAAATATCATACAAACCTGATCATCTTCAAAGTTCGAAATCATAACGAACACTTGGCATGGCCAACCTTCAGGTGTTCCTTTGGGTATTAACATATGCTGCGGCCATCCGCAACCGCAGAAGTTGAATTGTTGTAAAGCTTCACCACCTACCGGGCGATTTAGATCCAGACTTCGGAATGTCCTTTCAAAAGGTATGGTCACGGAGGATTCAGTGGAGTTCCTAGTAATCGTATTGGCACCTTGAGACACTATGAAACAAAGCGAGAAGTAATGGATTTCATTAGTCATCATTAAATTTAATTACTAGCCGCGAGGTTCTTTCGTAGGACCTATATTCTTTGTAAATTTTCACTTACGATTCACTGTGAATCTATCCAATTCGATGAAAAATAGACGTTGATCTCTAAAGAGCCATGGGTTGCCTCTCTCATCGCTTTTAGGGCCCAGGAAGATCCTACAGGTGCCCCTTCTGTTTGCCCCGGAAGAATTATTAACAGTGACAGTGTAAGAGAAGGCTTCGTGATTTAGATGGGTGAATCTAGCGAGAACACTGCCTCGAGGTTGGAAATCCATACCTCGAGATAAATCTACATCAGATTGTTGCCAGAAAGTGTTCAAGGTATTTTCTGGTCCATTTTGCGATTTGACAGAAATTTTACTGATTGTAATACCATTGAAACCCAGCTGGAAATAAGTTTTAATATCTCATTATATCGTAATATTGCTCGACCTTCGTAGGATAATGTCGTTGTAAAATAAAACCACAAGAAATATTATCAGGTTACCGTGAATGACTCACTTTATACTGGTATAATGGGTGCCACTTGAAAATAAAGATCCTACAACGTGTAATTTTTTAATTTAATGTAATTTAAATCTCAAGCAGTCGTGGTAATTTACAAATAAAACCGGTCTATTTTTAGAAATTCTTATAAATTGCAAGCTTTAAACATTAGACAATGCAAGTATTATTCGTCTTTTTTGAGGGCACCTACCTGTTCCTCAGTGTACCTTGGGAGACTTCCTTTGAATTGTTGGAAGACATCGTCAATATATGCGTGCCATCTGTAGAAAATGGGATCCCTCATGGCCGTTGCAGAGTCTCCCATAACACCGAAAGTTTCCTATTACAAAAAAAAAGTTAATAGAAAATGATTGCCAACATCCTTGTTCACATACCAAATGCCTATGGTCCGGATCGTGAATATACGAGATGAAAACATGACCCATATTATGCATATCTCCATATAATGTTCTATTCGGAGATAGTATGCTGGATTCGATCATATTCCCTAAGATATCAATTCCGTCAAATTCGCCAAGTTGTTGCGTGGTTCCATCGTCCTGCAAAACGTTTAAAAATTCCAAAGTAACTGATATTGAGGGAAATCATACCCTTGTAACAGCTCCGGAGTGTATAGCGTTGAAAATCCTATCTCTCCATCTGTACAGATCATCGATGTCTTGGGTGATCTGGTCCTGTTCCCTTCTCAAATCGGAAAGCCTCTGATTCGTCACCCTAGCCGGCCAGGCCCTACTAGCAACTAAACTATCCAACTTAGGAAAATACGCTTCTTCTATCGGATCTTTCCATTCGTTAAAGCGAGTCACCCTCTTCAAGTTGTTGCAGAATCTCTCCAAATTGTACCTGAACACGTACAAACAAAATACAATTTTCCCAGTCCCAAAAGATTCGCGAAATTTCAGAAATACCTAGCAACGACTTGTTGATGCATATAATAAAATAATTCACCCCTTCTATTCTTATTAACAACCTGCGGCGCGCCTTCGAACGGATATACCAGATGCCAATGCCAATGATGGAGATTTATTCCCAAATCTTCCCTGAAATACGCCACTCTGTGTTCGATCTCCAAGTCAGAAGCTGTGTAATCTTTTGGGATTTCAATGGGCACCTGAAAATATTAGTGTTGGGAGATGATAAAAAGATCTTGAAGAGTGACTATATACCCTTTGCCCTTCGGGAACCACAGTGGCTTCTTCACGGGCCCTAGCGAAAACTTGACTATCTAGATATTTATCAGGAAAAGTCTGAATGAAAGACGGTATATCAAGGTCCTGAGTGTCCG
This sequence comes from Trypoxylus dichotomus, assembly GCA_023509865.1. NCBI lineage: Eukaryota > Metazoa > Arthropoda > Insecta > Coleoptera > Scarabaeidae > Trypoxylus > Trypoxylus dichotomus. The sequence continues at coordinate 32,836,295 of CM042082.1, read as the reverse complement.
GACGATGTAGAATTGCAACGGAAAGGCAATAATTGAACAGGTAAGGATTAACACGCTCCCTAGCATAGATCGCCATGGCTTGAAGATCGTCTATATCCTTCATACCTTTGAGAAACCAAAATCACATTTTAATTCACTAAACTTCTAACATCATAAGAGAGTAACTCACCTAAAAATATATTAATGAGCCTTCCAGCGATCCTCCTATGCTTAGGGATGAATAGGGAGAAATTCGCATGCCTAGAAAGGTCAAGAATTTCCCCTAGAGGTGGTGGAGTAATCTTCTTGACAGCAATTTTACTTTTGGTTTCCGGGCTAAAGCGATTAGAGACTTCCACACCGATTGCCTTGTAACGATCACTCTACGAAATCGAATAGCCGGAAATCTTTCCGATTCAAATAAAAAAGTTAACTCACCAGTAGATCAACCGGAACATCAAAGGCTTGTTGATTAGGACCTTTAGGGACGATTACTGTCTCTAAAGGCCTGTCGAAGAGGAGCAAAAGATTACGTTTATCGGCCATTCTCTAATGCGAATTAAATTTGCTGGACTTAAGCGATGGATAGACCGTTCTTTGGTAAGAAAGAATGTGAATATCTTGTAATCGTCCTGCTTTATATATTTGAACCTGTACCGTTTTCGCGGTGCGCAACGTAGAGCCAATCAAACGCTTCGCTGTCATCACGTGCGTGTCAAACTGCATAGAAATAAACGCGCGACCGATACCAAGAAGGATGCGGTAATTAGATAAGCAACCACATTTTTTAAGAGAATTGCCTAAACCGTTGAGAGTGTATTTTTATTATTTCTGCATTAATTTAATTATTTTATTTCGATATTCGCCGGAATTTTCGATATTTACCCCGCGAATTCTTTAAGTTGGCAACAAAACAAATACAAATGACGCATACGCCTCTTTCGCCATCTTGTTTGTGAAAGTGTGTACGGTGTTCGATCTGGTCGAACTTGTTTTCGTTTATTTTTGAACGTTTTTCCGTAAAAATTAGTAAAAAAAGCATGTCTAGGAGTGATTGCAGAATATATGTGGGCAATTTGCCTCCGGATATACGCACGAAAGACATACAGGATTTGTTCTACAAATTCGGCAAAGTAACGTTCGTCGACTTGAAGAATAGACGCGGGCCGCCTTTCGCCTTTGTCGAGTTCGAGGACCCCAGGTAAGCTTACGCAACGCGTCGATTGCATCGAGATCTACTTATTCATCGTGTTTTTAGGGACGCCGACGATGCCGTACACGCAAGGGACGGTTACGACTATGACGGCTACCGTTTGCGAGTCGAATTCCCCCGGGGCGGGGGTCCAGGTGGTTTTAGGGGTGGTAGAGGCGGAGGTGGCGACAGAGGACGCAGCTCTAGAGGACCGCCGGCTCGTAGATCGCAATTTAGAGTTCTTGTTACAGGTATTTGCCTTCGATGCCTTGTTACATATTTGCAAGTCATCGTGTTTGTTTGCCCTTACTACAGGTTTACCTCCATCCGGTTCATGGCAAGATTTAAAAGATCATATGAGGGAAGCGGGCGATGTTTGTTTCGCGGATGCGTTCAAAGACGGTTCTGGAGTTGTCGAATTTTTAAGATACGAAGATATGAAATACGCTATAAAGAAATTGGACGATTCTAGATTTCGATCGCATGAGGTGAGTGGTTTTTTTATGGTTTTAAATTTGTTGAAACTGCTGTTATTCTCGTTTGTGCCCTTTTTTTTCTTTTGTAATTTTTAATGTTATATTGCATTACAATAACTTTAGGTTAATGAAGAGCTTGCGGTTCATTTATTTACTGTCAGAATTATGTTTTGAACTTCATTTTATGATTTTGATTGTAATAAAGTTGATTCTAATGTATAATTTTCAATTTTCAGTTATTATTATTTTCGGGTTGGCTATCTTGCTTTTTAAAGGAAATTTCCTTGATCTAACTTTTTATTTGTAATTTTTGAGATTATATTGCATTACAATAACTTTAGGTTAATTTATTTGCTGTCGGAATTGTGTTTTGATGTTCATTTTATGATTTTGATCGCAATAAAGATGATTCTAATGTATAATTTTCAATTTTCACTTATTATTATTTTTGGGGTTGACTATCTTGCTTTTTAAGGGAAATTTCTGTGATCTAACCTTAATATTTGCAATCTGACTTTTCGTTTGCTACTTTTGAAGTTATATTGCATTAGAATAACTTTGGGTTTGTTTATTTACTGTCAGAATTGAGTTTTGAACTTTATTTTATTATTTTTATCGTAATAAAGTTGATTTTAATTTATAATTTTCAATTATTTTTTTGGGGGTTGGCTGTCTTGCTTTTTCCAGGGAAATTTTTATGATCTAACCTTAATATTATTTATATTAAGTATTTAAATTAAAACTAAGCAGAATTGTTTTATTATTAAATCTTTCTCAATATGTATTGTTTATTCTAGCAAAGTTAGTTCTACATATTTAATCTCTTGTTCTTATCACACTTATCCTGTTATTCTTTAAATAGGCTCTGAAATATTTGGTAATCTTAAAGTTTTGTTTTTCAATTTTATGTTTACTACAAATATTATATCTAACCATTATTTTTGTTGTTCTTACCTTATTTTTTTTTAATCAAATTCGTCTAAAAAGATAAAAGTCATCTGGTTAGTGTGTTCTGTGGTATGCTGATAATTTTCTCTTCGTTTCTAATTTAATAACTGATAACACAACACAGGTAGTTGCGGTTTTTTGCACTAATCTCTGGAACTGATAAGGAAGTGTATTTTTTTTTGTTTGCGGTTAACTCAAGGAAACCTTTCTACGAAATTAAATGTGAATTATTACCTTTTTTAAAATCTAATTTTTAATGTACAGGGTGAGGTATCTTATATCCGGGTGAAGGAAGATAGAGGTGGCAGCGATAGGAGATCTGGAGGTCGTTCTAGAAGCCGTTCGTACTCCCCAAGACGTAGGGGTTCTCCCACCTATAGCCCGGTGAAGAGAAGTTATTCAAGAAGCCGGTCCCGTTCCTAAAAATAAAATCTTTTCGAAACACCAAGGAACCAGCAGATAAAAAATGAAAGAAACAATTAAAAAAAAAATTAGCAAAACTCGTCAAATTCCACTTAAAAAGGACTTTCTTTTTGTAATGTACGTATTTTTGTTTCATATGCCCCTTCTTTGTTCGGTTATCATTATTTTTTTTAAGAATATTTCTTGCTACTATTAATTATCGTTTATTATTGATGATTATAGATGTTACCTCCTCCGTTATTGGGAGGAGGACAATTAGATTCTTTCCGATAAGTGTTTGTTTTCACGCCTTAATTGTCATGTTCGATATCCCTTTTACTACTCTCCGTGTTAATCGATGGCAGTTTTTATAGGATACATAAAATGAAAGAAATATATTTTTAGTCGATTTTTTGGGTATCTAATCAATGTTTGGTGTTTTTATACTTGTGCGGACAAAATTAATGTTATCGTATCGATTCAAAGGGTATCGTGGTGACTACCCAAGCAATTTCTTAGATATATGCAAAAAAAAAGAGAAACAAGGATAAAATTTATGGAGAACGTTTTTCCTTTCATTCGTTCTCCTTTGTGTTCCGTTTGTAAATTTAGACCGTAAATAGAGTCTTGAAGTTTGTGTAAATTAGATTTTAATTTTTATATTTCCTATCGATAAAGAGTACATACATAGCAAAGGATAGTTGGTTTCAAAACAATATTTTTTTCATCGGAGAATTAATTAAGATAATGTAAAATAGGTCCTGAAATAAAACCTTCGATGAATTTTGTTTCGTAATCAACCATTCGGTACACGAACAATTCTTTTTTTGTAATCTTTTATGTACGTAGTCCGTAAGCTTCTATGGTACTAACTGTATTTTCTTTTTGTTACCGTTAACTTTCACCAAGATTGAACGAAGTTGGTTCACTCAGAAATATTTAAAGTGAGGGATCACAAAATGCAAAACGGTCACCCGAAAAGGGACTCATTCAAACTTTCAAAACAAAACAAAAGCTCACAAAAGGGCAATCTTCTTTGCGGAAAACCCTTCCCCCCCGACGATAACTAACTAAAGGATCGATAGAGGATAACGTAGGAGGAATTTTACTTTTGTGGAGAGGATTCGCAAGGAAAAGGATTCTTCTTAAATTCTTCTCGATGAAATAAAAATAAAAAGGCAGGATCTCGGGATTGTAGAGGATACTCGTTGGAGGATCTGGCATTGTCCTTGGTATTTACAATGCTTTTGGTTTTTTAGTTGTTTTTATTAATTTTTTTTTTAATTAATTTAATTTGAAAATAACATTCGAATAAGTTTTCTTTTGTTCTCACATTCTTTAAAGATATTGTATGGCTGTCTTTGATTATTTTTTTTTTCTTTACTAAAACAAGTCAATTGAATGAGATGCATTTTATTGGTTAATGAAAAAACAAAAGAACAAATCGCTTTGCATTTTACGTCAAATTTAAATTTGACAGTTCGGATACGTCAAATTCAAATTTGACAGTTTGAATACGTCAAATTAGTTTGACACACGTAACATAAGCAGTTCCCTAAGTATTCGATAGAAATGCCAAGTGATTCTTTACGAATAAAAAAATTTTTTCATTAAGTTAAAAAAGGAATTATAATTTCTGCGAATTAACATGATTTTTCTTCAATGCCCAGGTAAACAAAAACCGTAATCACAAAATAAAGTAAAACGGTACACTTCGAAGGACCTAGGAACTGGGAATAATATTCCGTACAATTCGCAAAGCATAAAATACAAAAATAAAAAAGTAGGATGTTTCTCGAAAACAACCAAAAACCCCCCAGCTTGGGATCTTAATTCTTGGGAATATTATCATTACGTAACCTAGGATATTTTGAAGTGGCTGTGAGGATGTCGTGTCTAATTGTAGAAGGGGATTTCTCGGAAAAAAATAAAACAGGATAAGCAAATTAAGTAAGGCAGGATAATGATTCGTTATAAAAAAAGGATCGCAAGGATCTCGAATATCATTCGATGGAAAGGACTGGTGTGAAGATTTCTCCCTTTCGATTTAGAATCGGGACAAATCTTCCACCACGCTGCAGGAAAGAACTTTTCGGCAACACTTTCACGATCTCATTCCTTCGTTGGATCTTCTCGCAAATAATTCGGATGCTAGGACCTCTTCCTCACTACTCCGGAGGCATCTTGCTCTATCGATTCTTCTCGTTGGATGGGTCTACTCCCCCCTGATTCTCGAGCACAAAAAAAAAAAAAGGCAAAAGGCAAATAATTTAACTAAAAGGATTAGATGTCTATTAGGATTTTCCTCGATGAGAAAGAAAATAAAAAGGTATATTTCCGTTTCATGTTTCACACAATTTTATTTTTATTGTTTTATCACACACATGATATGTTATTTAGTTTTTGTGTTCTCCTTTTTTTTTTTTTTTTAAATGACTACAGATAGTTTCAATATCTTTAAAAGTAAAAGAAAAAAATATTGATCTTGCTATATGGCTTAATGTCTCTACATAGTTATTCACAATTTTTTTCTTTTATCAGATTAACTGATTTTTGGTGCATGATTATGGATATCTTGCAAAATTTTCCGTTTGTGTAACATTTAATACCATAGAAATAAAAATTTATCCAACAATCCAGTCTTGTTTATCTTTCCACCTGGATTAATTCAATCTGAATCCGAAAACAATTGAAATCGAGATGCTCTTCAGTGTGCGAGTGAGATAAATAGATCTCTATTAGACAAGGTACAATTCGCTGCAAAAGTGTAAAGGATACACAATAAATTTTATTAATGGATATGCAAATTATAATATACAGCTGTGGCCATATGTATTCGCCACCCTTTTTTGTTTTTTATTCCGATGAATATATAAGAAATAAAATAAAATTGATCGATGAAAATGTTTCATTGTGAGTGTTTACAGATATTGCTTAATATTTGGTAGCTCCTCCCTGGGCTTTTATCACCGCACGAATTCGTCGGAGCATACTGCTCACTAAGTTATAACACTGTTCGGGGATGATTTTATTCCACTCTTCGAATGTTTTTGTTTTTAAGCATTGCTTTGTGGTAGATGAGTATTTAGCTACATTTCGCTTTAAAATGTACCATAAATGCTCAATTGGCGATAAGTCCGGGGATTGTGCCGGCCATTCCAGGACCCGCACGTTATTTTCCTCGAACCAGCGCATTACTTCGCGAGATTTATGGCACGGTGCATTATCTTGTTGGGAGTAATACTCTGGCTCATCATTATCGAATAATTTTAACGCATACGGTTCCAGAAATTCTTCCAACATGTCGATGTACGTCCGACTGTTCATTCTGCCCTCACAGACAAACAGTTCTCCGATGCCTGTTGCACTCGTGGAACCCCAAACCATTATGCTACTATCCCCAAACTTGACAGTCGGGATGATACAGTCTGGATGGAAGGCCTCTCCTCGCCTGCGTCGCACGTATTGAGGCCCAGGTTTACCACAAAGCTACCAACAAAAACATGAATACTGTTACATTTTGGAACCCATTAAAAAGAATAAAAACACTGTAGATGCCAGGAATTGAATACAGAAGGACTGTCCCAACTTAATCAATAATAACCTGATATTCAAAATAACAAGTTCAAACCCTACCATTCCAAAAATTCACAAACCAGGTAATTCCATGAGACCTATAGTATCCGGCATCATTCGACGTTTGTTCACTTTTCCCAAGTGTACCAATTCCAGAAACTCTGGAGTATTTGGTTGAATTTTTGAAATTAAATAACGTGGATGACGTGAAAACCGCGGAATATAAAAGGTTAACAAAATTATGCATGTGACAAAATTGTTTTCAAATAGGCGGAAAATGGTCCGAACAGGTGGAAGGCACGGCGATGGGTAATCCTTTACCTCCTTTTATTGCGAGCCTTTTCATGAGCAAATTTGAAACGAACCTGAAAAAAGAAACCAAATATTTTCCGAGAATTTGGCTTAGGTACGTAGATGATATTTTCGCGGTGTTTGATACTAACAAAGGAAACATAAGATTTTCTAGCAGAACTGAACTCAAAATTTACCACGATCAAGTTTACTATTGAAGAAGAAGTGAACAATCGCCTTCCGTTTCTAGATACTCTAGTCATACGCAACAACTATAAATTAGAAATAGACATCTACAGAAAAGAAACTCCAACAGATTCATCACGTTTGATTCGCACCATTGCGAACAACAAAAAATTTCCGCGATTAGTTTTCTGGTCAATAGACTCGTCAGATTTCCGCTAAACAAGAGCAGGTACGACAAAGAATTAAAGTATATCAAAGATGTAGCGAGGTACAACGGTTTCTCTTCTATGGATGTCGACCGTATTTTAAGGAAGATCCAATACAAACAACACATCAGAAATTCCACGACCTTGACATCAACAAACACCGGTAATAAGAAATTTATAACTCTTCCTTTTCACCCAACAGTAAAAGGGTTAAGTAAAATTTTCCGACAACTAAATATGAATGTGTCTTTTGTGTCAAAAAACAACTTAAAGAATCTCTTAGGGAATCCCAAAGATAAACCGGAGATGATAAAAAGGTCTGGAATATACCAAATCGCATGCAATGATTGTGAGAAAGTTTATATTGGACAAACAAAAAGGAGTATCGAAACGAGGTTCAAAGAAGATATTAGACACTATCGTTTCGACAAACCAGATCTATCAAGCGTAGCAGACCATATGGTAAAATCCGGACATAAGATTGATTTAAAAAATGTGACACTACTTAAAAACGTGAACTCGTATAGAGAATTAGACGCGTACGAAACGGTATATATGAAAAAGAACGGAAACTTATTGAACAGAGAACCACCCCCAATTGCACACTCGAGTTTGATGGATTTATTACCATAGGCCCTGTTAAAGATACGGTTCGCTTTCGGTCCATCCTTTCCCGTGAAAGGCATTAGACCACCGAGTAGATTGTAAATAGTCATATGTTTTAGAAATTTTAGAGCCTGCGTAGAAAATAATTTGCATGTGTGATACAGTTTTTACTTTCAGTCGGTAACACGGTTGACAATGAGAGCCCACGTGCTCTCGAAACGCTGCGTTCCGCATAATTAATTAATTTGTGTGAGTGGAGTTTACTGCTATACCTGTGAAGAATTTCATGATAATTAGAGACACTTAAAGCATGAATAAATATTAAAACCTATATAAGTGTATCAGCATTATTAAACCTTGCATTATTTTTTTAATTTTATTTTACGTACAATTTGTTCAACATACAACTGACCTGAATAGGAATAGCAACATTTAGCGAGCTGTATAACTAATAGAGTTGCCCATCAATCCGTAAAATTTGTTCTGATAATTGGAAGAACACGATAATATTTTACTAATAATTTACTAAATCTTTATGTGTTAACGTAATGAATAAATGCAACACCAACAATGTAAAACTGCACTGTATCCAGATCTGTGGGTTTTTCAAAATTCTTTGCAAAAATTGAAACAACTCGATTTTTTTTGTATAGAAAGGCATAGTTTATTTCATAAAAAATACAAGCAATTCAAAAGAAAATATCTCTAAATTAAGTAGTTTTTGGTCGTACAGTCTTGTCGAGATTAAAAATCCTACAGTTCTGCACCATCATGTTCGGTGTGAGGAATCTTTCCAAAGTATCAGCTCCAGTTCTACCAGCCCGATCAAACGGATATCCCATCGATCTTGCGTCTGGGAATTTACCACCTCTAACTCCGCAATAGCTTGCGCCATCGTTGCACATACCCGTTAAATCTTGTTCAACCTACAAAAAAAGAAAATATAGCTTCGCTCAAAACTTTTGCGTAAAACAATTATTCTCCTAGCACCTTGTCGTCATCGTAATTCGAAATCATCACAAACAATTGACATTGGAGCCCGTCAGGTGTGCCTTTTGGTAATAAAATGTGCTCTGGCCAACCGCATCCGCAGAAATTGAAAAGATCCAATTCTTCACCTGATGTCGGCCTGTTAGTATCGAGATCCCTGAAGGTCTTCTGGAATGGGATAATCACTGATGATTGGCTCGATTGTCTGTTGATGGTGTTGCTACCTTGACGCACTAGAAATGCAAATTTTTAATTAAAAATTCCGATTTGATTTCTAATTTTTCCGACTTACGTGTTACTCTGAACTTATCCATCTCGATAAACATCAATCGCTGGGTGTTGTACAACCATGGGTTGCCCCTTTCGTCATTGGTCGGTGCCAAGTAGATCCTACAGGTTCCTTCTTTTATACCACTGTTGCTGTTGTTCACTGTTATGCTGTATGAGAATGGTTCGTGTTGTAAGTGAGTGAATCGGATGAAAACGGAGCCACGTTCTTGGAAATCGAGACCGCGAGACATATCAACGTCTGATTGTTGCCAGAACGTTCTAAAAACGTTATCAGGAGCATTTGGGGTCTTCAAAGTGACGCCGGTTACTGTAACTCCCGGATAGTCCAACTGGAATACGAAAAGGGATTGTGAAAGATCGACTTTCGTCGTCTTTATCTTACTTGTTGAGTTGTATATCTTGGAAGGCTTCCTTTAAATTGCTGGAACATATCGTCAACGAAGGCGTGCCAACGATAAAATATAGGATCCCTCATGGTTGTGGCCAAATCGCCCATGACTCCGAAAGTTTCCTAGCAATCAAAAAGTAACGGATTTAAATTTCTTTAACGAATCAATCTCTTACGATCTTACAAGATGTCTGCTTCTCGGATCATGGATGTAACCCAGCATAAGATGTCCGAAAGCGTGGAGATTCCCGTAGAACTGACGGTTCGGGGATAACGCGCTCGATTCTAGAACATTTCCCAAAACGTCTATCCCGCGAAACTCATCCAAATCAATCCTGGTACCGTCGGCCTAAATCCGATTTAAATTAAAGGGTGATATTAGTGAAATTTTCTCACTTACTGCCATGACAACTCCTTGAGCCATAGCATCGTAGATCCTATCCCTCCAGCGGATCATTTCGGCCACGTCCACCCTGATATTCTCGGCTGGGATATCGATATCTTGGAGGACCATATCTTTGACTCTAGCCGGATAAGTCCTGCTAGCTACTAAACTGTTCAATTTCGGGAAATAGCCTTCTTTAATTGGAACTTGCCAGTCTGAGTATCTTTCCACGCGGCCGAGATTGTTGGAAAACCTCTCAAAGTTGTACCTAAAATTTCAATCTTATAAAAGGAATAAAGCGGGTAATTCAAATGTTACCTTGCAACAATTTGTTGATGACTGTAGTAAAATAATTCACCTCTTCGATCTTTTTGGGTAATATTCGGATCGCCATCAGTTGGATAAACTAAATGCCAGTGCCAATGGTGGAGGTTCAAGCCCAGGTCTTCTCTCCAGTAAGCAACACGATGCTCGACGTCTAAATCTGTCGCTGTGTAATCTCTAGGGATTTCTATTGGTCTCTAAAAGAAATCCAAAACTATTAGGTTAACTTAAGGTCTGGAAAAGAAAGGAACCTTACTCTAACACCTTGAGGAACCACCTGTAACTCTTCTCTAGCCTTCGCGAACACTTGACTGTCGAAATATTTATCGGGAAATGTCTGAATCTGATTCGGAATCTTGACGCTTCTGGTATCCGGTCGATGTATTACTGCCACCGAGAGACAATAGATGAAAAGATAAGGATTCACTCTATCGTGAACGTAGCAAGCTATCGCCACCAGTTCTTTGGTATCTTTAGCGTCTTCAAACGAAAGAAATGTTAAGGGATATTTTATTGGGGGACGTTTTAAACTTACTCATGAAGATCCTGATCAAGTTAGAGGAGATGTCGCGATGTTTAGGGATGAATAAGGAGTAGTTATCGCGTTTGCCCAAGCTTAAGATCTCGTTCAGGTTTGGGAGATTCGGGACGGCATCTACGTCGATGGTTTCCCCGGCTTCTCTGATGGATGTGTTGGAGATTTGGTCGGAAAAACCTTTGTACCTGTTAATCTTCAAAAAAAAATTAGAATCGTACTTTTACCGGAAAAAGTCTACTTACGACAAAAGCTTCTGGTACTCTAAAGGCTTTATTCCCTTTCACTCTAAGAACCGATTCGATAGGACGATCGAAAAGAGCTATAAGCCGATCTAAATCAGTACTACTAGCCATTCTTCCGGAAATTATGAATAATATAATGTAATTATACAACTATCGTCTTTGAAGATAATTTCAAAGACTGATCAAATACAAACACGACGAATTATTTATACTTACCCAGTAAGCGATAAACGATTTCATAAACTTGAATTGATAGTTCTTTTCTAGGTAGACACTTCTTTCGTCATAATCTTCGCCTTCAGAGGATGTGGTTTCCTTAGTAGTCGGTTAAATGGTCAAAGATTTATCGCGAAAGGAATGATAATATTTGTTTTTATTTAAAAGCAAAACATAGGTATTCTTCCGCAGCTGGGTTAAACTCGCAAAAATTATTTTGGCTTCTTTGATAGAATTATTAATGTTCCTTTTCGAATTAATATTTTTAAATTACCACATTTAGAACGTTTAAAGCTACAAAGGTTTAGAAGCAAAGTTTGAAATGCTACGATTGTTAAAAAATAAGACAATAAGAAATATACCAAAAGTAAAAAAAATTATTTGAAAGCATGAATGTTGTTTGTTAAAAAATTCAAGTTATTAATCCAGGGAACTCAATGAAGAATTCTATTGAAGAAATATCCCACAATTCTCTTTTGCAAAGGTATTTTTTATCTCCGACACCACAGCAATTCAAAACGCCATTCCAACAATCACTCAAATCTTGATTAACCTATCAAAAAAATTAATGTAGGTATTATACGTTTTGGACTTTGTAAGATGCTCAGAAATCATGAAGAATAATTGGACATAGTATTCTTCAGGAGTTCCTTTGCATATTAAAAGATGGTCCATCCACACCCGCAAAAATATTAGAAATATCGAATTCTTCACCTTCAACCCTTTGCATCTTCTGATTGGATGATAGCCCTTCTAGCGCAAATAAACTTTACCGTACCTACTCATCATACTCGCTACTTTAATACATTTCAAGTACCTAGAGCTAATACCAACATTTTGCTTAAGGCACCTCTTAGTCACATGGTGAGGAACGCAAACAAACGGGATCTGGAGCCATTTTTGTGAGTCTTTCTTTTTTTTTTGTTTCATTATTATATACATTTTCAGCATGTTATTATTGTAGGCAACACGATTTGAATTATTTTATTTTAAATAAGAATTGTATTGTAATTTGTCCTGTAATTGGCCCTTGGGCTGTTGGGCAATAAAGGATTATTATTATATGTGACACTTATAGGGTCATACTATCTAGAACTTGTTTCATCTTAACTTTGAGTTTTGTACATCCAAGGAATTTTCCTTTCATCTACAATCAGTGCCAACAAGATTCTATACGTTCGTTCTTTAATACCACCAGTTGGGTTGCTCATAGTAATGTCATAAGTTCTGTAACAACATTAGTTTGTTATCATTACCTTCAAAACTTATCGATCTCGTTATGGGTCCTTACCGTAGCACCTGTGATTTTGGCTCCATGTAAATCCAATGAGAAATACCAAATCTGATGTCGTAAAGAAGAATTCTGGCTTTTGGGTTATATTGGTCGCTCGATATATAGCTCTAACATCATTTGTACTCTTGGATTATAAAATTCATAAAAGCGTGTTTTGGAAGACCCACAAAATGATGATTTATTACCGAAAGTATACGGATGCAGTTAATATCGTTTAAAGGCACTTTTCTCGCCATCCTAGGGTGATTCGATGGTAAGAGCACACCAAGGATACATTGATGTCGTAAATTGCAAAACCTTCAGCATTTTTCTCATAGATGCTGCATATAGGGGGCTTTTGGAATCGGCAGTGTCTAGAGTTCAAAAATTGTTACCCAAAAATGCAATCAATATTTGGCTATGTTTAGGGACGAACGATAAGAAATTTCTCGTTCTTTTAAGTAGGAATTTACATCTTCTCGGAGGCATTTGAGATATCCCTAAAATTCAAAAGTGCAATTTCAAAGTTCTTCGGATAATTTGCAAGATTTATTACTTTTAAATCGAAGCATAAACCGCAATAGTGTATCGAACAACGGTACCGTATTGTTTAATAATTTCTGGCCTTTAAATTCTTATCTTTTAAGAACGTAAATCGTATAGAACATAGATGGGGAATGCTGCTTCTATGATAAATATTTTACTTTAAAGCAGAAACTTTATCTTCCTCATGACGCAAAAATGTACACTCATTTAATTGTGTACATGAAAATTTTACTGAGTTATTATTTTTTACCCGTAGTTATCTCTAGCAAAAAGAAAAAATCAAAATCATTTTTCTTAAAAATATTAACTGAAGAAGTTGAAAGTTCTATCATCTTTAATTTCAAAGCAAAGCTTCAAAAAGCTCACCAAAAAAGACGATAACAATGTCTACAATACGGTGATGATAGGCATATTGGATTTAGAAAGTAGTCGAAATGGTCGTAGGGTCAAATCAATGCTTTAGAGATGATTTCAAAGATTAATACAACTTCTCCACTCTAAGCTTGACTCTGGGGTGTAATGGTGTAGCCATATTTCGTCACAGATAACAAGATTTCTCTTCTTAATCAAAATGAGTTTGGAGCAATTGAGTAATAGGAACTCCCAAAACTTTTTGACCATCACCATTTGGAATCAAGCAAGTTACGATTTTTCTAAAGTCCAAATGAGTGGTTACACACTTCCGTAGATGACACCAAGCTCTTTCGAAATATCAAACACTATTAACGATTAGCTCACGAACACTTTATAATGTTTTCATTAATCCTACTGGTCCAAAGACGACGTGGATGAGCTCAATTTGCAACACGTTCACGCACTTGCTCGAATTCGTTGCACCAGGCCTTCGGGTACTTTTCCTGCGAGCTTAGTCTGCAGTTTGTGGCAAATTTCGGTTGATTTCACGTCCGCACGAGTGAGAACTTTATAATTATGCGTTACCCAACAGAGATGAGAACATTGTTCACATTTAGCAATTCATTGGTTTAGTGTCTCTAGCTTAGCTAATCCTATCTAACAACCGAAGCTGCCCAATCACACTCTCTAGATCCATCTAAGCAGTCAGCCAGTAAAGACTCATTCATATTTGCGCGACCATGGTATAGATGACGATAAATTTAATAAGTTATCTCAAATCGGAACAAGTTTTACTTTGGCAGATACTGATATGTATTATATATATAGTGGAACTCCCCTAACTCGAACTACCTAAATCCCCAAATAAAATTCGAGTTAGAGAAAATTTGAGTTACAGAAAATTCACAACTTACTTTTCATTATATGTATATATTTATAAAGCATAATATGTAATAACAATATTATATAAAATAAATAAAAAAATGATTTAAAAACAAACTGAAAATACAAACTACATGCATTAGGATATATATATATGTACTATATGTATGAAATTAAACAAAAATTGTCCTATATACATAGGTATTAAATGTGTACTTGTACATGGGAACATAAAACAATTGCATAATTAAATTGTTTTTTTAAAGAAATCCGTTATCAACTGTTGCCGAACATTGGCCGCTCGGATGTGTTCATACGATTTTTGAATTTTATTAATGAACATATATTGATGTCTTATCGGATGTTTGTTCATGAGACATAAAATAATTCTTTAGTGTCTCGAATGCTTGTAAAACTTGTTTGTGTGATGGTTGCTCCACAATTTCTTCATCGCTTTCTTCGGTGGTTTCTTCATCTGTAATGCTTGATACACTCCTTAGAATGTCTTCGTCTGTCGGATAGTCAGTAGTTAAGAGGTTACTATCAATTTCAAGATAAGTGTCAAGAGATACATTCTCGACATTTAGCAACTCAACATAGTTTTCAAAATCTTGCCTTACTTCAACAGGAAATTCTGTATCTTCTGAATTTTGCCGTCGTTCTTTTAGTTGAGCAAGGGGAATTTCGTTTTCGTCCTCGTCTTCGTTACTAAAATCAGCCTTTTTAAAACAGTTTTGAATGGTTTTTTGTTTAACATCCACATGCCATGTCATGGCAACCTCTCTCGCACAGTCGATAAGTGATATGCTAGGAGAACCGTTATTCTCTAATGCGTATAAAGCTTTTTTTAATGATTCTTCCTTTGTAGTGATCTTTGAAACTTTTAATGATGCCTTGATCTAAAGGTTGCAGGTTGGAAGTTCCGTTTGGTGGCAAATATTGCAATTTGATGGCCTTCAGCTTCTGTTGTATTGCAGGATGAGCAGGGAGTTGTCTATAAACATTATTATTTTTCGATTCTCGTGTGAAAATTGCTTGTCCAATTTAACCAACCATTTTTCAAAATTTCAGAGGTCATCCATGCCTTTACGTTGTTCTCGAAATCTCCAGGAAGCCATTTTACCCCTTTAAAACTTCGTGGCTTTGCACTTCTGTCAATCATGAGAGGTTTTAGTTTTTCAGTGCCACTCATATTCGTTGCTAGAAGGCATGTGACCCGATCTTTACTAAGTTTTCCACCATAGCATTTGTCGTCTCTAATGGCTAAAGTTTTCTTAGGTAGACATTTGAAAAATAATCCTGTCTCGTCAGCATTGAAAGTATCATCTTCACTATACCGCCCCAAAATCCCCGGCAATACATTTCGAATCCAATCACTAACCTGACGATCATCCACTGTGGCATTTTCACCACAGATATTCTTATGCGATATGTCATGTCTAAATTTAAAAAATAAAATATAAATTTCATATGCGTATACGTATGTCTAATACAATAACGTAAATTTTACCTTTTTTTAAATTTATGAAGCCAGCCGGTGCTGGCCTTAAAATTTGTTGTTCCTAAATGTTGACTGTATTCCAGTGCTTTCTCCTGTAGAAGTGGCCCCGACACCCGAATGTTTTTTTCTCTAGTAGACATAAACCTCTTAAACACCGCACTGTTTATATTTTTGTTTGAAACTCGGTTTCGCTTGAAATTGGCAGGTTTTGTAAGTTTACTCGCGAAACTTCGAATATGTTCCTTGTTTTCAATTATAGTTGACAATGTACTCGCTGGTATGTCATATTCTGCAGCTATTACCTTCTTTTTTATTCCATTGTCCACTTTTTTTAATATTTCTAATTTCTGTTGCACTGTTAAACTTTTAAGTTTTCGTTGCTGGGGCATGTTGATGACAAACACTAACGAATACGACTGAATATATAGCGCAACACGCAGATGAATAAGAATGATAAAACCCGTTGTCATTGGTACTTCCCCGAATTCCTTCCATAGATATTACGTTATATGCGCTAACAGATGGCATATCACGTACCTTTAGTGAAAATTTCGAGTTACAGAGATTCTACGTCTTAAATTTGGTTAAATTTCTTTCGAGTTAGGGATAAATTCGAGTTAAGGACAGTCATATGCATATAAATTTAATAGATAACGCACGGGATAAAAAAATATTCGAGTTAGGGGAGTTCGAGTTGGGGGAGTTCCACTGTATATATTAAAATTCATTAAATCTGCATGAAATTTTGACTTATATCTTTATCTGTATAAGTATATGGTTGATAGGCAACTTAATTTAAAAAAAAAACACTGACTTTCTCCATTATTTAAAGTAGTACAAATTTATTTATTGATTGTTCAAAACTTCAACAATTTGCATATAATATATCGTAAAATCCGTTAAAATGATCTATTTAATGGGATAAACTTTTTTTATTAAATGTATACAAGAACCTTGCAAAATGTTAATATTACTAAAAATAGTAGGCACACATCAAAAACATATTCGTTTTAAATCCTTCCTTTTTAGAGTTTAAACAATCTTTCTGATTTAATATTGTGAAAATAAAAAAAAAGAAGTCAATGCTGCATTTATTTATTTGATATACTAAGCAAAATCATTACAAAGTTCAAAATTTTAAGCGTTAAAAACGAGTATAACTAAAACAACAACTTGTATAACAAGTTTATATCATATTTTCCAAAATATTATATATATTTCAACGAAATCAATAAGATACATCGCGTTTCCATAATCCATCCAATCCATATCCATGCTCAACCTAAGACCTTGGCCTCACAGTCTTGTTACTGTGAACAATTTTACAATTTTGGACGGCCATATTCCCGGTCAAGAACCTTTGTAGGGTTTCAGCGCGTGGGCGACCGACTCTATCGAAGGGGAAGCCCATGGATCTCTTGTCGGGATATTTCCCGCCCCTAATACCGCAATAACTTTCGGCATCGTTGCAGGCACCGGATGTATCTTGCTCAACCTGTTAAAAACGATGACGTTTTGAGTTTGGAATGCGTTAGATCGATTTTCCTCACCTTGTCATCAGCATAATTCGAAATCATCACGAAGAGTTGTGCAGTGAAACCTTCCGGAGTTCCTTTAGGTACCAAGAGGTGATGAGGCCATCCACAACCGCAGAAATTGAAGATATTCAATTCCTCACCTTCCGCTGGCCGATTGGTATCCAAATCCCTGAAGGTTCTTTCGAATGGTATTGTAACAGATGATTGGGTGGAATTCCTGGTGATTTTATTGTTGCCTTGTCTCACTACGGGTGGATTTTGTTAAAAAATAAACTTAAATGTGTTCGAAACCATCTTACATGTAACTTTGAATCTATCCATTTCGATAAACATGATCCTTTGCGCGTTGAAAAGCCACGGATTTCCTCTGTCGTCGTTGGCAGGCGCCAAGAAGATTCTACACGTTCCTTCTTTAACGCCATTGGTCGTGTTATTGACGGTAATGTCGTAGGAGAATGGTTCGTGTTGTAAATGCGTGAAGCGTACAAAAACTGCACCCGGTTCCTGGAAATCTACACCGCGCGACATATCAACATCGGATTGTTGCCAAAACGTTCTAAATTCATTCTCGGCACCGGATTGGGTCTTTAAGGTGATACCGGTGAGTTTGATCCCTGGGAAATCCAACTGAAAGTGAATTAGAATTGGAGGAAATTCCTCTAAAATTTATAAGAATCTCTATCTTACTTGCTCTTCGGTATATCTCGGTAGACTTCCTTTAAATTGTTGGAAGACGTCATCTACGAAGGCGTGCCAACGGTAGAAGATGGGATCTCTCATGGCGGTGGTGAAATCTCCGATTACGCCGAATGGCTCCTTTTTTAGGGAAGAAAATAAGTTAAATCGTATCGAAAATTGTCATGAATACTACGAAGGCGGATCCTTATGCCCCATCCCTCACCTACTTCTAATTGGTTATTTGATTAATGGCATTTAGTTAACTAACATTTGTAGATCGTATCTATATAATATCAAGTTTGTATCCCAAAGTGTTGTGCTGTGGCTAAGTCTTGAATTGTGTGTCGCGATTGTTCATAAAAATGGATCCTGTAGAACAAAGAGAGGGAGAACAAGGGGTATGACGCCAACTCAAATTCATAAAGACATTACGGTAACTATTGGTGATTCTGGAGTTTCTTATGTTATAGTCAAAGGGTGGTGTCGAGATTTTAAATGCGAAGAACATCTTGTGAAAACCAACATGCCGGTGGTCCTTTCATAATGGTAAGAACAGACAAAAACATTAAAAAGGTACACGATATCGTACTGCAAAACCGACATTGTGGAGGATACTGGCTTGTCATACCATGTGGTGTACAATATACCGACTAAAGAATTAGATATGACAAAGATAAGTGCCCCGAATGTTAACTACTGATCAAAAAAAAAAATTAGGTGTTGACTTGTAAGCGTCTTTTGGAAATGTACCAAGGAAATAAAGAGAACTTTCTTAGTCAGTATGTCATCATGGATGCACCACTATAATCCCGAGACCAAAGTGCAAAGTAGAAAATGGAAACATCACGGTTCTCCTCCTCCACGCAAATTTAAGCTCGTACCGTCTGCTGGAAAGATTTTGCTGTCTGTTTTGGTATGGGCAAGAGATCATCCTGACTGACTATTTGCAAAGGGAACAAAGCATTACAGGAGGCCTACTACGCCATTGTAGTTTTACTATAAGGGGGTCAGGGACACAGCATAGAGATTCACCCTCGTACTTACCAGGTGATGACTTTTCGGATCGTGGATATAAGACAACATAAGATGGCCGAATCCGTGCAAATTACCATAGAACTGTCGATTTGGGGATAGCTCACTGGATTCGAGGATATTACCCAAAATATCGATACCGGTGACGTCATCCAAAGTCATACGGCTGCCATCGCTCTATAAGTCAATAGAAATATGGTCGAATTTTTTTATAAAAATGAGACGAGTTTGCTTACGGTAGTGATGAAACCTGAAGCAATCGCTTCGTAGATTCTATCCCTCCATCGGATCATATCATCTATGTCTACCTTAATATCTTGGCTGGGGATGTTGAGATCCTGAAGAACCATATCTTTAACCCTAGCCGGATAAGCCCTACTAGCAACTAAACTGTCCAATTTGGGGAAATAAGCTTCTTTAATAGGACCCTGCCAATCCGTTAACCTCTCAACTCTTTTCAAGGCGTTGCAAAGTCTTTCGAAATTGTACCTAAAGAACGAAATATGTAATAATAATAATATACGGATTATTAGCATAATATAAATAAAACATATGAAATATATTTAAAGAAAAATGTGGCGATAAGTTCAGGATCAGCGAATTAGAAATAAGCAGCTACTTTTCCTCCTAAACTCAAAGATGTCTTTCATACACTACCGTCCATACTGATTCGGACACCCAGCAAAATGTAAACTTTACTAAAAAGATAATATAGTAGCCTTTATATATAAATAACATTTATATTAGGTGCTTTATGAACCTTATTGTGGGCAGAAACACATAGAAATTAGACAGTGGATGATTAGAAAAGAGTGCTATGGACTGACGAGTCAAAGTTTGAGGTGTTCGGACAATCGAGGTCCTTTTTTGTAAGAAGAGCAAAAGGCCAAAGAATATTGCACGATTGTGTAGTGCCAAACTGTCAAGCATTTTAATAGAGATCCCATCAATACCAGTTGATTGAGATTTAATCGAATTAACATGGAATAGAACGTAGTATAAGTAGTAATTGAAAAATTTGATCCTCAGATACATAGATCATACCTAGCAACAATCTGTTGATGACTGTAGAAGAACAATTCCCCTCTTCTATCTTTCTTGGTAACGACGTCACCTCCATCTGTTGGATAGACCAAATGCCAATGCCAATGGTGCAAATTGATTCCCAAGTCTTCCCTCCAATACGCAACGCGATGTTCCTCTTCTAGATCTGTGGCTGTGTAGTCCTTCGGGATCTCGATAGGTCTCTATTTTTTAAGCTTTTATGAGGTAATCTGCATTATTCCGGAACCCACTTACCCTCAATCCATTTGGAACAATCTTCAGTTCTTCTCTGGCCTTCGAGAACACCTGACTGTCGAAATATTTATCGGGGAACGTCTGAATCTGATTGGGAATCTTCAAACTTTTCGTATCTTTGCGATGGATCAGAGCTACTGAAAGGCAATAGATGAAAAGGTATGGGTTCACCCTGTCGTGAGCGTACGAAGCGATGGACAGTAGCGCTTTAGCGTTTGGAGCGGCTAGAATTAAAGGTGTTGGTTATTCGGAAATGCGTAATTTCGAGGAAATCTTACTTAGAAAGATGTTAATTAGCTTCGCGGAGATTTGCCTATGCTTAGGGATGAACAGGGAGAAATTCTCCCTCCTTCCGAGTTGGAGAATCTCTCCTAGATCGGGGATCGGGAAATCGTCCACAGTGATGTTCTCGGATGCATCTTCTCCAAAACGATTCGAGATTTCCACCGCGTTATCTTTATATCTATCGGTCTAAAATTGGATCCGAAAACTTGAGGGACAACGGCAAAGAAAGATTTTAGTGAATACTTACCACGTAATCCGCTGGGAGTTTGAAAGACTTGTCTCCTTTCACGCGGACCATAGGCTCCAATGGCCTATCGAATAAAGCGATCAAATTATTTAAATCTGATCTATCGGCAGACATTTTATTCGCTCTGAAATTCTAAATTATAATAGCAGCGTTAATTCTTGGACGTGATAATACTGAGGATGGATAGAGTAAAAATATAGAGAAAAAATATCACCTACCTCTCTCCCCAACAAACTGAAGTGCTACTGGCGACAACTATTGTCGAAGTAATTCGTTGTAAGCAAATATTAGGGATTTTATAACAAATAATTATATTTTTATCTTAAGAACTTTGCGATAACGCAATTTTGTTTTCGCGGTTAGTTAGGATGTGGTCCCCCGTGTCTCTATGGTTAGATAAGTTGGTTTTAAAGCAAAACCACTTTTTTTAGGTGAAAGAGGAAATTATATCTGAATTAGTGATAAAGGGAATCGCTTTTATTGAGTAAAATATTGTTATTATTTTACAATAGTTGAAAGGGAAAAAATTGTTTTTGTTCAATATGCATTAATAAGAAGCATTTTATTTCTCTTGTATTTCATAGAATAATTTCTTCTGTAATTAATTCAATTTAAAACGTTCTTTTTATTTTTTTTTTCCAAAAAATATTCCAAAAACCCCAAACTTTTCGTTTTAATTTAAAAGATTGTTGGACATATTTAACTAACTTCACGCCATTTAGGCCCTTTTGACAACGCCGTTTCGTTTCTAACTTTCCTAAAAATTATATGTCACAGAATCTGACTTGACAAATACTTTCTGTAACCATTTAAAACTACAACAAAACAAGAATATACACAATGACCGAATCTGCGGAACCTGTGAGTACTTAGAATTAAATCTATCCCTCATGCTTAACAACTTTTGTAACATATTTGAGGTTAAAAGAACAATCAAACATGATTGGTACCAAACCGAGGCCACCGTCGTCGTTACTGTCCTCATAAAGAACGTCCACCAAGACAAACTAATTATCGATTTCGGCGAGAACTCGCTGAGAGTTAACGTGGTGGTCGAAGAAGAGACTCACAATCTCGAATATCAATTGAGGTATAAGATAGTGCCAGAACAATGCGGTTATAAAATAACGCCTTCGAAAGTAAGCGTTTTGTGTAATATCTCGTCAATTTCTTACACTAATAGTCTTATGTACATCCTAACAATTAGATTGAGATTAAATTGAAGAAATTAGAAGGATTACGATGGGATAAATTAGAAGGGGATCCCGATGAAGACATACCAAAGGTTATATCTCAAAGTAAGTTCTTCGCGTTAGATGAAACGAAAATCCTCATGTAATTTCTTTTTAGCATCGTCCGTTCAAATAAGTGATGGACCTCCACCGTATCCCACTTCGAAAAAAGGCAGGGACTGGTCGACTTTTGAGAAGAACATGAAGGAGCAAGAATCGAAAGAGAAACCAGAAGGCGAAGAAGCTGTTAACAAACTTTTTCAGGAGATCTACGGAAAAGGCAGCGATGAAGTTAAGAAAGCCATGAATAAAAGCTACGTAAGTCATTTGTTTTATTTACACGTAGGTCTATTAAGTCTTGGTTTCGATATCTCTAGATTGAAAGTGGTGGCACTGTTTTAAGTACCAACTGGGATGAAATTAAGAAAGAAAAAGTCCCTATTAAACCTCCAGATGGCATGGAATGGAAGAAATGGGAGTGAATGCATGTTTTAATTTAATTTTTTTTTTGAACAAATGTATTGAGATTATGATAGATATGTAAAGAAAAATAAAGCAAAATCATGTGAGGCACTGTTGTCTTTTATTTTAAACGTTAAATGCACAAGTAATCCGATGGAAGTCTCCCAAACTTATCTTTTATATTCATATCAGCTCCCTTCAATAAAAGAAACTCATACGCTTTTAATTGTTTATTCCGAGCAGCACAGTGCAACGGCACCAAACCACTTGAGGTACTAACATTAATATTGAACTTTAAATTTGCGATTATATAACTTAAAACTGTCAAATTGCCTTGACATGCTGCTAAATGCAGTATCGTAAAGTCTGATTTATTTCTACAATTACAATCCACTTTATTTTCCAATAACAAGTTCGTAATACTCAAATTTTCACTCAAAACACTTTCATGTAGTGGTGTATTTCCGCAACTATCCTTCTTATTGATATCCAACCCTATCTTGATCAATTTCATAGTCATATTGAGTCTACCGTGCAATGCCGATATATGTAATGCTGTTCGACCATTCTTCGTCGTCTGCTCAATGTCTAAACCATGCTCCAATAATAATTCTAGTATCCGCACATCCCCTTCCCGAGCAATTAAGTGTAAAGCAGTCCAACCGTCTTTATTTTGATAATTAACCACGGCTCCATTTTGCAGTAATGCTTCGACAGTCTTATAATTGTCATCGTCCAATTCCCTTTCATCGATTTTAGTACAAGCTAACATCAAAGGCGTCCAATCGGCCTTTTTCAGGGTATTAGCATTGGCTACCTTCTGCAAAAGCAATTTGGCAGTTTCGAATTGAGCAAATTGTGCAGCCTCATGCAAAGCGGTTTTATTATCATTATTTCTACAATCCACCGTTGTTGGATGGTAATTTTTTAAAATATAATGGATTAGGTCTAAATAACCTAATCTAGAAGCTACGTGCAAAATAGTGTCCCCAGTTTTTTCGTATCTTAAGGAGGACCAATGGATGTCGGGGTATTTCTCGTGGAATTCTTGTAATACCTTTACATTCCCGGTGTGAATTTCCCGTAAGATCTTTTTGGAAGCTTTCTTTGCGATGGATTCCATTTTTTTATGCGGCTGCCATATTTGAATCTTTTGGACAGCCTTGTATACATGAAATGTTAATATTTTTATGTGTATATGCCGTCGATGGAATAAAGAGAAATTAATACGCGTCGTAAATGCTAATTTATAATTTCTTAAAATATGCCGAATATTGTTACTTTTGTGGTAAATACCATAGGTAAATACTACAATACGTGAGCCATGAAGAAAGTTGCAGGTATAAAAATTTCTGTTTTCTCTTATTTTACTATTTATTACGCCTGGTAATTACATATAAAAGCGTTAGTTATAATTAAAACACGGAAATTAGCAAACTTTAACTTTCTAACTATAAAACTGCGTTCAGCGGATAAGGTGATTATGACTAGCGTTCAATGAGCTGTGAAGCGCATTCCAGCGAGAGGAATAATTTCAGTTGAAATATAAAAATTAAATGATTGTACATATTTTGCAATGAGTTTCTAATATTTCCGAATGGTGAATTGATTTAAATTATTCACAAAATAAACTGCACCCCACCTTTTTTTTCTTTTTTGGTTACGTTTTCTATTCAAACCGTGGTCAACCTGCTTTTTTCAAACCAACTAAATGACAGTTACAGTTTTTTTTCGAGAGCTAATCCGCCAAGAATTTTTTTACAAATTACACCCAAAAACGGCTCCCTATTCATTCTTAC
Source organism: Trypoxylus dichotomus (assembly GCA_023509865.1). Taxonomy (NCBI): domain Eukaryota; kingdom Metazoa; phylum Arthropoda; class Insecta; order Coleoptera; family Scarabaeidae; genus Trypoxylus; species Trypoxylus dichotomus. The sequence goes on along the minus strand of CM042082.1, from coordinate 32,811,931 downwards.
GATGATTTTACCATAAACGCACGAAATGACGAACAAAAGTGAACGAATACCTCACGAACAGCGCTCAAATACATAAATAAACGTAATGTGTATCAAAGTCCGTTCGAAAATTTAGAATAATATTTATAACCTTTAGACATCCTCAAAAGCTTGAAAACAAAGTTATAAAACGCGGAAAAATGTCATCAACCCTACCATGGCAAATAGTTGGTGCTACAATTCTAGGTGTGATTGGTGCAGCCAGCGTCTTGATCATCGAACACTTTCGACAAGAGAGGAGAAGGCATGTTATGTCTCAAGATTTAGATCGATTGTCTAGACAACTAACTATGATGAGATTAGAATTGGATCAGCTAAGGGAAGCGCAGCAGTAAGTTCAGAGTATTAATTAGTAATGGCAATAAATTCCGATGCTTGCAAGTACTGTGTGGTTGTATAATTCATAGGTATTGCAGTAAACTCCACTTAATTATAATTATTAATAATTTTTTAGTACGTCACGCTAGTGTAGGAATGTTATCATGGAGTTAGCTGTTTTTCAGTCAATTACATAGATTGAAATATAAATATTTTATGAATAATTATTGGAACATCCTGTATAAATAATATCGTTTCAATTAAATATACAGTCCCATCCAAAAATCACTGACACATAGAAATACCAAATACTTTAATAGACTTGGATGATCAAGTTCTTCTAAGATAGTAGAACACAACGTCGGTTACACGGTTGACAATGGGAGTCCACATGCTCTTGAAACGCTGTACCCCGAATAATTATTAATTTGTGTGGAGTGAAGTATACTGCGATACCTGTAGCTATAAATTGTTTAAAATAGTCCAGATCGAATTTTATAGGAAGCATGATCATAAAGGTAAGAAAAACAAGAAACGGAAAGTCTCGATTATGTCAACTACAACTGCGTCCACAGAAGAATTTCGGAGCGCTACGGATATGGATAGCTCGGAACAAGAATTCTACGATTTAAGCGACGATGAGATCGTAGGTCCTAAGAAAAGTATTGGAACGGTATTTATTAAAAAAGAATTTTACTGAGTTTGTTTGATTTTGTATCGTTTTTAAAGTCGCTTGAGGAAATCGACAAGAATTTAGACAGCGGAAGATTGGAGGTTATAAAGGAAACGTTGGTAATTATAAGTAACATGATCGATGAGAACTCCAGCAGCGTCGACTTAAGTTGGAGAGCAGGTAAAGCATGTCACTATATCGCGATGACGTGCGAAGATAGTTCGGATAAACAGGATAATATCAAGAAAGGTTGGTTATCTATAATTTTGTACTTCTAATGCTTAAAAAGATGTCCTTGACGTTATAGGTATCGAATTTTGCCAAGCCGGTTTGAAGATTAACTCGAAAGTTGCCGATATACATAAGTGGTATGCAATTTTAGTCGGATCCCGCAGTGATTTTCAATCGATGAAAGACAAAATATCGGATGGATATTTATTTAAGAAGCACATCGATATTGCTTTGCGATTGAACCCGTTGGATCCCACGTTACACCATCTTCTAGGGCGATTTGCTTATGAAGTTGCTAGCTTAAGATGGTATGAGAGAAAAGCTGCAGCGGCTTTCTTTGGGGAACCACCGACAGCTACTTATCAAGAGGCGCTAGACCACCTATTCAAAGCGGAGGAACTATCGAAAAGAGAATGGAAAGAGAATAAGATGTTGATTGGAAAATGTCTTATTGCAAACGGTGATTCTAAGAGTGGGATTACCTGGTTGACTAGGGCGAAAAATATAACCTGCAAGGACGATCTTGTAAGTACACTCATTAATCTAGTTTCAGTAGGACTTACCGAAGCTTGTTTTTTAGGAAAAAGGCTTCGATACCGAAATACAAATGCTACTAACGAAATACGGTAGTAACAGTTGATTTACTTTCAGGGACATTGTCATTTGTTTTGTTTTTATTTTTTTAATTGTAGTATTTTAGATCTTGTTAATTATAAGTCGCGGTTTTTATCTATATTTATTTTATGTACTATAGTTTCCCTCGTCTTTTTTTTATTATTATTCAGGGCGGTATTGCTACTATTATTTTCTTACCTATGAAATACACTTTTATGCATTTTAAATATTTAAATTTCAATATACAGCATGTTCGAAAGAAAAGTTTGAACGATCTTAATCTTCTGAGGGACACTGTATATTCGTATATATGGGGTCCGTCAAAAAAACACCGACAATTTTTTTAGTAATAGTAAAGTGCTGTAAAATGAAGACTTTTCCTTCTAAAACTCATACTTACTCGTCTTAGAAGAACTCTATCATCCAAATCTATTAAGGAATTTTCTATTTCATCATTTTTAAAATTATGTGTCGGTGACTTTTGGACAGGGCCTGTATATTTAATTGAAACTGGATGTTATCTGTGCAGAATGTTCGTAAGATATTTATATTTAAATGTATGTAATTGACTGAAAAACAGCTAATTTAATGATAACATTCCACGCTAGTGTGACGTACTCAAAAATCATTAATATCCCTAAATGTACCATGGAATGAAAGTTTACTCGAAAGAAATATACTCAAACTATTTTAATTGAAATAAAAATAAATATGAGATTATATCAAAGAGTTTGATGCACCTTCTAGACCATACATTCCAATAAGACAACATTAAAGGCACAGTAGAAGCTCATATCTAAAGGAATGCCTAGAAAACACACCAACAACAAAATACAGCTTTTTTCTCATGGTATTGGTGAAATCATTCACGACAAAAACATGTGAAGAGACATAAAACACAACACACAGACATGTTTCTGCCTACCCGGCGTCATCAGCGTGGTTTCAAGCGGTTTTATGCTGAACACATGAAATTTCCTCCTTGCCTCTATCGCCATATCTAACAGCTGCTATAAGTGAATTTTACTGTATTTTCTGTATATATTTAAGTAAAAAATCCCATTTCAAAAAGAAAAACAACACTTTATTATTACAAACGGGGTATTACAATCTATTTCTAAAGAATTTGTCACATTTTTTCCCCTAATACACATTTAATTTATCGTATATACACCACTGTTCGAAAATATTGTTCATAATTTTGAAAACCTGAGGAACTAGATTTATACAACTAAAATGCTATTATCTCTACAATACAAATCAATACAGTGAACTACAATTAAAGTATTTGAACGTTAAGTAGTAGAATAAAATCGATTTGACAGCGTTAAATAATTCTCTTCTCACATGTATCGAGATTCATTCTAATCATTCACTCTTAAATTAATTAATTTAAATCAAAAACAAAAGAAACACGCATTCTCAAAAAAAAAAACTTGTATATGTACAATCGCTATCACAGGTTGGAATTGCTTTCCATGTTAAAAAGAAGAAACTACTTGTTAACGTTAATGTCAACGTCATTCTTACTTTAAGCATTTATCCTTAAATTAATTAAGTTAATAACCTAAACGAGAATCTACAATCGCTATCACAGGAATCGCCATCGTTTTAATCTCTTTCATATTAAAAAAGAAGCTACTTGTCAATGTCAATGTCAACGTCAACCTCTATAAGTATTACCACAATAAAATAAATTAATCCTCCCTTTCTTGATCCTTCTTTATAAGTTTTGGTATACACTTTTTGTCAGTTGGTACTGCTTCAAATCTTCATCTTCAGGTAAAGTTTGATCATCACCAACCGGGGTGCCATCCACATGAACTTTGACAACCATAGGACCCGTCAGCGGTATTCTATTGTACTCCCCGTAAGTATCAATGATAGGGATGCCCTCAGTTGTAGGCGATTCCTGTAATTTATTCGATGACGTGTACGAAACGTCGTCAGGGAATTGGTACTGCGGCTTATTGACTTCAATCATCGTATAGCTAACGGAAAACTCTTTAGGCGGTGGCATCCTATTGGTGGATTCGAATTTCGACTCGCCGCTTTCATAGTAGGCGTCCAAATCGTCCGGGCTGATAGTTGACGTCGTTTTCGCCGCCATCTTCGACGATTTCATCATTTCATGGCCTTCCATGACCGCTTCCCAAACTAGAAATTGAACAAAATGCAATCGTCGTATTCGTATAAGAGAATCGCCTTGCCGGTATGAGGTCGCGTAGAATTTTAGAGGTCATATGTCAATGTTACGATGAGGAGAATCGAGGTAGCCGTGGATGAGACGCGCAAAACAAGCGACTTCTATAACCTTGATATTCTAATATTTCGTGTGGTAAGCGCGTTGCACATTTTAAGCGTTTTAAATTGGAAAATGTATTGATGGAAATTGTTTTGTTAGAAAATATTTTGAGGCTTTAAAAAAATTCATTTGTTAAAAAGAATATATCGCGTTTGGAAAGTAGGCTGTAAGCTCGGAAGCTTTTCTAGGACAGTGTACAATATTTTTTTAAGTATTCAATTTACTTTTGTGAATATAAAATAACAATAAAAAATGTTACAAGGCCTACTACGATAAAAATATCATCAATTCATCACCTTAATACCCATCAAAAATATTTAATAAATGTAAGAAGTTAAAAGAGTACTTAAATGTTAGCGGAATTTTGAAGGAAGAAACTAAATTATTTACTATTGTATTTTCGTAAATATTTACTTAACATTGGCCTTGTAACATATTTCTCAGGGCATCAAGTTGTGGCAATAAAATAAATATTTCTCTTTTAAATTCGATTGATTACAACGAGTATATTAAATAATATACACTGGGGGTCAAAATTTTGTTCCACACCTTTTAAGAAGCTCTTTAAAAATTAATCCAGACGATACCATGCTATTGATTCAGTGCAATTATAATTAGACAACCGTTCCAGTATTAATTTGGTTTGACACGGGTGTGGCGATAATTAGACATGAATTATTCAACGATTAAGATGGGAATTGGAGGTGTATAAGGTACATTAACGTGTTAAAATGGCACGTATCTGAATGGGGTTAATTTTTTTTAAATGAAAGAGTCTGAAATATGTTAGGATAATCATTTTTTATATAGAATCTGCCAATATATTCGTACACCTCCACAAAATTTCAAGCATCTAGGAAATATATATTTTTGTTAATACATACAACGTTTATAGGGGTCAAATTCGTCTTATTTATGCCCAAAAAGGAACAAAGTTCATATAAAGATGTAATGGGATAATCTAGTGTCCTGTGTAAAATGACAAGTTTTTCTATGCAACTGAAATATGTTAGCGGAATTGGAAACTAGACGTAGTGAACTGTAGTGGCAATAAAAAGAAGTAATTGTTATTAATGAAATAAAAAAAAGAGACGCAGACTTGGCAGAATGATAAACCCATCAATAAAGATTGCGACAAAGAATGTTATGAAAATGTGCATGCAGAAGGATAAAAAGTATATACTATGTGTGAAGGCAGAATTCTCGAGTGTCTGTCTCCCAAAGATAAAAGTGGAGGCTCGTAAAGTAGTATATGAACATATCTCAGTAACAGATTATATTTATCTGAAAGCTGCAATACAAAAAAGATGTTCAAAATGTTTTATAAATTCCATTCTGAGATGAAAATACCTTACAAGTCCCAAAACAGATACATGGAAATCATGTACCCAGTTTTTCGTAAAATTAAGATGTCTCCAATCTGATATTTCGAAAGGCAGTAGTACCGATGAAATATGACAGTCCAGAGTGCAAAATATTGCAAAGATGGAGAGGCCGACATATTCTACAATAGGAAAAGAGTCACAAATAAATCAATGGAACTTACTTGATCTACGAATAACAGCGTTTGAAATTTTTTGGGACACATGGAGCCAGACAAGGATGTTGATTTGATAAATTCTAAATAGGGAGTTGAAATTCCATTAGATTGGATTGGAAAATGCTTAAATGATATTATAGAGATTGGGCAATTTTAGTTTCGAGCACGGAGCAATTTCCTTTTAGTAGCAAATCAAAGGAATGCCCTTACTAGAGAAGTAGAAATTTCATCAGATTAGATGGGGAAATGCTTGAATGAAACCAACTCCTTTTGATGCTGTGGAAGTTGGTAAATTTTACCTTCGATCATGGACAAACTTCTTTTTAGTACCAACTCAAAAATTATGCCAAGAAATGTCCGCTTTGAGAAGTAGAAATTTCATCAAACTAGATGAAGAAATGCTGGGGTGAAACCATCTCCTTTTGATGCTGTAGAAGTTGGTCAATTTGACCTTCGATCATGGACAAACTTCTTTTTAGTACCAACTTAAAAATTATGTTTAGAAATGTCCGATTTGAGAAGTAAAAATTTCATCAAACTAGATGAAGAAATGCTTGGATGAAACCAACTCCTTTTGATGCTGTGGAAGTTGGTAAATTTTACCTTCGATCATGGACAATCTTCTTTTTAATACCAACTCAAAAATTATGCCAAGAAATGTCCGCTTTGAGAAGTAGAAATTTCATCAAACTAGATGAAGAAATGCTGGGGTGAAACAAACTCCTTTTGATGCTGTAGAAGTTGGTCAATTTGACCTTCGATCATGGACAAACTTCTTTTTAGTACCAACTCAAAAATTATGTTAAGAAATGTCCGATTTGAGAAGTAAAAATTTCATCAAACTGGATGAAGAAATGTTGGGGTGAAACCAACTCCTTTTGATGCTGTAGAAGTTGGTCAATTTGACCTTCGATCATGGACAATCTTCTTTTTAATACCAACTCAAAAATTATGCCAAGAAATGTCCGATTTGAGAAGTAAAAATTTCATCAAACTGGATGAAGAAACGCTGGGGTGAAACCAACTCCTTTTAATACTGTAGAAGTTAGTCAATTTTACCTTCGATCATGAACAAACTTCTTAACACCAACTCAAAAATTATGCCTAGAAATATCTAATTCAAGAGGTAGACGCCCCATCAAACGGAATGGAGAAATGCTTGAATGAAACCAACTCCTTTTCATGCTGTGGAAGTTGGACAATTTTACTTTCGAGCATTGCGCAATTTCTTTTTAATACCAACTCAGATTCACCAAAATCATCTCAGATTGCTACATTAAAATGAGACACGGGAGTTACCAGTTGGCGACGATTGGAAAAAAAAAATGGTAAGTGACCTTTTTTTATTACAAAAAGAATTAGTGCTGCTTCCATATTCCTATTTTGTTATAATAATCTTCTGCCTCAAATTTTTGATGACAAACAATTAGGAATATGTATTTTGATCATTTTCGAACATGATTCTTTTTAGATACAAGTTTATCTTCATTTCATATCCAACAGAATTAATTTAATCTGGACCATTTCATCTTCGATCTTACGCAAAACGAATAATTCCTAACATATGTAGTTCTTCATAAACCAACACCGTTTATATGAAATAACTCCCAAAAATGGAAATTCAAAACAAAAAAAAAATGGTACTTACTTATATCATTAGATCCCCTCTGAAAAGGATCCATTTTATCTAAATGATCTTCAGACATGGCCTTTAATTTATTCCAACCGTAACCCTTCAGTTCTTGCTTACAACTATTAGTCTCGCAAAAATTTTTCACTTGCGCTTGGAACATGTTATACAGGTACATTATCTGCAATTTCGAAAAAAAAAACAGCTAAAATAAAATCGTTTTCTTAAATCAAAAATCTATTATTGAATATTGTTCTTTTCTTTTCTAATTTTCCGGTACATTTCACGTAAATTATAGGAGTCATAGGTGACTAGATTTAAATGAAATTTTTTTTCGAATTTTCGCATTGCTGCATATCTTTTCCATATACCGGTATTCTATTTTTAGCAACGCGTTAAATTATGCATTGACTACAGCTATATACAGGATAGATACTTGCTTTCTCATCTGCCGTCAAGTATTCCCACATTGGTATTGCTGAAGGTGAAACTGTCCCGAAGAAAACGCCAACAACAATAACGCTTGACGCAAAAACAAAGTTATAATTCACCATGGCGATGCGTGTATTCGATTTCCAAACAACACTTGGCTATCCTTATTATTTAAAATCGAATCTAGTAGGCCACGATTTCGAAAATTTAGTAATTTTCACTAGATTCTCGAAAAGAAAAAAAATGAAATAATGATTCAAGTCACCGTGTGATACTATGCAAGCGATTCTTCCTCGGATCTAGTAAGCCGGTTAAGCGTCGTATTTCTGCAACCGGTCCTGCGATCCTCGTTTGTTTTATATAGTATCGGGCTTGACGTCATCGCAGGTCTCTTCGTCTATGTATATGACTCGTACATACAGCCTGTAGTAGTCACGGCATTCCAAAGGTATCTGGATTTTCGGGTATACGTGTTTGTCTAGTTGTAAAACGAGCGTTATTCATTTGTTTACCTTGTTTGTTTATTGGTCGGACAATTTTTGTTTATTTGGAGTTTTCGGTGCGATCTTCGCCTTATGTCATTGTTTTTGCTGCTTCTTCACCACTAATTAAAACGGATGTTGATTCGTTGATATGCTAATTAGTTAATTATTGTATCTAATTGAGGTAATTCGATTGTTTCACGAGAAACTCTCGTGATTTTTTTGTTTTAAAAATATTTTCTTGGAATATAAACAAATTGCTTAGCAAAAATAATTGTGTAATGAATACGCATGGTTGGGTTTAAGAGGGTCAAGGTTATTCTTTTTTTATATATTTAAAAATTAATGTATAAATAACCATTGCTCATGTAAATAATGATAATTTCTTTTATGTGTCGATCTATGTACGTGGGTTGTCTGAAATTAGTAGTCATATCTATGATAATGTTGCCAAATTAAAATTAATTAATTAAAAACTTAAATTCTGCGTAATTTATAGTAAGTTTCTATTATATTCAAATAAAGAAAATTGCAAAGCTAAAAAATAACTTAAAAATACACAGTGTTTCATTTAAAAACCACAAATAATGTAGAACAAAAAACTGACTACGCCAATGGATTCTGGTTATTATTTTTTTTTTAAGTTAAACAGCCGTTGCACTTACAAATAATGATAATTTTTTTATATATGCATCTATGTATATGGGTTGTCTGAAATTGGCAGTCTTACTTATGATGAAGTTGCCAAATTTAAATTAAAGAGATAATTAGTTAAAAAAAAATGAGATTAATTAATTAATTTAAAGAATGAATTTTGCCTAACTTACAGTTAGTTTATATGGACTTTATTATGTTTAAATAGAGAGAATTGAAAAGGCAAAGAAGATACTTAAAAATATACAGGCTGTTTCGTTTAAACACCGCAAATAATTAGAACAAAAAACTGACTACGCCATTGGACTTTAGTTATTTTTCTTTACTTTTTTTTTTAAAGTTAACCATTTCTCATACAAATAATGATATTTTTTTTATATATCCATCGATGTATGTAGATTGTCCGAAATTAGCATCCACCTACGATCAAGTTGATAAATTTAAATTAAGAAGATAATTATTTACGTAAAACAGATTGGAATTAATCAATTAATTAATTTAAAAAATGGAATTTTGCGTAATTTAGAATAATTTTACATGGACCCCATTACGTTAAACCAAGGAAAGTTAAAATGATCAAAAATCGCATAAAAATATACAGAGTCTCGTTTAAAAGCCGCAAATAATGTAGAACATAAAAAACTGACTACGTCAATGGGTTCTACCGATAAAACTTCGTCTTTAATCACCAACAGTGTACACTACCGTCCATAGAAGTTTGACCAAGTAATAAAAATTTAAAAAATCAGAAAATAAGAAGGCAATTAATACTAAAAAAACAAATGTATTACTCTTAAAAGTACCAACTATTAAAATCTAAATTCTTAAACATTCTTTCCGTCAAAAAATCCACTTTTTGCATTGATTATAGTTCGAATAACTCGCGGCATCTCCTCGATGTTTTCACGTGAGATACTGTTCCATTCTTGTTGAAAGATGTTCCAAAGCTCTTTCTCGGAAGTAGAACCGACGTTTCGAACTTTTCTATCAAGTTCATCCCACAGTAATTTAATAGGGTTGAGATCTGAACTCTGTGGTGGCCATGTCCTGACTTGTAAAATATCTATTTGATTTTGCTCATTCAAATGCTGTTGTATTTCGTGTCTGTGTGTTTCGGATCGTTATCTTGCATATTGGATATACAGGAATTTTGAATGGCCCTGTAACTTGATATTTATTACTTTTGAACCACGCTGTAACTTATCGAAATGCCTTTTTTTCATTCGATAACCGTAGGATACACGTTTCATATGTAAATAACACAAAAAAAAACATGTAACTCCCACCGACTACGCCAATGGACTCTAAAGATAAAACTGCGTGTTTAATCATATAAGATGCACGGATCTATTACCATCCTTACAATTAACGTTTTTCGTAGAAAAAAAAACTTTTGAACAACCCTGTAATTTGATATCTATTACTTTTGAACCATGCTGTAACTTATCGAAATGCCTTTTTTGCACTGTCATCCCCTAACTGTAGGATATACGTTTCACGTGTAATTAATATAAAGAAAACATGTAAAAACGCAGCCTATAACGGAGGAATTGCTAAAAATAGAACGCCCGCCGACTACGCCAATGAACTTTACAGATAAAACTGCGTGTTTAATCGCATAAAATGTACGGATCTACTACCACCCTTACAATTAACGCTTTTCGTAGAAAAAAAACTTTTGAACGACCCTATAATATGATATTTATTACTTTTGAACCACGCTGTAACTTATCGAATTGCCTTTTTTTGCACTGTCATCCCCTAACTATAGGATACACGCGTAAATAACGTAGAGAACACGTAAAAAACGCTACCTGTAAAGGAGGGATTGCAAAAAGATAGAACGCCTATACAGCAATAAAAAACAAGCGACGATCGCTTTCACAAGCAACGCGGATGATATCCCATACATCGTGGTGTCGCAATAAAAAAAACACGTGATATACGATCGAATTTGGGTATTTTTCCCCGTTTTTGGGAGCATTTGTGGTCGTAAGGGTGAAAATTGAATTAATAAATGCTTTATTGAGGGTGGAAGAGTGAAATTGTTTTTTTTGCGACTCGAAATATTTAAATTTAAATAAATTATCGCGATAAAATGTCATCTTATTTAAATGCAAAAAAATACATTACAATTAAACTATGCTACTACGTTTTTTCGAAATATTTAGACTGACTATGCGACGTACTTTCCCAAAATATTGACCTAGTACTATGACCGGCATTAAACACTTCGGAATGCTAAAAATTAAACAAATATTATGCATCTTGTTTTTTCGATGAAATCTACAGGGGTTTCGTAAGGAAATCGTTCGCCACATCAGACATTTCGAATTCGAACGCTTCAACAAATTAAATCATCTTATGCCGGATATTTTGAAGGTATACATATGAAAATTTCGTGGATTTTCCATAGAAAATACCAAAGAAAAGGTCAATAATCGAAACGTCAGAATTCGTAAGAGAAGAATCTGATTTGAAATGCAAATTTTAACTTGAAATTCTTTAGAAATATTTTCTTAATAAGTTTTTCTACAAGAATAAATCCAGTTCCGTTATCTTCAATTTAATCATTTATCTTTTATTTTTTTTTTTGTTATTTAAATATGTGTTAGTTCACATTACGAGTCAACATCCGGCTTCTGAAGTCGAATTGAAACTGTTGCATGCGTCAAATTACGTCGAATTCTAACTCTAAAAAGCTGACTAATTCCGTTACAAAAAAATTGAATACATTAAAATATTTTAGTTGGTATTCGATTCGAGAAATAAATCAAGTTATTTACCAGCCTTCTAGATTGTTTATAATAAATTTAATGGCATGAAAACGTGAAGAAATAAACCGTCGAGGCATCGACCTAGATGTACCTAAGTAAACGCATTTCATTCTCAAGCGAAAGCTATTCATTTCATTCGAGAACAGGTGTAGAGGCTTAATTAACATTTAGAAACATCTAGAAGGCTCTTGTACAACAAACGCGGAACGTAAGTGACTTTCATCAAATGACACGGCGTATTATTTGAGGTGTTTAAAGCGAATACGATCTTAAAATGAGATTCTACGTTAAAACAGTTTTTTTATATACGAAAGCAATTTAGAAATTTATGGTGTGAAATGAAAGGAATATTTCCGATTATTAGTTTTAATACGTAGTTCCTAAGTCATGTGGGCAAATCACTGTCGTACACGTACAGTCCCTGTCCATTTTATTAGGGCCAACTTATAAATTTAAGTGATAATCTACTATCTATCTAAATATCTTTCTAAGAAAGCGAGAAAGTGCTAGTTAATGACCTAAAATTATATTATAAAAGCAAATATTTATTACTAAAAACTAGAAATTCAATATTTGGTTTGCTCCCCGCAGGATTTTATGACAGCTTCAATCCTTTTAGGTAAACTGGCCACTAACATATGGCAGGTTGAAGTTGGAATGTCCTCCTACAGTCTTTCAAGTATTGCTTTTAATTCTTGTTTGGATTTGCATTTGTGTTCGCATACTTTTTGCTTAACAGTAGCCCACAAATGCCCGATCGGATTTAGATCCGGGCTTTGGGGTGGCCATTCCAAGATGTCAATGTTCGCTTCTCGGAACCACGTTAAACTTGCAGCCGCGGTGTAGCATGGTGCACTACCTTGTTGAAACAAAACTTCGTCAGTATTCATTCCGAATAATTTTTCAATTGAGGACAGTAAAACTTCATCTAACATGCTGGCGTAGGTCCTTGAGTTCATTCTACCAGTGCACACGAACATCTCTCCAACCCCTATCGACGTCATACACCCCCATATCATGACACTACCGCCACCATGTTTGATGGAAGGCACCGCACAATCGGCATGGTATTCTTCACCAGGTCTCCGACGCAGTAGCACGGCAGACTATTTGTCTCTTAATACCGCTATATTCAAACATCTAAAGAGTGCCTCATATTCATGTCCCTGGGTGTAGATTTTCATATCATTAAGCAAGCACACGACAGTTAAGATCTTCAAAGACGTTGGTAATAAAGGTTATGAAAAGCAAAGGACCTAAATTTGAACCTTGAGGAACGCCGGAAGTAGAAACAAATTCATAAGAACAGGAACCTTTATATTAAACATAGTTCTGTTGATTGCTAAGGTAAGAAGCCATAAGGCGAAAAAAAATTGTGCTCATATCAAAAGCATTAAGCTCTCGTAACAGCATTCCATAGCCAATAGAATCGAACGCAAAAACATCCGTATAAATCATATGAATCTGTTCAAACGTGACAATGTTCGACCCCCTCCACTTAACTGAGATTTTTACTCACTACTGCCTGTGCTTGCGAAGGTGCGCATTTAAATCTCAAAGTTTGTCGATTACAAAGAACTGGTTAATCAGCAGAAATCTCACATGGAACTGATATTAGCTCGTATACAGCAAGCTAGCGGTTCTGAAGCATATAAATCTACGAGGTACAACCTCTGAGGTTTCCTTTGGGTACAAATTAAGATGACGTACATTCAATACAATCCCAGACACACTAATTAGGAGGCTCCTAATGAATGGCTATGATATAAATAGAAATACAACCAAAGGGAATGCTTTTACTAATATGCGAGGTAGTCAAAGGAAAGATAAAGGTAATACTACGACCCTAATGCAAGATCTAAAATGTCAGAAAAGCTCACTATGTTCAATATGTTATAATCGAAATACTCAATAGAGTTCAATATATCATTACAAATATAGTAAGACACAGATACTCTCAGTGTTATCTCTTGAGCAATTAAAGCTGTCGAAGAATACTGAAGATGAAAACAAAAATAGAATGAGTCAAGAAGAAAGTGAAACCAAAATTGACTACAATCCAACCAAGAAAGGACGAAGATAAGGCCAATATTTCGGAGTATACCATAGACTAATAAATCTAATACGACTTAACAGCTCTATTTACGATTGGGCATTACTAAATAGCAATAAAGGTACTACTACGTCAAAAGAAATTAATCAAGTCAATAATTACACTTAATTACGAATAAAATTTCACAGCAAAAACCTTTAATGATGCCACCTTCAATCAACAACATCTTCATTAAATTCTCAATCATCTACTGCTTCGTTAAGTTATGTAACGTCGTCATCGCTGCTAATAATAAATATCTTATTTCGATACATATTTTACGAAGGAATGTACTAAAAAAAAAAAAATTGCAAAAATACCGCTCGTCTGAAACAACAAACAATATTCCGTAATATTTATCGATGAAATTATCGACTATTACCTGAACAAACAACACAATTCATCTAGACACACGTCACGGATTTGGAATTTTTGTTTGGCATCGATGATATGAGGATTAAGTGTTAGAAGATGCACACGGAAAAGCAATATTCATCAAAATTGCTATGACGTGATGGGAACTTTGGTGTTTGGAGAAGTTTATAGCTTTATTTCTGCAAGCTTGACGTAATTTTCGTATTTATAGAGGTGATTTTTGGATATCCTAGTCGTAATTGGTAGAGTTTCATCTGCTTAGTAAGATAATTTGCTCGCACATATGGTAATATATCAAATATCGTTCTATGAAAGTTAGTTAATATCCTTTTTCTTTTAGAAAATCAATAAATTGAAGCACAAATTCCACTTAGTTAACTTAAACGATGTACAAAGGCTCCTACGATGCGTTTCAAAATGAAATCGAGCCCCTAGAATCGATTTCCGTAACCCCTATTCATCTATATCTTTAAATTTCCAAGTTAATTCTTGCAGAAGGCGAAAATAAGTGCTTATTAAGCATTCTTGAATACCCTCGCAGAGTTTTGTCAAAGAAATTCACTACAACATATTTCATTAAAATCCCACCTCAGAATTGAAAACAAAAATTCCATTTGGTTGATTTGGAAACCATTTAACGCATTTTTAGTGAGCTACAGAATCTCAAATAATACGTTCCTTTATAAAATCGAATCTGTAGAATCGATTTCCGCAGTATCAATTTGCCGATTTATTTTATTTTTCGAATTACACCTATAGAAAGACGAAAATAGAACCTTTAAATTCCCAAAAATTCCAAGAGTTTTAATTTACGAAATATAAGATAGAATATATTGAGTTTTCTTTTGTTTTTAATTAAATTCACAGGTTGAAATCTCGACTTTTGAAGGTAGCTGTATCATCTGAGTACCTTGTTAAGCATCCCTACTAAGTTTTTTGTCAATTTCACTACGAAAAGTTTCATTAAACTCTTACCCTTAAATCGAAACCCAAATTCCACTCTAACGGCTTTTATATGACGTGCAGAATCTCCAATAATATGTTCCTAGATAAAATCGAACCCGTAGAATCGATTTCCGAAATATCCATTTACCTATTTATTTTATTTTATGAAGTACACCTCTAGGAAGACGAAAATAGAAGCTTTAAATTCCCAAAACTTCCAAGAGTTCTAATTCACGAAACGTAAGATAGAATATATTGAGTTTTTTCTTTTAGATTAAATTGACAGATTGAAATCTCCAAAGTGTTCAAAATTTAAGCGTCTTCCTCTTCTACCGTTAGAGTGGAATTTCTCTAATGCCTTTTCTGTGACGTGTAGAATCTCCAGTAACTTGTTCCTTGATAAAATCGAACCCATAGAATCGATTTCCGCAATCTCCATTTACCTATGAATTTTATTTTTTGAATTACCTCCCTAAAAAGACGAATATAAAGGCTTAAGATTCTCAAATCTTTCGAGAACTCTAGCTGACGTTCTCTAAAAAGTAGAGAATTGGCTTTTTTATGCGATTTAGGATCTTCATTTAATTGTTTCGGATATTAGCCCTTAAAAAAATTCTATGATTCGAACACTTTTGATCATCATCTCTATTTCAGCAATGTCTTCAATAATTCTTGTGATTTTTCGTTGGAAAATGGCAAATTGAAAGTAATTCTTAAATATTTAACCTTACGGAACACTCTGTATACATCAAATATCTAGCATAACAAAAGTCTATCTCATGCCGCAGACCTGACACGCCGCAAGCCACAAAGTAGCAAACAAAAAAAAACGTAACTCAATTACATAACTAAACATGAACGTAATTTAAATTTAGATCTGTTGTTATTTAATTTTTTTGTTCACGGTTATGTGACGGTGGGAAGTGAGGTGCGGAAAGGGA
Organism: Trypoxylus dichotomus; assembly: GCA_023509865.1. Classification (NCBI taxonomy): domain Eukaryota; kingdom Metazoa; phylum Arthropoda; class Insecta; order Coleoptera; family Scarabaeidae; genus Trypoxylus; species Trypoxylus dichotomus. The sequence goes on along the minus strand of CM042082.1, from coordinate 32,795,882 downwards.
GACATCGAATGCAATGTTGTGACGCACATCTTTACCTTTACCAGCCTTTTGCTAGCGGATATCGAACACGCTGTGATTTTTTTTTAATATACATATAATGTACTGAGGTTTGAAAGGTGTAATTTCAGTTCAATAATTTTTGGGAGTTCCTCGGCATACAATAGAATGTAAAATACGCACATTGGAGAGATATTAATAGATACAGTAAGCGTTGGAAGTTATTTTTAACATCGTAATTATTGTCGATGACAAAAAAAAATATTAAATTATACACGTAAATCTGAGGTATTTATTTAATCGATTTATAGTTTCTTACATTTTTAAGGCGGATATCTAGATCCGACGTTTCTTTAGATAGGTGATGTGCATCATCAGGAAATATAACTTTTCTCAGTACAATTTCGTAAAATGTAGTTTTTGGAGTGGTCAATTTACTATCGAAATTATTAAAATTTAAAACCGTGAAGCCGAAAATTAAGCGAGTTAGAATTTTGATGTATTTTTTTTTGTTTTGAAAATATGGGGGATTTCTCTGGTGGTAGTATCTGGAAATATTTTGTGAAGGAATTGCCTCCTAGTCTTTTCAATTATTTATTATTGGGAGAGGATTTCATGATTTCTTTTGAACACCTCCTTCTACCTAAATCTAATTTAATAACTTTGGTGGTTTTCGAAAACAAAAGATAGGCTATCCCCGGATAATTTTGAAGAATTCTCCATTTCTTTTGAATGCAAAATATTTTGTTTTCTCTATAAACTTTTTCATTTTAAATTTAATAAATTTACTAACTCCTGTATCGAATAAGTGACAATTTTAGTAACCTCATCTATTGTCGATTTAAATCATTAAACATTTGAAATAATTTTTTATCGTTTTAGAAATAATTTCGAGGCAAAACTGTAAAGGTCTATTTTTAAAAATAACTTCAAGATCTCCATTTATCAAAAAAAAAAAGGAGTCATACCCAACTGGAATGCTGTTCTATTACGTACACCATGAAACCGGAAATATACTTTTGTTCCTATATACTACATATATCCTATTTCCATTTGTATAGTTAAAGTTCAAGGTTTCTCTAGCGCGGCAGCAATAACCTTTCGTAATATCGTGGGATATCGGTTCTAATTGTCGGTCTCTTTCCAATCCGTCCGTTTGGATTTCATATATTTTCCGAATAATTTAAATTTTGATGAGTCGAAAGTGTTTTGGAATTTTTTGAGGGGCTTTTGAATTCTTTCAAATAAGATGATTCTACGAAGACGACTCGGTCATGATTTCGTCTTTCTGTGAACAATTCTCCGGTGGTTTTTTGAGAGGTTCAATAACGTTTTCTTGCGTTAAGCAAGCTTCTTATAGTTTCTACGTCGACTCTTAGGATGCGATACTTCTTGAAAATATCTCAAAGCACATAATTTAGCTATACTTCTGTAACATCCTGTATATGATAGTACAATAATGCTTCTTACAGCAATTAATTTATGTTCTTCGGATATGCGGCATAATTTGGATTTGGATGTGTAATATAGCAATTACAGAAAGTTGAAAACCTAAAATATATAAATTATATGGAAGCAAAAAAAGTATGCGATAAACAATGTAATAAATAAAAAGCAAAATGACAAATAAGCACATTAAAAATCCAAAAAATTCGCGACTGCATAGCATATCGTTCACCTTCCTTTTAGAAGAAAAATATGGCTTTTATAAAGAAATGTGAAGAAAAGATTGGTGATTCTACCTGAATTGATTTAAATAATCAATTTCTAATTGTAACCATTGTTGCTTATGTGATATAGAAGCTTTATATCTTCTGTAGTTATATTATTTTGTTTTCTATTATTTGTTGTTTTTTTAAGTGAAAAGAAAATTATAATAAATCAATTCAACGAAAATAGATTTACATATAAATCATATTTCCCGGCTTTTTGAGACGTTAGTTCTTCATTTGACCGCAAGGAGTTGCTAAATTTTACAGCATTCTACCTTAACTACAAGAAATATCTTCTTGGATACTTATTCTTGTTCTATAAAACATACCACCTCTGTAAGATCTAGTTTTGATTGGATTTTGTTGTTAAATGAACACTGAACTTTTTATTCATTTACATTCCTATTTAACCTTACATATATCCTGCAGCTGTCATTGTTTTTGTACACTCGACTATATTAATTTCTGTCGCGTTACACTCGACTACATTAGTTTCTGGTTCGTTCACTTCGCTATACAACCTAAATCATCAAGAAATCTCGAAAAACACAGACCATCAAATACACGAGGAATGACACGTTAGTTTACTTATCTTTTATAAAGTTAATTTTGAGATTTTGAACAAAAATAAATGAACTTGTTTCAAAAAAACACTAAACATCCACTCAATTCGAGCATAAATTATAAAAAAAAAAACCGAAATTACTTCAAACATTTTATTTTCTTACCAAAATTATAAAACTACACAAAAATAATTTATTTTCTACCTTAAATATTATCACAAAAATAGTCTTTAATCATCATAAAGTGACGATTTTTGACTGCTGCTATATTCACTATCCTCATCGCCATCCACATCATCGCCTTCTTCATTTTCATTTTCTGTAGGTTTAACAATCTGATTAGCCGATTTCTGATGGAAAACAAACGAAATATACATCGACATATCCCAAATCTGCTTCAGAACCTGCCCAAAACAAGAAAAGTCATTACTTTTATTCAATTGGCCTGAAATTAGCAACGTACGATATCGGCCAATCCCTTCTTATCCCAGCAGTGGTACCAATTAGCGACATCCGACGTACAATCGGCGTCCTCTGGCGGATTCTTAGTCTGTATCTTATTCACGCATCTTCCGCATTTTAATTTGGCGTGCGTGTCGGATTCAGTCTCCTCTAATTTGAATAACTCTTTCAAATCAGCCGCCGAGAAATGCCGCAAGGTGTCCTCGTTGTTGTCCACAACCGTCGAACTTAGAGCTTTTTTATGGGCTTGTCGTTGGAAAATCTTCTCCTCGATTGATCCTGTTGTTAGGAACCTGTAAATATAACACGGTTTCTTCTGCCCATCTCTCCAAACCCTAGCCATAGCCTGGTCATCGTTAGCTGGATTCCAATCAGGATCGAACATCACTAATCTATTAGCGCCTATTAAATTTAAACCACACCCGCCAGCTTTTGAACTTAACATGAAGATCCACTCCTTCGAATCGGAATTGTTGAAACATTCAACGACTTTAGCTCTTTTCTTAATCGTCATGGTACCATCCAATCGAACGTACTGATACACCCTGCGAATATATCAAGTTCTCACGTAACGACGTCTATGGTGAAAAGCGAAAAGTTACTAAAAATGAAAAACTTACCGTTTCTTGCACAATTTCTCAAACAAATCCAACGTTTGCGTGTAATTCGATACTAAAACGATCTTATCGTTGTAATTAGCTTTTAAATTAGCCAATAAGCAATCTAGAAGCATCAATTTCCCTGACAACTCTGGTTTGACGTTGTTATCACTGTGTTTACTAGGAAACAAGTGTCTGGAATTCTCGAAACCATCTTCTCCCTGCAACACTTTATCCAAAATCAAATCAGGGTGGTTGCAAAGCTTTTTCAGGTTGGTAATGCTGACCAAGGTGCTCAACGAAGCTTTCGCATCCTGATTTGAGCTCACAGACTTTACAGTTCGTTTGATGGCATCCGAATTCAAATAATTTAAATAAATTTGTTTCTGTATCGGGGTTAACCGACAACAGATAATCATTTCGAATTTTACTGGGAGGTATTTCGTTAACAAAGCGCTTGTCCGTCGAATAAGGCATTTGTTTACTATATTCGAGAGTTGCAATAGACATTCTTGAGCGTGTTGCCTTTCTAAGGGCGTAGCTAAAGCATCTTGACCTTGATTCAAGATGGAAAAACAATAATTTAGTCTGAGATATCCTACTAAACCCTATTTACTTACCTTTTATGATGTAATTCTCAAATTTCCGTCTAAATTCTTGTGCACTCCCAAGCAGGCCTTCGTTAACAAAGTGAATCAGACTGAAATACTCCGTTAGGTCGTTTTGAATTGGTGTTCCGCTGAGAAGAACCCTCCGTCTAGCCTTCAAACCCATTAGAGCTCTGTAAGTTTGGTTCTCACAATTTTTAAGCCGATGTCCCTCATCGCAAAGTACCAATCCGATCTCCCCACTTTGCAAAATCTCTGCGTGCATCCGAAAGGTCTCGTATGAGATGATTAAAAGCGGAATGGCCGTTCTTCCTTGTCCTTGCATGAATTGGGTGAGTTTCTTCTTTACGTCAGGGCCTCCATCTATGATTAAAGATGTTAATCTTCCCAATAACCACTGGAAATCGGCAATTTTGAGTGTGAGGTGAAACATGATTAAATTTTGCATACTTTTTGAATCTCATTACTCCAATTTCGAACCAGTGAGCTTGGGCAGACTATTATAACCTTCTCAATGGTCGGCCTACACTCAGGACCCTGTTTTAATAGTGTCCAAAGTAATGTGATACATTGTAAAGTCTTTCCGAGACCCATTTCGTCTGCCATGATACATCCATAGGATTCAGGGATTTGTACACCAGTTACACAATCGTACATAAATTTTACACCCTAAAATATTGCAAATGAAGTCCATATATAAATGGAATCGTCAAAGAAACTTACTTCACGTTGATGTGGGCGTAAAATATTGCTTAAAATAGGATCCACGACAACATGAACCAACTTTTTCCTGTAAACACAATTTCTGCTGTATCAAAATGTTCGATAGATAAAGAAAAGTGTAATTACTCGTTATTTTTGAGCTTGTCGTGTTCCGTTACCTCTGGCGGCACATATAAAACCAACGCATTAGGTGTATTTGGATCGTACAGTGCTCTTCGAACTTGACATCGTTTAATTCCTAAATTCTTAGTCGAATTCGCACCTACATAGTTTGGAATTGGACATTTGAAAGGTTTTGAGAGCTTCTTAATAATCTCTTCCTAAGTATAAACATCAAAATCAGAACTTTTAAGAGCGCATAGCAGTAATTTTCAGTTCCAACATACATGGTTTGAAATATAGGGTTCTAGTGGTTCCACTATTTCAGATAAAGGTTTACGTTTGCCACTGGAATTGACTGACCTCTCGCGTGTCCTTTTAGTGGGTAAAATCGGCTCCTCAAAGATAGATTTTGATACCGGCGAGCCGTTACGTTTTTGTATTTGGCTAGGGGCAAAACTGCGTCTCTAAAAGAAAATTGACATCAAACGAATATGGTAAACGATTAAAAGATGATTGTACCATTATTTAATAAATAGGAATTAAAATTGTATTAAAAAGATCTTAAATATTTCCAAACTACTTTTAAATATCGTGTTAGGTTATGATTTTGTGAGAATTTGTATTTTTCAGAGTGACCAACGTAAACTAATTGTCAAGATTAAATATCTCTAAATTTTTGTAATCTTCTACCTCTTTCGTATAGGCAACTTATTATACTTCTCCACATCACCTATTTATAAAGTTAAATTCTAGCTGTTCAAATATTTCAAAAAATCATTTTATTCATTCTACAGCGAATATTAAAAATGAAAACGAAGCATTAGAAAATTTCCATTTCCAAATTTGTATTTTACATTGTGACTACAATTTATCACGCTCACAAATATCCCTAGGATGGTCATTTTTGAATAAACTTTTACACTTTTAAGTAATAAATAAACACTTTTTAATCGAACATTCAATCAACTTAGTACATGAGAAGCTTTATCTACGCAAGTAAGTTATTTCATTTAAACAACAACATTTTTATTAAAAATCTTTGGACGACTTTAAGATACGAAAAATGGTGATTCAAATGCCAACAAATACGTCATCCATGAAATAAATGATGTAGGAGTTTATTTAATTAATATTAGCCCAATTTTTAATTGATTAATAATATTTATATAACAGGGACCATGGCTAATCTCCTAACTTTTATGTAAGTACCAGCATACATGCATCATAGTTTTAATTTGTAACCAGTCAGCATATCAATGTACCCCTTATTTCAGGCTCCCTATCTTTTCTATTACGAAGATGTACTTGGGTTTATGTTTTTATTTTGTTACATTGATAGCCGTTTTCTTACCTATTTTATTCTTTACATTACGATGGAAACACATGTCGAGAAAGAAAAAATCGCAAATAGATAAGCTACAGGTAGCATTCTTTCATCCGTATTGCAATGCTGGTGGTGGTGGGGAGAAGGTACTGTGGGCTGCAATACAGGCGCTACAAAATAAGTTGTGTATTTTTGAAATGGTGTTTGAAATAACGATTTAATAACCTATTTGTTTATTCTAGATATCCCAATGTCGAGTTTTATGTGTATACTGGGGATATCGAAGCTACGCCTGGTGAAATATTGGAAAAAGTGCAAAAAAACTTGAATGTAAAACTCGATAAGAGTTTAAAATTTATTTATTTGAATAAACGTAGATTCGTCGAAGCTAGGATGTATCCGTATTTTACGTTATTAGGTCAAAGTTTAGGTTCAATGTATTTAGGGTATGAAGCACTGCAGCAACTTATTCCAGGTTTGTCAATCTTACCTTTTTTTGACTTCCAAAAGTAGATTTTATAACGTAAAATTCTCTTTTAAGATGTATTTATTGACACAACGGGTTATTCATTTACATTACCAATTTTTAAGTACCTAGCAGGTTGTAAGACTGGATGTTATGTACATTATCCAACAATTACTGTTGAAATGTTAAAAAGGGTATCGGCTAGGCGAGAAACCTATAATAACAGGGGATTTATAGCACGGAGTCCTTTTTTGACCGGAGCAAAGCTACTTTATTATCGAATATTTGCTGGAGTAAGTAATTAGTCTTTGATTCTATATTTGTTATGGTTGCCCTCATTACAGCTTTATTCCTTGTGCGGAAGTTGTTCTGACATCTCCCTCGTCAATTCCACATTTACTCTAGAGCATTTAACCTCGTTATGGAACAGACCACTGCATTTAGTGTTCCCACCATGCGAAGTTGACCATTTAAAAAGTATCTCACGAGATAAATGTCCGGAAAAGATTCGTATCCTATCCCTAGCGCAATTTAGACCCGAGAAAGATCACCACCTTCAGATACAAGCGATGTATGAACTTCGAGAGATAATTCCCGAAGAAATCTTCGAGAACATCACCTTAGTGCTTTGCGGCAGCTGCAGAAACATAGACGATGCGAATAGGGTGAAAGATCTCATCGATTTTAGCAAACACCTAAGCTTGGAGAAATACGTCGAGTTCAGAGTGAATGTGTCGTATAGCGATTTACTGAAGGAGTACGAAGAAGCTTTCTTGGGAATTCATACGATGATCGATGAGCATTTTGGGATCGGTGTGGTGGAATTAATGGCCGCAGGGTTGATTACCATTGCGCATCGATCTGGAGGGCCCTTGCTGGATATTATAGAGACCTCGGAGTCATCACGGTTAGGTTTCCTTGCGGTGACTGCTGAGGAGTATGCTCATACGATTAAGTATATCTTAAGCTTAACTAATGAGGAGATATGCGAGATAAGGGAGAGAGCTAGAGCCTCCGTTGATCGGTTTTCGATTAAGAAGTTTCAAGAGGAATTTCTACGAGCTATAGAGCCCTTATTTAAGTAATTTTTTTGATGTGTACATAATCAGATTACATACAATTAAAGTCGAGATATACAATATTAATATGGTTTTTGCACTTTGTTTAAAAAAGAAACCCTGTATATAAACTGATATTATTGCTAATTTATTTAGCATTTAATTATAAAAAATATTTACAAGTAATTTATCGTATCATACAGTGTATAAAGAAAAAAGATGTATGGTAACGTTTCAGTCATCGGAAGAACTTGTTTCATGGTATGAGTCTGAACGTTTCCTTCGTTTCTTGACTTTCTTATAATGTGAGGATGATCTGCGTTGACTGCGTGACCTTTTTCTGAAATAAAAGAATACGTAGAGTGAATATTTTAACGATATGTCGTAAATATTTTTAAAGATTTGGAAATAGTATTTATAAATAATAATATTGCAGTCAGGTTGGGTACTTGATCAGTA
>CM042082.1:32407709-32787709 GCA_023509865.1 Trypoxylus dichotomus | reverse complement strand
GCCCAGGATGAATTCCCAGAGGAGCTTGATGCATTGTATTGAGCAGTCGAAGTTGACGATTCCAAGGAGGACCCCTAAGATTATGGTCCTGGAATTGGGAAATTATAGTGTTTTAGTTAAGTGAGTTTCAGTAATAAGAAAATAAGTGTAGAATTACCATCTTAACCTAGATAACGTAAGGCGAACATTTGAAAATCGCGCCATTTTTCTAAATTTTTCAAGTAATAAGTCGTCAACCGACTATCTGTCCTTAGATAGCTTCGAAATTTTTTCGGATGAATAATCGAATTAAATTCAAATCTTTTGGGAGCAAACGCCTGTGTTTTATTCCAAAGAATTTAATATAATCTCACTTTTGTGTTTGGGAGCTGTTTTAAATGGATTTATACTAAAATCGTGTACCTATATTGATGTTATTGGCGCCGCTTCCTTCTTCTTCGGTGTGAAAAGAAAATGGAAGAACGGCAAATTTTGTTTCTGCGTTTTTTTGAAAATTTTCCTTGCAATTTCTAAGTTTGACCCGGTAAAGTATTCATTTTAATTACATTAAATTATTTTCAAGGCGGTAATAATAAAATAGTGCCGGGAAAAAACATTTTATTGCCGAAAAATGCGAAAACATTTTTGGTGAATCCGGCGCTATAGTTTGGATCTATCCACAAGGTGTTCGGAGCAGGTTTGAAGCAATCTTAGGCATGTTTAAGGTAGGAAACATGCTTATTCTTATTATTTCGTGTATTTTGCGGTTAATATTCATCAAATGATATAAATATGTTTAATCCTCAGAATATTTTTGAAAAATTCCCTAATAAAATTCAATAATTCAATTAAAAAATGCTTATAAAACAAAAATTAAGTCTTATTAAATTGCGAAAACGTTCGAAAATCATTGAAATTCCAAACACGCATCTCGGTAAAGTCTTTTTCGGGATCTCCCCCACCTTAATTTTCAAACAAAAGGAGAATTTTCTTCTACCCCCGGCTACCTTGACGTGAACACCCAATTAGTTCGAGCGAATTTCCGCTAGAAAGCGCTTCGAGATGGAAAGGGACGGTGAATATAGCAAAGTAAACGAGGGAAAAAAGAAAGAGTTTAGTTGAGTGAAAATTTTGCTGTTCTTTCGAATTAAATTAAATTTGCGTAAAGTATGCCCTGTCTAGAGGGTGTAGCGGGCGGAACGGCCTGAAAAAAAAAGCCAATTTCGCAATTTTCGTTAGGATTGAAAGGAGAATATTTATAGAGCAGTTAATTTGCTTGGACGTCTAAAATCTTTACGGTGCGCATCTTATTTTTCGTGTATAAATATTATTTATTCAATATGCCGAGAAAGCTAAGGTATTTCGCCGAGAAGCCATTTCGTGCTTTCGACGCTTCTACGGTTTCAAATCAAATATCAACGATCTAGTTACGAGCTTTTTCCAGTTGTTTCTCGATTGTTTTATTGAATCGTAAGGAATTGCAACGAGGTCGACTCACGTATCGGATATACAGTGCTATTTTAAAGTTTGTGAAAATGATTTTGATATAATTTCGCGTTTATTTAGAATTTTTAACCGGTTATTGTTTATTTTCCTCAATGAAGTATTGATATTTATTATTGGTTTTGTGTACTTCATAGTACAAAACGCTATAACATTAGAAAAGGTTGTATTACCAGGTGTATGCATAAGTATGATTTAACTAAACAAATTCTTCAAGTTGACTTCTTTCAATATGCATAATTAAATGAAAATAGTGAAATACGAAAAAGGCATTAGTTTGATGTTTCTAGGGTTTCAAATCAACTATCCAGGATCAAGTTACTAGTTTCTCCTCTTGTTTTCGATGTTCTTATTGAATTGTAAGGAACTCCGACGATATTAATTTTCATTTTGAATCTAAAGAATTACTTTGACATTCGAGAAATGGTAGATTTCAATATTTCGTGTACAATTAGAATTTTCAGCCATATCTTGTTTATTTTTTTAAAGTTTAGGTGTTGATATTTACTTTTGATTGTTATAGTCACAATATTGTAACAGCTCAATGTTATACTTCAAATTTTCCATGTAATTTCCAACGATAAAATTAACGAGACGCCAGTTCGAATCTTACCGGAAAGCATCGAAATCACAAGAAAAGTTACTATGTATATGTATTAGTAAGAACTTGTTCTTTTTCCTTTATTTTTTTTTTAATTAAACAAAAAACATCAAAATAAAGAACGGAAAGGCAAAGAAAAGAAAGATATACAAGCGTCATCATTCATGCCGACGTCTGCGGAAACTTCCACAATAACAACGGCAAAAAGCAACTAAGGCAAACATCGGAAATGGCAAAACAAAATACGAATATATACCCTTCCTTTTACAAGTCGTATCCTTCTTTTTTCCCCTCCTTATTTTGTTCAGAAACTTTCGAAGTTTGCTGCAGAAATGTTAATGGAAGACGAAGTTCCCATTAACCCTCTCAAGAGAGCGAAGCGGATTTAAAGGGAGTTATTTATGGAATCAGCCAGCGCTTGATTTGTATTCGAAACGTTGTGGGACAGAGATTATAAAAGATCTACGAATGCTTTAGTAATTATATATCGCGTTTTAGAGATTTGAATAGTTGGTTGTCCCATATGATACGTCAATTTTAATATATAATCTTTAGTTAAACAGGAAATCGGTGTCGCTGGCTTCAATATATATTTTTTTTATGTTTGTCTTAAAATTGGGTAATTATTTTCAAAATAATAATAGATACAACTTCATTTTATTTCATATTTATTGCATTTGCAAGATTATAGAAAGTATTTACAATAAATGAGGTCTTCATCGCTTCTTCTTCTTCCTCAGCATTTAGTTCTCCACTCCAGAACAGATGCCCCCTCCTTTTCCTTCCATCTAATTCTATCTTGTGCCACCTGTAGCTAGTTCTTGCCAGCCGCCTCCCTTATGTCGTCTACCAATCTCCAAGCTGGGTCCCACTCCTTTCATGACATCTTCCACTCCAGTTCGTTGTCTTATCTCATGATTAGTTATTTTATCTCTTAAGCTTATTCCCAGCATAACTCGTTCGATAGCTTCCTGCATTGTTTTTAATTTGGTCGCAGATTTGAGAGTTAGTGAGATGGTAGGTTTTCCCCTTAATTCCTATATTTTTCATCGTCCTGTTTTTCCTCTAAAATTTGAGTCCATACTTTCCAGATTTTGATGGAATATATTGCCCAAAAGGGCATCTTACTCTGAAGGTTACGTGTTGTTCCTCAACCGTTATACAACAATTTGGTATATAAATATTTTGGGTATTCCGTATTTTAAAACATTCTCTTATTGGTGCTATTGTGGTAAATCATAAAAGCACCTTTTATATTCTAAACACTATTTATCACAAAAATTCCTTGTTGCAAAAGTTATAAAGCCATGATGAGGTTGGGATAACTAAGGTATCAAATTCAATTGACAAAAGAAATCTTTAAAGTTACCACCTCGCTTCAATAATTCAATAGCAAGTCTCTCCACCAACGCATCCCTTATTTATAAAGAAAAGACGATGTTATATTAAACCTCTCCATCCAGGTATTACTACCATCCCCAAATTTCATCAAGCCCCTTCTCGAAACCCTAAACCTTGTCCACATGCAGTTTTAAATGGACTTACCGATGCAGCGAAGACCTATGAGTCATAGATTCACTTCCATCGTTAGGTGCTGTAACTGTCGAGAAAGGGGATGAGGGAAGATGAATCTCTAATATTTCTCAGCCCGAAAAGCCCTGTTAGTTACCTATGTATATAGCGAGGTCTTTTTTTCAATACTTTCTCGTAGCAATTGCGACTGTTCGTGGAGGGTGATCCGGTTGTTCCTTGAGGGGATGTTTAAGCTCTTCGTTCTTATTAAACCTGCATGTTCTTAGTATGTAAGGAGGGGGGTTTTAGGGGGATTTTGATTTATTAGAGCGTTTGGAGGGGGTTGATTTCTTAGGGTGATTAAGATTTAACACGATTTACCGTAAGGGATTATTATGAAAATTGCCCTGGAATTAAGGACGGTTTGTGAATGCTTAAGTGTTAGATTTAATACTCGTGGATGTGAGAATAAGTTATTGGAAATTATGTAAGTGTAGGAGTAAACATTGAAGATCTAAGAAACGTAATGAAGCATTATATATTAACAAAAAGGAAAGAGTATCTAGTAATGGGAGACTTCAATATTCACATATTCATATAGGTATTAGGAACGACATAACACAAAACTATTTAAACTTGGTTACAGAGGATGCCTACAAAGTAATAGATAAAATAAACAGAAAAGGAAAAACAAAAAAAACGCAATAACTAACCTCAGCATACCAATAAAAATCAAAGTCATACCGAGTGATGTATCAAACCACAAGGAGGTAAACATACAACTAGCGACATCTAAGAAAAAGCCTAGTTACGAATATTTTAAAGATACAAAAACAAATTACAAATAAATAAAAAAAGAAGTCATATAGCTGCATGAAATAGAGATGGACACATTCGAAATGTTATCCAAAACCTTACAACAAATATTAAACAAGTATACAATAAGAGATAAAGTTAAAACAAAGGAAGATAGCCTATGGATAACGGAAAACATAATAAAGCAAATTCAAGAAAGGAAAAAACTCTACAAGAAACACATGAAATACCTTAATAACAACATGGTCTCACAAAGATACCATGCTTAAGAATACCATATAATATATTTAATAAGAAATTGAAAAGGAGAATACATACTACAAAAACCAATTCAGAAAGTGTAAAAAAAATCCGACACAAATATGTTAATTGTTAAAAGCAGAAACCAACGCAATAGGGAAAAGACAAAGTACGATAGAAAAGATACAAAAACAAAACTACCACTACTCTACCATATCCATCTAACTATTTTTATTTATAGAGATAACCTTTGATTGAAATTAATTCTTCACTTTTAAGCCAGGTTTTACGTAAAGCGATAATACGAGACCGTTAAGGTTCTATCAGATTAAGAAGATTAGTTTTATTCCTAGTACAATAGCGACAATTTCATTGAAATATTTTGGTCACAGAAGGCATGCGTTTGGGAATTTAAGGAATGACTAGACAAAATTTTTTTAAAGCAGTATTTAATCTTTAAGTCCTCCAACGTTGATTATTTTATCATCTTTCGTAATACCAATGATCTGATAAATATTTGAAGTTTTTTAATGAAATTTGCTTCCTAGCATTCCACAAATTTTCGACAGTCCTCTCTGACCTTTGCAATATTCTTAGCTTCATTCCAATTTTTTTCCTATTTCTTTATTCCAGCTTCCTTTTTGGCCACTCTCTTATTCTTTTCCTGTGCATCTTTACTTTCCAGGCCTACTTAACCGGAATTGTATTGTCCATCCTTTGTAGATGTCCCCGCCATGCTAATTGTCTTTGTTCGAAATAACTTTCTATTGATTCTGATTTGTTCATTTGTTATCCTGTCTCTTCTAGTTACAATTTTCACTCGTCTTAAATATTTAATCTCTAGGGCTCGGATCTTATTTCTTCTTGACGATTGAGTACCCAACTTTCACATCCAAACGTAAGAATTGGTCTGAATAAGTTGTGATGTCCTACATAAAAAGCTTTTGTTTCCCTCCTATGATTTTTCTGATGATGTCATCCATAAATATTACAATTAGTAGAGGGCTGAAGCCCACCTCCTTGTCCAACAGATTTCTTTGTATAGAATACCTCAGATTTCATGGTTTTGCTGCTTCTTCATATTATTTCTGGGTACCCTATCAAATGCTTTCTCCATCTCCAAAAATGCCAAGTATACGTTTTCTTCTACAGTCAGTTTCTTCGATGCTATCTCCTGTATATTTCTGCGTATGGCAGATGATATCTCGTTTCTATACGGAATGTTAAGATGGCTAATAAAGAAGATTATACTCGGCGGATAGAGATATAGAAACGGACGTTATCCTTTTCTATTTTCAGGAAATTGAGTATTTAGATTAGGAGTACTTAGCCTTATTTTACGATAAATTAGGCCTAGGTTTTCTATTCGATCCGATAATGGTTACACATCACATTTATTTTGCACTGAGTACTAACACGTCCAAATCCTAAAACCTTATAACCCCGAGTTACTGGTTGAGAATATGATTCAACTTTTAGACAAACACTATTGATAGAAATATGGGTAGGTAAATAATTACAAGAAAATGTTACAAAAATCGTTTGCCTAGTGTGATTTGACTATCACGGTTTAAACATTCTTTCGTTACGCAAATTAGAAATTATCTTAAACTACGACATTTACCAGAAAAAGCTTTACTTTTAGTAGATAATTGTATTGGATATTTAGGTGAAGACCTCGTTTGCGAAAACGGTTAGTTTACTACCGTATTTTCACTTGCAGCCAGTGTACCAGATTCCACTCAATTTAACTAAGCCAGCTTATCGAAAATTCCTTTTAAGTAAGGTTTTATCTTCAGACGAAGTAAAGCTCACTAAGTGCCTTAGCGAATTTAGCTTGAAAGATACCGTTTTCTTTTTTTTAAATACGCAAAATCTTCAGCAAGAATTCTTTTTTTGAAGACTAAAAGTATTGACAAGCCGATGGATTTAATTTCATTAGACGCTTCAAAAAAAAAAGCTTTCGTCTAAAAAGGAGGACCTAATGTTGATTTCTAGCATGTTAAATTCAGTTGGTAGGAAAAATGTTATATGAAGACGAAGTGTTAAATTGGGTACAGGGTAATGAGAATTTGCTACCTATTTAACGTATATAGTGATGGTATTATAAAGGAATGGAAAAATAAATGCCCTAAAGGAATACGTTTAGTCCAGAACACCACCCTAAATTCTATCTTATTTGCTAACGACATAGTAGTCATAACAGAAACAGAGGATGATCTACAGACAAGGATATATACATTCAAAAAATTTGCCAAAACTATGAAATGAAAATATCGGCAAATAAACCCAAAACCATGGTTTTTCTGGGTAAATATCTAATTAGGACAAAAATAGTCATAAACAATACAATACTGGAACAGGTCAAACACTTTAAGTATTTAGACTGTGATGTATCTTATGATCGAAACGAAGAACGTTAAAAAACAAAACAAGGAAGGACACACAAATAAAATTTTACAAGACGATAGCAATGCTAACCCTCTTATACGGTAATGAAATATGGACAACATCGAGAAAACAAGCAAGTAGAATGCAGACACCAGAGGTGAAATTTTTATGACGATTGGAAGATTGCTCAAAATCTGATAGAATAAACATCTTCAGCATAAATCAGAGAACAAAGGAAAATGAAAATAAGTGGAAGTAACACGTAGAGTGGATGCTAGCGCCGAGATTTTATTGATGTTTCGAAAGAAGAAGCGTAGGCAGACCAAATAGAAGACGGGTAACAGGTAAAGTACCTAAATCCTGAAGTGAAGAAGAAGAAGAAAGAAAGACTTGGAATTATCGAGGTATTACGGTATTACGGTATTTCAAATAAATATATTTACTTTTTCTCTGTGTATGAAACGGCAAAAGTAACGCCTCTGGTACACCGACTAAATAAGCAGCTCTATATACCACCACTACTACCACCCTCAAAAAGAGAAAGAAAAACGTAACGGCCTAGATAGAACCCCCTCCAGCAGGGGTAAAATCTTATTACGATCTCCCCGGGAATGATGTAATTCCGCTGCAATTTACAGTAGTACCGACCGACGTAATCTGAACGAAGAAGAAGAAAAAAAAATCCAATAACTTCGAACCTGTTTTCGAAGGCCGGAAGCTGAGAGCCACTAGAGTTCACGTCTTAAATCTCGCTTAATAATGGCTTGTTTTATTTGGAACTTAAAGCTGTAACCCCCACAGGCTTTATTAGATTTCAGTTTTCATTAGGCGGGGTTTAGAGGGAGTTTAAATTTGCAGAAATCCGCGTTGCTTCCACAAGACGACACGATCTATCAATCTTAAACAATCTCCTTCAACGCGATCACGCGCACGATACCATCCCATCGATTCAACGCATAGCTCTGGCATTCTGAAGCGATTGTGATGTATGAAACTTTAATATGCGAATCGCCTGACGTCATGCGATCTAATTCCGAGCCACGATTAATATTCACAGCTTGCGAAAGTCCCCTCTCTGCCATCTCGTTGCTCTCTGTACGACCAGCAGCCCTCGAACGGCTAAATATTATCCAGTTTAATACTCGTTTTGCATCCCACACCCAGACACATTGCAGGGTAACCGTTGCCCAATGAAAGTCACAAGTTGAATTCGCCCTTTCTATTCCGAACTGCTGGCGTAAGAATTGCCTTTAATGTTTTTTAGGGTTTAATTAAAATTAGAGGGAGAAGATGGAAGAAAAAAGAAAGAGATATGTATGCGTTGGAGTCGTTTAATGTCGTTTTGGGGGTTGCTTTCTTTTAATGACGAATTAAAGAAGCTCTCTTATTCTATTCCGAAAAAGGAGATTAATAAAGTAAAAAGATTTGGGTTTAGGGAACTTTAATACAGTTAGACAATTTAATAACGGAACTTTAATTTAAATCCTAGAACACTTAGTGGCATATATTGAATGTTAGCAGCACTAGAAACGCATAGGTTTCCTCTTAAAAAAGAGTGAAGTTCGAGCAAATCGAATGATAGCTTATAAAGGTATAAGTAACATATTTTAGTGACTGTAGGTTAGGTGTTCAAATCACCATGAAATAAAGGGAAAATATTAAATTTTGTTTTAAAATAGGAAAAAAAATTGCTGAGATGTACGAACTGTTGAAAAAAGTGTATATTGCGCTGAACTGGCACAAAGAGTTGGAAAAATCATTGCTATCATCATTGGGAACTTTACTGTGAGAATGTTGGTTGAACTGGTGATGGATTAAAGTAGAGGAAGGATGTGTACGTTTTATTCCACATCAATTGGATGAAGACCAAAAAATCGCTACTGTAGCGTATTGTAGAGAGATAATTTAAACTGTTGAAAAGGATTTTCTTGGTTCTATCATAACTAGTGATGAGATCTGGTATTTTAAGTATTACCATGAAATTAAAAACCGATCTGAACAATGGAAGTTCAAAGGTGAATCAAAACTACAAAAATTACCCTTTCAGAAGTCAAGAATCAAGACAATGCTTATTACTTTTATATGATTCAAAAGGTATTGTCCACAAGGAATTTCTTGCAGAAGGTAAAACTGTTAATGGAGAATTGTTAAACCTATCAATAATGTTGTTCAAGAATTTCTTGGCCTTTCTGAGGGCTTAGGAAGGTGTCCTCCTCAACACCATATTTCATTAAAAAGCAATGTCACGCCTAAAAGATCAAAAATGAAATGAATACGTAGGCTTCCACGACCAGAGTTAATAATAAACGAACTACTTGCGGAATTGTGACCGTGTCATGATGAGAATATATATAGAAAAGAAATAAGAGTAAGAGGAGAAAAAAAAATAAGAAGAAAGAGAGATAAAAAGAAAGAAGAATGAAAAAAAGGGGGGGCGTGAAATAGAAAAAGAACAAAAGTGAAAGGTGGGATCTCGACGTTTCGCCTATTTCTTCTGAAGAAGTTCTCCTCCTACGATAGAAAAAATTCCTGGCCCTTCTGAGGGCTTGGGAAGGTTCTGCTCAACACCAAAAGCAATGACACCCCTAAAATCACGCCTATTCGCCGTATGTCAACAACGCTACGTAAGTTAAAGGAAAAAGCAAAGTATCATTAGAAGAATAGACAAGCCTACAGAATAGTTAAATGCTTTAGTAGTTGTGGAGACAAGTAACCATAATGCTTCAATGAGGCTATACAAGAGACACAGTCTCTGCTCCATCAGTGGAAGAAATTTCAACAAAATTATTACCCAAACTAGATCCCAAAAGTTCCGAGGTTTGTACTTTTGGTACATCCTTTGGGAGATATCAATTCTTAAGTATGCCAAAATTATCTGCTTCTAAGATATTTCAAAAGTAAAATGATGAAACTAAATTATGAACTACATGAATTTGAACTATATTCTGATGAATTACATAATTATGGGTTAACTGAATCTGAGCACAACCTTAGAGTAGTGGTGCAAAGAACAACAAAATATAATCATTTATTGGTGGTAAAATCTGCATAAAGTGTGCCGTAAAGATTGAAGCGCTGTTAATTATTTTTTTCCAACGGCGAAAGGTGACTTGTGATATCATACTGAACCCGAGCGAAAAAGCACTGCTACTATACTTGACGGGCGTTGGTTTCGTTCTAACACACGATATCTGAGTTGTCAAATTTAAGTATAGGCTCTCTTACCACTGGACCACTGAACCGTTAAGTTTGATATAGAATAGTTCCAAGTTTTTACGTTATATTTTCTCTAAATAAGATATTTCTATGAATAAAAGTTATGTTATAACAATCCTCAGCATCATAAATTCTAAGAGAAAACCTGAATTGTTGTCCTTTTGGGTACGGTTAAATTTGGTGACCCATTCATATCAAACCAATCAAAAATTACTGCATTCTTAAAAAACTTAAGGAAAGACGAAGTAATAATGATCATATTTCACTCATAGATCATTTAAAGTCTTTGCGTGCAAATTCTCCAGTGCTCACATGCATCATTCGAGAAAAGAAAATTATTATTTGGATTGATGCTTTGAAAAGAAGGATTATGCTCATGTTTTTGTGGCCTTTGAGTCAAACTGAACAAAAATATGCTCAAATTGAAAACAAAAGCATTATTACAGTTTCCGATCTTTGTATGATAAGGTATCGACGTTAAAAGTGAATTTTCCACATGTTTATTTCGCTTCCAAAGACATATCAACAGCCCCCATATGCTTTCAGTGGAGTAGGTGCATATAATCGACTTACCCCCGCATTATCCGGAGAAGCCATCCCCTTATACTCACGCTTAAACCTATCCTTTGTTTCACACCCACACACGACGGCCATAAAAACACTCGAAACTTCCCCCATAAACAATACCACACGGAGGCGTCCGAAATGAAATGCCGCCACAATTCTGTTTTATCGTTTCGAGCAATAAATCCCGAGGAATTCCTTCCTTCTTCGTAGAAAAGGGCGCTCCTTGTTCGAAAACGGAAGGAGGTCATCATCTCTTTCATCTTACTGGTTATAAAATCAATATCGTATAAAAATTTTTTCTTCGTACTTCAATGTTCCTTCTTCTCTTCGATGTCTTCTAACCGGGTCACTTTCTAATCGAGATTATCGGCGACAAAATTATATCTAGGTCAGAACGAGCGCTTTTTTTTGGGGAGGTGGTGGTGGAAGGGGTAGAATTGAACGAGGAAGGATGGTAAGGTAACATAATGGATCTAAATTGATGGGAGGACGTGGCCCTCAAAGAGACAGCCTTCAATTTTGGCTAATCGATGAGATGTCACAGCGTTAGTTAGAGGAAAAAAATTGATGACCAAGTTGGAGTGTAATAAAAGGAACTGGAAAAAATGTATTAGTCAGAATTTAGGTTTATATTACAGCGTATTTTTTTTTAATCCGCGCAGCACTCAATTTTTTTTTTTTAATATTATTTTAAGCATATGTTCAGAAATGATTAAAGAGTTTGGACTTTATTTGGCTTTCAGCGTTTTAAAGATTGTGCTTTCTAAGGTTCAACCTAAATTTATTAAGTATAGAAACTTTAATTTATCTGCATGTTTGACTGATTTGGAGTAGTAAGCCGTGGTTTAATTTAATTATTGAGAATTATGTTGAACTCAAATTGAGGTCAAGGTCACAAAGTCTAGATCATCTTGGTTCTTTAAGAAGCTAAAAAACAATGCACTATCTAAATTTATGGTTAGCAAATTGCCTATATTTGGGCCAGGGTATATGCTCTGTGTTAATATTACTTGATTATTCCAGAGCTTTTGACACGGTCTGCCATGAATTGTTTATTGCTAAGTGCAATTATTATGGGTTTTCTGAGAAATCACAATTGCTTCTGCGCTCATTCTTATCAGGAAGAATATGTTACGACAATAATAAGTCGGGAACTTGGAATGTCTTTTCAGGTGTACCCCAAGGTTTAATTCTAGGACCCTTCCTTTTCATAATTTATACAAATGATATTTTAAACGTTTAAATGCTATGCAGATCACACTCAATTGGTTTTCTCGTTGTCTATTGGTGATTACTGATAAGTAATGGATGTTACCAACCGCGACTTAGATACAATTCATAAGTTATCACTCGATCATAATTTATATCTTAATTTTAGTCAAATTATCTTATTATTTCAATTTTTATTTTGATTTTCGTTTTTGTTATCTCGTGAATGAACCTACGTATTTGTTAGTTTTATTATTATTATAAGATTGCCCTAAGATTTGGTTGTATTTATGATTGCAGTTTGTCTATTTTTTTTTTTTTCAAGCTTTCGTTCTGTATTATTTTGTAGGGGCTTTTATAGTTATTTTGCAAAGAAAGACAATTTATTATTATTTTAAAGACGATTTAATTCAAAGTAATTCTAGTAAAACTGTGCTACTGATGCTTGAAATTAAAAAAAAAGAAATAAAATAATATTTTGCCTCAAATACGGCACGGCATAAAAGGACCACACTAAAACGAAATTACGATAAAGATTTATGAAAGTAGGCTACGAAAAGCCAATAAGCTAACCCATAAAAGACCATTACCTCTTCGCGAGAGAAGAAACGACCATTATATTGGCTTTCATAAATTTTCCTAGTTTTTCCGCGAGCTCTGGAAGCAATATCTTTTCAACGAGATCTTAAATCCCGAATGAGGAACAGCTGACGACATTTCCCGAATTCTTACCCCTTCCCTAAAATTCACGCAGAAGCCTTCCATCAAAGAAGGAAGGTGTCGAATGGTATTCGACCGATTTGCCGCTAAATCGCCAATGTTATACCCTTCTTTTCTGTATTAAAAGGAACTGTGAACCTTGACCTTTGCTCCGTCGCACCGAAACAGGCTGAAATTATAAAATTTTCATGGGCGTTATTTAGCTTGGCGTTTTTACGACAAGATCCGGGGCTCGTAAAACTTATAATTGGAAGTAGGACAACGCTTGTAATGGATATAACATCCCCCAAATAACCTCCCACGCCCCTATCTATGGAGGCCGAGCTCGAAAATATGCCTGCCACTAAAGCGTGACCTTTAACCTCTTTCATTTCCGGTCGAGTCTGTTTAGCGGTTAGTGCAAATTTAGCGGAAATTTTGTGCACATTCTCCGTCGAGGAATTAGGTCACATTCGGATATTGAGAGCAATTCGATGAATTAACTGCCGTCGATTCGGGTATCTACTTATATACACAGTACCGTTTAAAATTGAAAAGATCCCGTTCAAAATTTTTATAACAATAATAATTTGCTGTCCAACAGAACAACAGTTCCAATTATAGGATATACAACACAGTACAACTTTGCGTATGTAGTACAATGAAGACATAAAAATGACATAATAATAAATATCATGGACAGGTTTCTTTCCAAGGCAAGACAGTAAGCAGCGGTAAAGGTATTAGAATAAATTTTCAGATCATTAGCGTAAGCCAAGACATTGCAATTAAGCAGACTAAAAAGATCATTTAGAAAGATATTGGACTTAAAATAGATCCTTGACTTACTTCGCTGGAAGCAATGAAGGACGCAGATGTCAAGCCATTGTAATGCACGTAGCAAGACCGATTCTGAAGGTAAGATCCAAAGAGGTCAGCAGTCTTAGGAACCAATCCAAATGAAGACAATTTCGAGAGTAATACCGCATGATCTATTGTGTCGAAAGCCCTATTAAAATCCGTATAGACAAAATCCACTTGCTGTCTGTGTTCAAGCGATTCGCAGATGAATTGGGTAACCTCTGCTAAGCTGGTTGTCGTTGACATACCCCTAATGAATCCGTGATGTAAAAATGCCAATGTCTAGTGGATAAGAATTTCTAATGTCAAAATGATCAGTTGAAACGGAGACGTTACTGTTTTGATAAACCATAGAAAACATATCTGCAAAAGCTTGAATTATGTCTTCGGGCTTGTCTAAGGTAATATTATTATGATACAGATAACTAGGAATGCTAGACGGCTAGACGCAATGTATCGCAAAAAAAAACTTAGAGTTGGTGTTTATATTCTCTTGGATAGTTGAATTTCGGTCTTAATTAAGGATCGAATTCGGGAGAAATGATCTTCAAAAGCTATGGAGCCTGTTCTTTTCCATTTCTCAAAATAATAGGATTTAAACTTTTTAAAAGTTTCTTAACGTGAGTACTGCACCAGCGAGGAAAATCCCTTAAATGTGTATGTGTATAGAAAGGTACCGAATCCCGAATAAGTGAATACAATTGATTGTAAAACGCAGAAATTGAAATATTGGCATTCGTTGAAGTTGAGGAACGCCCAATCTATTAGCAATATACTATTGTAAAGGTTGATAAAGTTTTGCGTTTCTAAAATTATATCTTGGGTTTCTGTTAGAAGGAAAATTAGTAACATGTGCTGTGTGGGACAAATGTAATGATATATTAAGTGCCGGATGATAAACATCCTCAAGAACTGAAGGATTCAAGTCTTTAGAGACTAGAATCAAAGAGTTAAGATTTGATACTACAAGATCCAGTAACTTCCCATTAAAATCTACAACACTGTTAAACTGTTGTAAGTATAATGTATTCGTAGAATGGAATATTTTCGTTCACTACGGTTTAAACTAATAAAATTAGAGTAGTTGAAGTCGTCACAGATCAAAACTTGTTTATCAATTAATCCTTATATTGAACACATCAAAGAAGATCTCATAATCATCGCAAGTAACACCAGATCATCGATTCACAGGTATAGCAGTAAACTCCACTCACACAAATTTATTAATTATGCGGAACGCAGCGTTTCGAGAGCACGTGGGCTCTCATTGTCAACCGTGTTACCGACTGAAGGTAAAAACTGTATCACGCATGCAAATTATTTTCTACGCAGGCTCTAAAATTTCTAAAACATATGACTATTTGCAATCTACTCGGTGGTCTAATGCCTTTTTCGGGAAAGGATGGACCGAAAGCGAACCGTGTCTTTAACAGGGCCTATGGTAATAAATCAATCAAACTCGTGTGTGCAATTGGGGGTGGTTCTCTATTCAGTAAGTTTCCGTTCCTTTTCATACATATCGTTTCGTACGCGTCTAATTCTCTATACGAGTTTACGTTTTTAAGTAGTGTCAGATTTTTTAAATCAATCTTATATCCGGATTTTACCATATGCTCTGCTACGCTTGATAGATCTGGTTTGTCGAAACGATAGTGTCTAATATGTTCTTTGAACCTCGTTTCGATACTCCTTTTTGTTTGCCCAATATAAACTTTCTCACAATCATTGCATGCGATTTGGTATATTCCGGACCTTTTTATCATCTCCGGTTTATCTTTGGGATTCCCTAAGAGATTCTTTAAGTTGTTTTTTGACACAAAAGACACGTTCATATTTAGTTGTCGGAAAATTTTACTTAACCCTGTTACTGTTGGGTGAAAAAGAAGAGTTATAAATTTCTTATTACCGGTGTTTGTTGATGTCAAGATCGTGGAATTTCTGATGTGTTGTTTGTATTGGACCTTCCTTAAAATACGGTCGACATCCATAGAAGAGAAACCATTGTATCTCGCTACATCTTTGATATACTTTAATTCTTTGTCGTACCTGCTCTTGTTTAGCGGAAATCTGACGAGTCTATTGGCCAGAAAGCTAATCGCGGACATTTTTTGTTGTTCGCAATGGTGCGAATCAACCGTGATGAATCTGTTGGAATTAGTTTCTTTTCTGTAGATGTCTATTTCTAATTTATTGTTGTTGCGTATGACTAGAGTATCTAGAAACGGAAGGCGATTGTTCACTTCTTCTTCAATAGTAAACTTGATCGTGGTAAATTTGGAGTTCAGTTCTGCTAAAAATCTTGTATGTTTCCTTTGTTGGCATCAAACACCGCGAAAATATCATCTACGTACCTAACCCAAATTCTCGGGAAATATTTGGTTTCTTTTTTCAGGTTCGTTTCAAAACTAAATATGAACGTGTCTTTTGTGTCAAAAAACAACTTAAAGAATCTCTTAGGG
Source organism: Trypoxylus dichotomus (assembly GCA_023509865.1). Classification (NCBI taxonomy): domain Eukaryota; kingdom Metazoa; phylum Arthropoda; class Insecta; order Coleoptera; family Scarabaeidae; genus Trypoxylus; species Trypoxylus dichotomus. Next base: position 32,771,656 of record CM042082.1, on the reverse strand, counting down.
AATCCCAAAGATAAATCGGAGATGATAAAAAGGTCCGGAATATACCAAATCGCATACAATGATTGTGAGAAAGTTTATATTGGACAAACAAAGAGGAGTATCGAAACGAGGTTCAAAGGACATATTATACACTATCGTTTCGACAAACCAGAACTATCAAGCGTAGCAGAGCATATGGTAAAATCCGGACATAAGATTGATTTAAAAAATCTGACACTACTTAAAAACGAAAACTCGTATAGAGAATTAGACGCGTACGAAACGATATGTATGAAAAAGAATGGAAACTTATTGAACAGAGAACCACCCCCAATTGCACACTCGAGTTTGATTGATTTATTACCATAGGCCCTGTTAAAGATACGGTTCGCTTTCGGTCCATCCTTTCCCGAAAAAGGCATTAGACCACGGAGTAGATTGTAAATAGTCATATGTTTTAGAAATTTTAGAGCCTGCGTAGAAAATAATTTGCATGTGTGATACAGTTTTTACTCTCAGACGGTAACACGGTTGACAGTGAGAGCCCACGTGCTCTCGAAACGCTGCGTTCCGCATAATTAATAAATTTGTGTGAGTGGAGTTTACTGCTATACCTGTGACACAGTCCTTGCAATCGTCAGATCATCGATGATAGAACGTATACAATCAACTTCGGAGCGAAGCCCACGCACATTTTGGCAGTAAATTCTCAATTAAACAGTAGAACATACTCTTTTGGATGCAGCTAGTTTCCCCGGAGAGTTTTATTCATTATGCCTGGGACATGGTTAAAGAATCTAATCGTGATATCACTTTCTCCAGCTGCGATCGTTTAACTGTTTTCTAGTTGATTTTAAATAAGCAGCTTGTATTTGTTGTTTTACCCTTGGAAATTGAGACGATTTTAAATTTCTCAATACCTCTTAGCTTCTTTGCGTTACGCAACACGTCAAATACCATACTCTGGATTGAGGAAGAGTAATTTTTACTGGCCTTTTACGTTGATGGATCGAATTTTAAGGAAAAGAAAAAACGATTTACAACGGCAAAAACGGACTCTTGACTCTTAAACGTTAAAGCAAACCCCTTGCAGATTAAACGAGTGGAAGACACCCCTACAGATCGTGACTCACACGTCACGGGGGTGCCGAATATCATCTCTCCAGCGCTAGGGGATTCCTTCACCCCGAAACATACGTCCAGTTTTATTTATGACCATCATTCTCTACGTAATATTAAGCGAAAAAGGTCCTAACGTTGTACACCACAATAATAACTATCCTCGCCGCTTTATCTACGCACATAGCAAAATTCGACAATTCCATACGATATGCATGATACGCTGTAATTGTATAAGGCAAGCTATAGGTGGCGCTCCACGTTGAATTTTGAATCATTCGGAATTACTGTGGGATTACCCCCGGGTACGAGAATTTATGGGCCGGGTGAGATGAGAGGGTGTAATTAAAAGTGAAATTAGGTTGGTGTGTGTGAAGGGATGTCCTTTTTTTAAACAAAACAACAGGAAAAACAATCGAGCATAATTTCCGGTATAATTGAAACAAATTTTAATCACCACGTCTTTAAACGGGAAAGAATTAGACCTTCCACGTAATACACGTATCCTCCAAATCCAGATCGAATATTCCCACGCATATACGGATATACCTAACCTATAACAAAGGAGGCGCAATCTAATCGATCTTGCGGCGTGCCATGGCAAGTAACGACGCTGCTTTGTTCAGCTTCCACGGCCTGCGACGATGGCAACGCGCTAGCTTTCCAGTCGACTTTCGATCATATCGTGCCGTGATATCGGCAGGCGATACGCTTTTGTTTCGGTGCGAAGATTGATACGAAGATACGAGATGGCGGTGACGGATTTTTAAACGTGCATAACCTAGAAGTTGCGATTTATCGTTTGAAACGAGGGAAATAAAACAATTAATGATGAGGCAGGTTTTCTTCTTTGTAAAATAAATTATTAATGGGACAATGTAGAAGGTGGGAAGATTGAAGACAGTCGATGTATTGATTAATGTGAAATAGGTGACGTGGCTGTTGGTAAGGCTGTAATTAAACAATCACGAAGGTGTTTTCAGGAATTATAAAGAGCAAAGGTCCTAAAACACCCGTGTGAGGCACCCCAGAACTTTTTACAAAGGAAAAAATATATATACATCGTCTTTGAAGTACTCCCATTTTACCATTTGTTATATAATAAATCCAAGCATCTTGGAACACTCCATACCTATACAATTGAAACATAATTGTTTTTATATAATTATTAAACTTTATTCAATAATATATTTCCTAATGTGATCATTGATCCCTTGCCATCTTTTCGTTAACTTAATTATCCCAAGCTCATGATACTTCTGGTTCTTTTTCAGCAAGAAATTGAGGTAGGTGTAATTTTACAGCGTTATTATCATTGAAGGATTTACTATTATTTATCAAGGGTTTTTGTAAGGTTCTGAATAAAGGAAAATCTCATGGCACTAAGTCCGGACTATACGGTGGATGTGACATCACTTTGTTAACCTCTAATTTTTCGGATGGGAATACGATGACCAGAATCAATTGTGATTTTGATTACATCATTATCAATTTCGTTTGGTCTTTTGAGTGAAAAACTAGAACGAAATTTATGAAATCAATTCCGGCACTGTCTTTCTTTTAGAGCTTCATCGCCATACAGAACGCTTAACTTTTCACCAGCTTGTGTTGGATTCTTTCGTTTTCGGAAATAATAAAGCATAATATGGGGAAAAATTGTGTTCCATGTTAAAATTGAAACCACACAAATAAATCTCACAAAAAATACACTCAATCGGGTTTTTAGGTTTTGGTAGATAACTTTTTTATGGTGTGTAATTTTGCGTTAGGTATCAACCAATAGCAAACGTCGAAAATATTAGCCTATCTTGCTAAACACTGCATTCTTAAAGCGAATGGACTATAGTATACAATACAAAGTAACTTTAACCCGCTAAGTCGAGTCTTTTTTTTTATATATGTACATAAGTGAAGTAAAACGGCGTTATTATTGGAACCGTTTCATTTTGCAATGTAGAACTTCATTTTAAAGTAACATCTCCCAAAATCACTTGACCCTTTTGGATCTCCAAATAAGTAGCGCAGACCGAAATATTTCGAAAGGTAATTGTACAGTACTTACCAAATTAAATGCACTGTGAATAGAAATATCCCTGGTACGACTAGGTCATCGGAACCAACACTCCATCTTCTTCTGAAGACCACAATACCTGGCATCTTTTTCTCCTATCAGCAGAGAGAGATCCAAATTCCTTTCTTGTTGCAACTTTAAACTTTATTCCGTCTTTATATTATTTAATCTTATATTTAATTAATTCGTTATAGACGAACATTATCTAACACTTAAATTTCGTATTTCACGTCAAGTTCGAATTCTTTTTAATCACACCGTATCTCACATTTTTTTTTAAAGCGCAATATATCAAGTACTATATTAAGCTACACGAAAGAGAGACGCTAACTTTTACAGTTTATCATTGTCCTGCGAATACGCCAATTCATATCTTATAAAATCTTATTTATTATGGAGAAAATTCGTTTATTTTATTTCTATTTGGGAGTTGATTATGGTCCAGCTACGTAATGGGTATCTGAAATTGCGAACCTGCATTTTCTAATGTGAGGATTCGTTTTCTTTTGGACATGTTTCGTTGGACGTGGGGATTGGACAGCTTGTCTGTATCTGGAAATAAAGAAAAAAGTTGTAGTCTTATCGAATAGTTGTTTTTCGATTTCTATCTCTTTGATCTTTTGAAATCTAAATATAGGAATCCCAAAACAAATTAAAAAATTTTTTGGATAATGTTCAAAAATATCCTACGAAGTCTGAGGAATCTATTTCTATCGTCCAACATGTGTTCCTGTGGAGTTTGTAGCCTTGGTCAATAAAATAAGACACCTTGCAGATTTTAAATTCATGAAAAATACGATCTTCTTAATACTTTGGAATGCAAGCATTTTCTTGGGAAACATATTTTTCCAATATGACAACGTTTTTTTTTTTTACCACGCAGTTTATGATAATGAAGCATATGTTTTTGTGTAGAATTTGGATGGCGCCGTATGGTTGGGCCAATTTACTAGATACATTTTTTTCTAACAAAAATGAACCAGTAATCCAACATTAGAGTTGGGCCAAATGAGGGGTATTCAACACAACGTATTACCAGCAATTACACGTATTTACTTTAGCACAATACAAAATATGTACACTTTTAAATTAACTACATATTTTTTTTCTTGTAGAACTGTAATTTTTAATCTAAAAGAGAGTTTTGTTCCAGAATAAATCGAACATAAACATAAAACAAATTCAATATCAAGATGAAATATATATATATATATATATGATATACAGTTAGTACATGAAAATAATGTATTTTTTATTCTAAAAGCTGCTTTTATTCTAAAATAAAGCATGCGTAACATGAACATAAAAATAATTGCATATCAATATGAAATATATTCTTCTAAACACAATAAGAAATAATATATATGTATATATAAGTATTACACGCCCAAATAGGAGATAAAGTCGGTAAAAAAATAAAATTATACACTATATACGTATATTTACAAAATTGAGAGCGTATTTGTAAGAAACTTGTTTTAAAAATTTCAGCCCATCAATAGTATTATCTTCAAAGTCTTAATTTTAATTGCAAAACACTCCTGCTGTATTTATTTAAACATAGGCCTCGCTTTGAAAATCTAATAAACAGTCAATAAACTGAAAAATTCTTATTAAATATCGAGTGAAATGACTCGCAGGCATTCGTTGTTCTACAAAGTGAAGCAGATAAACTTGCCCAATTGTGAGGTGGAAATTTCGAGCTCTCACTAATGTAATTATCAGCTACGTAATCGCAAAATTCTTCTAGTTTGCAATTACTAGGTATAATTGAAGGCTATTCGTTTTCTTCTCGAAAGTGAGAGAGCAATTTGATTTAATCGATGATGATGTTCGTCCCCATTTACCAAACATTGCGAAGGACTAGCTTCAATATGGTGATATAGAGACAATACAGTGGTCAGATGGTAACTGAATCATGATCGAGACGCATTGATGTATGAAATATACTTCTGAGACCGTTGCAATTTTCGAGGAATGTGTCAGAATTAGTGGGAGTGATTAGTTGAATTGAATTTAATATTGTCCCCCTTTGCAATGCAGTTTTCCATTCCTAGTAACAACTGTGGAAGTCTTGTTCTGTTAGGCCGTTTATTTGGATTAATTTTTCCTTAAAGAATTTAGTGAGGAAGATATTTACAAGCTCTCTGTCAATTGGTGGGGAAAATTACAGCTGGTCCTGGTAACGTTCCCGATTTTGTTGTTAGGGACTGCAGATCTGTTCTTTGTGGGCCGCTCCTTTACATTTATAATCTAATACTGAAACAGGGAGTTCTTTCAAGTCAGGGCCGAGAAACAACATTCGGGATTATCACTCGATAGCTATATAATGTAACTTTTCTAAAGTTTTTGAAATTATGTGTTAGACAGATCAACATTGTCCAACTTGTGCGTATTTTCCCATGATGTGTCTGAGGCTTTAGATCTACGTCTTCAGACGGACGTCATTTATACAGACTTCGCAGGTTTTCGATAGGGTTGAACATCAAACTATTACGTAAACTGCATGTATGGGGTATCTTTGACGATCTCATACTATTACTGGTATCCTATCTGAGAGGGCGTACCAATTGAGTGGTGTGGTTTTCGGTCGGGCTTATATCTGTCGCTTTCGGGTGTGCCACGAGGTTCTGTTCTTGGACCACTCCTATTTATTATTTTCATTTATGACCTTCCTGACCAGATTATCTTTAAATGCCTACTATACGCCGATGACCCTAAAATTTTTCGTAGAATATACTCCACTGTAGATTTTGCAGGGTGACCATCTACCTGTTCATCTTTGATGTTACAATGTTAGCGGTGAACTTTTAACGCGTTGTGAGGAGTATGGAGATCATGGCGTATTTTTTGATACTAAGTTAATATTTAATAAGCCTAATCACCTATCAAATAGATTTAATTTCTTTGATAGGTGAAATTTAGATTTGTTCGGATTTTATTTTGAATATGGTGTGTTGAATTGGTTCGAAAATTTTAGAATCGAACAGTTTGAAGTTTATTTGGGGGGTAAGATTTAGATTTGTTCGAATTTTATCTTGAATATTTGTTGTGATTTGTTGAATTGGTTTTAAAATTTTAGATTTGAGCGGTTTGAAGTTTTTTTGGGGGGTAAGGTTTAGATTTGCTTGAATTTGATTTTGAATATTTATAATGGTGTGTTGAATTGGTTTGAAAATCTTAGATTTGAATGGTTTGAAATTTATTAACACATGGGCTGAAAAGTCCCGGGCCTAACACATTGATGACGCTAGTTTTGTTGCAGTCACCTTTCTCTCAGTTAGTACTAACCTTCAAAAGACAGCTGTTAAAATTTTATGATATTCTATTCATTAGTTTGTGAGTTATTGTGCTAAGAGTCACGCTACTTTTATTATTTTCAAAACAATGGATCAAAAACAATTTCGTGTTTTAATTTTACACTGCTTCTTGATGGGAAAAAATACCGTTCAAGCGAAGCAATGGCTTGAAAAGTGTTATCGGGACTCCGCTCCATCAGAAACAACAACAAAACGTTGGTTTGCTGACTTCAAACGCGGTCGTAGAGACACCGATGATGCAGAACGCAGTGGACGTCCAAATGAGGCGGTAACACCAGAAAACATCAAAAAAATCCACAAAATCGTTTTGAATGATCGAAAAGTGAAGTGGCGTGAGTTAGCTGACATCGTAAAGATTTCAAAAGAACGTATTGGCTTTATATTGCATGGGGTAAGATTTAGATTTGTCCGAATTTGATTTTGAATATTTGTTGTGGTGTGTTGAATTGGTTTGAAAATTTTGGATTCGAACAGTTTGAAGTTTATATGGGGGGTAAGATATATGTCAATAGTACTTTAAAGCACTAAACTCACTGTTTCGCAATACTAAACACCTAAGTAGTGATTCGCTTATTCCTGCATATGTTGCATTTGTTCGATCGCGATTAGAATATGATTCTATTGACCGGAATCCGCGATATCATAAATATATGAGAATGATGAATTTGGTTGAGATGGTACAGTGTAAATTTTCGAAAACCTTATATTTCCGTAAACACTGCGTGTTCTTGACGCACGGCTATTTATATACTTTTAAAAGAATTTGCATTTATTTCTTTGGCAGAGCGTCGTATTGCATCACAAGGAAGATTTTAAATGGCGATCTCACAAGTTTCCGATTTGTTGTACCTTTTGAATGTTTACATACCGAAGCTTAACACTAGGAATAGGTTAACTTTTTATATTCCCGTGGCTGACACGCGCCACCATTCTCAGTTACTAATTATGTTAAAATGTAACAGTGTCAATGTATATGTGATTTGATTGGTTTAACATTATTCTTAACGTTTTGAGGCAACTTTTGTTTGAGCGATTTTCCATTGCTTAAGGAATTTTTACATTTTAGTTTGCTATTGTTTTCTTTTGGTACCACACATTTACTATTGTTTTATAATGGTTATCATGATACGATTATCCTGTAATAAGCTGTGTGCTGTTGGGTAATAATTTATTGTTATTAATTCTGGGACATACCTTGTATATCAGAAAATAATGGGATAAGGTCCTTCGATACTAAAATGTTGGCTCCATCTTTTTTTTTTGAAGAAATATTGTAATAAAACTTCTATAAAGTTTAATGTTTCGATGGTATAGATGCAACATCTTATAGACTATATTCATTATAACCCTACGTCGATTAGCACGGTCCAATGAACCCAAAACGCTTTCTTACAGAACTTTTTACAGAAACGAACTTAAAATTCAAATTGAATCATTTAACAACAAACTTATTGGTAATAATACCTTGATTCTAAACAAATTCCTTTGAAATTTGCATGATTCACTACTACAAGATTAAAACTATTAACATTTTTTCTAAGTAACGAAAATAATCTCCCGGCACTAATAGAACAAACATCGCACACCACGCCGCCTTCTCTTGACTAAATATAATCGACATATAAGCGCATTTTATAAGACTTTATCGCGCAATCAAACCTAGTCATATGGTAAGCTTCACATTACATTTTGTTAGAAATACGTATGTACATATATCACTGCGGGCATCGTCTATCCTCGTCCGACGGGGGAAAAAAAAGGCCATCACGAATGTTCATAACGAGCAATGTGAGAATGTGTACAAACATGCGAATGTAAACAAGTTACCTGTTCGGTGCAAGCCAGATACTTGTGATGTTATCTTATCTTTTCTATTTTAAATTGCAGTCTAAGTATTTTTCCATCGATAGGCGAAAATATTGTGTGAAAAAAAAAGCGCCTTAAGCGATTCTGAGTATTTTTGTGACGTTTGTTCTTTAAATGGTAATTCGCACATTAATTCGTATAATGGATATTCCAAGGTTGTGTAGACTTTTGTTGTGTGTATATCCATGCGGTGTTGTTAGGTATGCAAATTATGACATAAATTTCCTTGGGTTTGGTATCGCGATATTCTCTCATAAGTAACATATAAGAACTATAGTACCATTCGGAAAGGATTTAGATATCTTTGGGGGGCTAAATTTTAGTTTGTTCTTCAATCTAATTGTTAGGGAAGAATGGTGGTATTGTTATGGAGAATGGTTCAATTTTTGTACGAGGGCCACCTGAAATGTTTCCGGAATCGACAAGAAAAACGATATTGGTGTGGTTTTTTCATTTTTCGATGTAGTCTCCTCGAAAATCAATGCACTTTTTCAAACGGCGCTCCAGTCTCTTCAAGCCGTCGGATAAGTAACACATGGGCTGAAAAGTCCCGGGCCTAACACATAGATGACGCTAGTTTTATTGCAGTCACCTTTCTCTCAGTTAGTACTAAAAGAAATTTCATGATATTCTATTCATTAGTTTGTGAGTTATTGTGCTAAAAGTCACGCTACTTTTGTTATTTTCAAAACAATGGATCAAAAACAATTTCGTGTTTTAATTTTACACTGCTTCTTGATGGGAAAAAAATACCGTTCAAGCGAAGCAATGGCTTGAAAAGTGTTGTGGGGACTCCGCTCCATCAGAAACAACAACAAAACGTTGGTTTGCTGATTTCAAACGTGGTCGTAGAGACACCGATGATGCAGAACGCAGTGGACGTCCAAATAAGTCGGTAATACCAGAAAACATAAAAAATCAACAAAATCGTTTTGAATGATCGAAAAGTGAAGTTGCGTGAGTTAGCTGACATCGTAAATATATCAAAAGAACGTATTGGCTTTATATTGCATGAGCATTTGACTATGAGAAAGCTCTGTTCAAAGTGGGTGCCGCGTTTGCTCACTGTTGACCAAAAACAAAAACGTGTTGATGATTCTGAGCAGTGTTTGGCCATTGTTTAAACGTAACAAACCGGAATTTTTGCGTCGATGTGTGACAATGGATGAAACATGGATCCATCACTTCACTCCGGAATCAAAACGATCGTCATCTGAGTGGACAGCAACTGGTAAACCTCGTCCAAAGCGCCCGAAAGCACAACAATCGGCTGGAAAGGTTATGGCCTCGGTATTTTGGGATGTGCGTGGTGTAATATTCATCGACTATCTTGAGAAAGGAAATACCATCAACAGTGAATATTATATAGCGTTATTGGAGCGTTTGAAGGCCGAAATTGCAAAGAAACGACCGCATATGGCAAAGAAAAAAAATTTGTTTCATCAAGACAACGCACCGTGTCACAAGACAATCAAAACAATGGCAAAACTACATGAACTGAACTTCGAATTGCTCCCACATCCACCGTATTCGCCAGATTTGGCTCCCAGCGACTACTGGCTGTTCGCAGACCTCAAAGAAGTGTTCGCCGGTAAGAAATTTCGCACGAATGAAGAGGTTATCGCTGAAACTGAGGCCTATTTTGAGGCAAAAGATAAATCGTTCTACAAAAGTGGTATTGAAATGTTAGAGCGGCGCTGGAATGATTGCGTTGCTCTTGATGGATATTACGTTGATGAATAAAGCTAATTTTGAACCAAAAAAACCGTGTTTTCTTTGTTAGGCCCGGGACTTTTCAGCCCATGTGTTAGTATGTTTCGAGGTCTGCAAAATACCCATCTGTAGCGGCGATGACCTCCTCATTTGAGGCAAATCTCTTTCCTCCCAGGAATTTTATCAGGTGTGGAAATAGGAAAAAGATTCGAGATGAATGAGCAAAATTAACAAATGTTAGGAGGAAGAGACCAGACGAAGAAAGACTGCGGCAATTATAGATATTTGTCAGAGTTGATGCCACAAAGATCAGAGATTCTGTCCAAGTTAGGGCAGATCAGGTATACTGGGGATCATATAAGGATATTTGTTCGAGTGCGACCGCAGTAGAAGGCAAATAACGACCTGGAGCTAATTCTGGGAATACGAAAATTACACTTATTCAAGAGCCAGGGACAATGAATCTTGTTGAGCGTAGTGATCTTAAAAATCCGAAGGAATTCAGTTTTCGTTGGAGAATATAGTGGTTTATCTGGTCAAACGCTTTGCCTATCTATATTGCCCATGACTATCTATTGCCTCAGATACATATTACGCAAAACAACCTAGATTAGTGACGGTTGGACGCTGGGATATAAAACCATGTCGCTTCTGAAAGATCCATCCGCGCAACTCTAAGAAAACCTGAGGAGAAATGTAATAAAGCCAAAAGGGTATCTTGCTATAAAAGACAGCGTGGTAGAATTTGACAGCTATTTTCAATGAAATAGAAACCTATTCTTTTCCATGCACTAAAAGTAATGTTTCATTCTTTTGAACATCCCTATATACAGCTTAAAAATAACCAAATACACTGACCCCATTTCCTTTTGGCAAAGATACCGTTGAACTCTAGCGTATGCCATTGTTCTAGCAACGTAATAAAACGAGCCGATTTAAAATTCGAATAACTTTACGTGTTAGACGATCCTAACAGTGAAGGAATCGAGCTGTTGCGAAGTCTAGAACCGTGCAAGCCGATCCAAATCGATAATAACGAGTCTCCTATTCGGCGTTGTAGATAAGTTAATCTGGTAGGTGCGCTAGCTCATGCAGAACAAGGAAATTAGACGATATATTAGACGTATTACCATATCAAATCCTTTGAAGTGGCTTAATATCGTCCATGAAAGGTTTGAAAGGGGTCCCCTCGAAATAGGATATTGTAAGGGTATCCTATTATAGATCGAAAGAACTCAAAAGGCGATGGAAAGGAGAATTTCTTACGTTTGTAAAAAGTATTGATCCAAGTGACTGTGGATTGCGAAGCTATCGCAGCTTAAATCTAGACATTGCGTGCTGTTTCACGTTCACATGTAAATGTCGATGAATTAAGGACGATTGCAAAAGTGAACGAAATAACATTTCGCGTGTAGTTCGGATATTGTCAGAAGCTATTGCTTTATGGTCTTCTTTTAAATTTAGGTATGTTAATTTCATGGATTTTGACCTATTTTTTTTGCCTGAAAACATTTTAATAAAGATCCAAAGTGGCGACTATTAATTTCTAAAAATTCTCGCAATTCACTTCATAAAAGATGCGTAATTTTGCATAATCTCAGGTCTATTGGTATAGAAGCTTACTTAGCTTACCTAATACGTCACAAAAAAAATCGTCAGTGCGTGTATAAGACCGTCCATACAATCTGGAGGAGATATATCTTTTACAAACTGGTTTTCTCCTTGGAATCACATTCAGATCGTTCATATGTTTTGTCAAATCGACATATAATGCTAACTTACACTGCCATTCGGTGTTTTGTAATTCGATGAATTCAAAAAAAAAATTGATCTCCGCTCAAAAGTTTAAAAAGGCGCTAGAGGACTTTTCCGCAGCTAAGCCAGTGTAAGGTATGATGTGGTAAATCATTTGCTCCAATGTCTTCGACAAACTCGTGGAATTGTCGGTGATTCCACAGCCCAGTTGATCTGATGAAATTTACGATTGATATGACTGGGTTGAGAACTTTAGGCTTATGCAAACATTTTCCGCATAAGGCCTGTTCATGAATGATACAATGTAGGACTAATGGTTTTGCACCACTACCATTTTCTATAACATTCAACACAAGTGCGACCACTCCTCTATATTTACCACACATGTTTTTGCCTCCATCAGTTGTAATAGAAAGTTTTCCTATCGAAGGTTTAAAGTCCCATAAAAATATTTTCCCCAGTAGTCAGTCGTATTGTGTATATTATCAATATCAAGAAGTTCTTCATACATTTCATAGCTTTTATCTATTTATTTAATAAAAAGCAACACCTAAGCAGTATCTGATACATCCGAAGCCAGAGAAAATCTTTCAAGATGTCCATTTTTGTCTGACAGTTACGATATCTTGTACCCTCTGAGCCAGGATGTTTTAGATAAATTTACCTTTACGGGGTATATTTCTTCGACTACTGCAATTAAGCATTCTTTGATTATTTCTTCATCGGTGAATGGTTTTCCACGTTTTGCGATTTCAAGAGTCCCACTAAAGCTGGCACTAGTTGCAGCCTCTTGTCCACTAGTGATTGCTGCGATATCAATTTGCACTTTGAAGCTTCCCTGTCCGTAAACATCCTGTATATTTTGAGTAATTTTGAAAATGTTTCGTTTAAAATGTCGTTTAACGTTATATCCCTTGAGAACGACTAGTAGTTTCATTGCAAATCAAACGCAGCGCCTTATTACAGGACTCAATCACAAAATATTGAAAGTTTCATTTTTAAACGATGGATTATCTATAGCATAGACAATGGCAGGTAAATGAAAACGATTGTGGTCCTTGGAACTTACTGGAGTAATCAGTATGGCTCTAAGACCAGAAAGTTTGGAGACCCCTGGTCTAAATCATTTTTTTAGTAAACACCGTAACGCTGAGTTCGTAGTTTTAACAAAGAATATTCACGTGAAATTATTTAATTTTAAACTTTATTTTTGCTCTACAAATTATAAAAAAAAATCGGTGCAGATCCCACGTGGATAAACTCATAAATAATACCGTTAATGTAATGGATGTCGAGATAAGGCACGAGGTCATTTCGCCTTTAAATTTTACATCAACCCTTTTTCGAGCAACGTTTTATCGTGACCGTTGAAAAGTAGCTGACTCTGAATATTTTTCTGATATACAAAGTAAATCTAAGCATTTATATGTTTACATTTAGTCTCTCTACGAACAAATACATACCGTATTGATCGAATTAGCCGCAACGCTTCAAAGTTTTAGTTTTAAAATTCCAGTTAAACATTTTCTATTTAACTTTAAATAATTTCAATAAACATCGCAATGTTTCGCGAAGGTTATTGGATGTAGTCTGTATAAGAAGAAACGCAAGGCTCAAATTTAAAGACATTTTAATGAAAAAGGATACGTATTTATATGTATTTTTAAAATGAACACCTCTTCAAAGTTAATACGCGCTAGATTAGAGTCCAATCGCCCTTATTATCCAGAATAACTTGACAACGTTTTTCCATGCTTGCTACGAAATTTTCAACGTAAGATAATGAACGCCATATCTTTATGCTACGAAATAGCTCTTCCATTTTATATGCACGCTAACTACGGTGTTTGTGCTTCATGGCAGCCCACACGTTCTCGATTAGATCAGCATCCGGGCACTGCGAAGGTCAATTCAATGTTGTAACGTGATTTTCCAGCCTATGCATGCCTAGCACAGTCTGCTTCGGTGTTTTGGATCGTTGGCCTCTTGTAAAATCCAATTCTCAGTACCACTCTTAAACCAAACCTTTGTAGATGTCAGTAGTCCTTCTTTGTATAATTGTAGCATCCGCTGAGCATTTAAATTATCAGGACCAAAACCACTCAAACATGGACCTTCATTGTACGATTTGCACAGCTACGTGACATACTATTCGTCCGTAGACTTCACATTCGTCTAGGCTCTGACGATATTTTTCCGTGCCCATGTTAAGCGCGCCTGTCAATGTTTGTCTGAGAAGAATGGTTTCTGCAGCGAGCTCAGCTAAGCAATCTCGTACTCAAGCAATCGGCTTCTAAGTCATTGAACTAAAGCTTTTGTTTCTCCTCGCCGTCAGAGATTGCCCTGGACGCAATATCAAATGCGGTTTTCTATTGAATAAATTAATTATTCCCTTATTTTGCTTGATTGTCTGTACGAGATTGATCGCGTTCTGCAACATCATCTACTGCTTTCGTCTATTCGTATTTCCTTGTATAGCATCGTAGATAATCTGCTGTTTTATGTAAGTACCAGGCAGCCGCTGCAATGCTCATTCTTGGGCTCTTTAGGTGATTAAACGAAAGCACTGCTTCAAAACGTTTAGCATACACTGCGTTCGTATTTGCTTATGCTACCGTGTCTTCCACACGGGGACAAGAAGTAATTTGCAACTTACAAGGCGTACTAAGGGAAAGGTCATTGTTACCTGTTATATTATCACCGTCCCTATCTTTCTTTTCCTAGAAAAGATATTAGCCTGCGTCTATTTTTAGTAAATACACGAGTTTGCAATTTCCAAATATCATTTAAAATTTGGAATATATTTAATATTTAGTTGGATCTCAATTGTTCTTAATAACAGTTGTAAATTTAATTTGCACGGAATTTATCAAATTATGTAAATATTCTATTGAAATGCTTCCAATTCACATTCTACTGGTTACTGTTTTCTTTGTGTTTCTTCGTGTGAATAGTCTGTAACAACTGTCTTTGGAAAAATATACCAGCAGTTTCTCAATGGGGTTTAAATCGGGGTGATATCAGGTCAAAACAGGTGTATAATGCCTCTTCCTTAAGCATTCTTTTCTTCTTATATTAATTTTAGCTCAGTGACATGATGCAAGGATTCCAAATTAATTATTAGTCGTTTTAGTGGAGAAGCACCCCCAAAACAAAGTACTACATCTACTGAAAACTTCCGATGTTTCTTTTCCTCACGACGACGAATAAGTGATATATCATTTGAAACGTTGCGGTTTATTCTTTCAGTACTGTATACAAATTAAAAGGAAAAGATTCTTGGCTCACGAAACGAGATTTTATCAAACCTGTAACGACGTATTTACAAAATCGAATTCAAACCCACCTTCCGGATCTGTAAGGTCTCGATTAGATCCTGGGAATTCCGTTTGGAAAAAGAACCACCCTTCACCCTTGAGGGCAGAATAAAATACGAGGCTGTGGGGTAAAAATAACGCGGGGGAACAAGGAAATTCTCTTAAACCATGCATGTACTGACAGCTTCCCTTTCGGCAAAAACAAGTTATTGGAACTCATTTTATTAGGATCTATAGGAGGGTCGAGACGTTTCATTTTTTTCAAATAAATTCCCAAGTACTTTTTTGGGCAACGTTCTAAGCTAAAAATCAATATCCCACCGTCAACGGAGCAGGTCAAAATCCTCTTTATATATTAGAATAGGGACCCATCCGGAGATTATTCTCTAATTGAACAAATTCGATATGTCCCTCTGGTTGTAGATGTATTGTTCGCAGAGGACCTCGAACGCCTGCTTCATTCCGATACCTTAGTACCTCCCTTTCACTTCTATTATGTGTCGTCGCGTCGCCGACATCCTTTAAACGTAGGAAGAGGGTCTGATTAAGTTGCGTTTATCGTTTAACCGGTGTGACGTAAGAACAAGGGCTGAAACGGTGGTGTAATTGAAAGGGGTTGTTGTTGAGTTCAAAGATATCGCTTCATGATTGTCAAACGAGATTTCTGCGTTGAGAGAGAAATAATATTTATTTGTATAAGGTTTATTTAAGGTTTGTTAGTGGTTGAATTTGACTGTACCAACAGACGAGTGGTAAAACTGCTTCCAGAATTGCTTTAAGTGCAACGGTGCACTAATTTTTGTGTAAAATACACCCAGGGACATGAATATGAGACACCCTTTAGATGTTTTAATATAGCGGTATTAACAGACAAATAGTCTTTACCTGCCGCTTCTTAGAAATACCCGTAGTATAAATAGAAGGGTTGGTGGGAGAAATACCCTTGTTAATCCATTTATTGCTGTATTTGCGGAGCTAATTGTATTTTACACTTAGTATAGTACATCAACATCAGTATTTTTATTTTAAGTTATATATGCGTTTGTTATTGGCAAATAAAAATATTTATTCGTGATTAGTTTATGTGTATGTAACTGAAAAATGCCGAAAGAACTTTCTGAGTTTCAACGTGCGCAAATTATTACACTACATGCCGAGGGGCTATCCCCCCTAAGTGATGATTAGTAAAAAAGTAAAATGTTCACGGTGCGCCGTACAAACAACTCTAAAGCGTTACCAAAAAATAGGGGATACTAAATCAAGACCGGGAAGAGGTCCAAAACGTAACACGACAGAAAGGGAGGACCGATAGTTGCAACGACACTCTACAAAATCGACGCCAAACGGCAACAGATTTGGCTGGTGCGGTAAATCGAGACGTCTTTGAGAAGTCGGTCTATCATCGAGAAAAGCTAGAAAGAAACCGTTTTACTGCCCTCAATTGAAAAAATATTCGGAATGAATACTGACGAAGTTTTGTTTCAACACGATAATGCACCATGCCACACTGCGGCTGCAAGTTTAGCGTGATCCCTGGAAGCTGACATTGACATCTTCGAATGGCTATTCTAACGCCCGGATCTAAATCCGATCGAGCATTTGTGGGCTATTATTAAGCGAAAATGCCATATGTTAGTGGCCAATTTACCTAAAAGGATTGAAGCTGTCATAAAAGCCCGCGGGGGAGGGGCCAACCAAATATTGAATATCTAGTTTTTAGTAATAAATATTCGCTTTTGTAATATTTGTTTTATTTGTTCGTTGTTTATCTTAAAGATAATTGAAAAAATTGGGAGTGCCTAATAATTGTGCCCCTGCCTGTACATAATTCCTATTCTCCTTTAGAAATAATTTGAGTCTCTAAACTTCCGTGAGCAACAGTATACAGATAGGGACACGATTCTTTTTCTATAAAATTTCAATCGCAACCACCTTCTAACATCATTTCTCGCGACCAATTTTTTTTTTTAATAATCCACCTAACGTTAAGAGTTTATAACTTCATCATTTTCGTCGGGGAGAGAATAACTACCTCGTCGTTACACCTTTCATCGTTCCGCAAGAAATGGACAGTTTACTGCGATCTTTTGGAAGCGTTACGATCAATAAAAGGACCGCCTCTGAATATAAATCGTATTTTTACACAAACGCGAAGGCTTTCTGGGACGATTTCCAGGGACCCGGTTCGCAACACGAAGACAGACGGAGACACGGTGTATTAGTAATTTAGGCGGTTTAACGTCTCGGATCGTCGTGATTGATGGCGCAATATCCTTTCTTACAATGAACAATAAATGCGGCTTATCGTAATAATAATAAGGCGCTTAAATAGGTTGATTTAACGAGATGATTCTGAGAGAATTGCGTTTGATTGTCGTTAATTCGAGGTTATAGGCGATATTTCGTATTGTTCTGGGACAATTTCGTAATTAAATTTGGCGAATTTTCTAGATAATATTACTTTAGCAGAATGATGTTTCCCATTTTTTTTAACATACATACAATTCTACTTGTTTTCAAAAGCAAACCTAGAACTCTTATTCTGAATATGCTCACTGTTCTTTTTCTCGCAGCTTCAGTCCGTTAACGTTGATAAGACCAAGGATATTAGATCATCATTTAAAACCCAACGGAAGTAACATTAAAATTACAATTAAACTGATAATACAGTTGTCATTAATGTTAAATATTATCGTCCGTCTAGATGTTTGTTTAAAATTTCGTGTTTTTTTTTGATATGCGATCTCTGTGGCGTAAATAGGAAACGCGGCGGTGTAGAAAACAGGAGCTGTAGGTTCAAATACTACCGGAAAAAATCAAAGATGGACGATCTCAAACATACGAGGGGAGGTCCAGAAGTTCATGGAATGGAGGGCATGGAGTGAGGATAGGGGCGCTCGCTAGGTGTCATTCTGATTGGCGACTCATCATTGGTATATAAGTTAAGTTGCAGCCCTATAGCGTCAGTCGTTTACGAATAGTTGCCTGCTAAACAAGTCAATCCGGAAGAAAACTGAAACTATGGAGGAAATTGAACACCGTGGTCTGATAAAGTTCCTTACAAACCAAGGAAAGAACGCTCAAACCATATTGAATGAAATGGAAACCGTTTATGGGGAACAGTGCCCTAGTAAATCAATGATTTATAAGTGGCATGATCTTTTTAAACATGGTCGGGAGTCGATTGAAGACGACCCCCGCTCAGGACGGCCAGTTGAGGCCACCACATCAGACATCGTCGAAAAAGTGCAAAATTTCTACTGCAAGATGCCCGTTTGAAGAAAAAAACAATTATCTGCATTAGTTGGAGTATCAGATACGACCATTTTGCATATCCTACATGACCACTTGGGTATGACAAAAGTCAGTGCAAGATGGGTACCGAGAATGCTCACGCGGCTGCAGAAACAGCAGCGCGTCTGTGCGTCCAAAGAATTTTTGGAGGTGTGTGGAGACAAACCTGCACAGATTTTGGAGCGGATTGTTACCGGAGATGAAACATGGGTTCATCACTTTGAGCTTGAGTCCAAACAGGAGTCCATGCAATGGCATAAGAAGGGGACACCACCGCCGAAGAAATTCAAAGTGTCAGAATCGACTGGAAAGTTGATGGGTACTGTTTTTTGGTATTGTGAGGGGATATTATTGATTGATTACAAAGAAAAAGGTAGGAGGATAACCGGAGAATATTACGCAGCGATATTAGAAAAATTAAAGGAGGCCATCAAGGGAAAACGTCGAGGAAAATTGACAAACGGTGTGTTGCTCTTGCAAGACAATGCGCCGGTTCACAAGAGCAAAGTCACAATGGCTGCTCCGCACAAGCATGGCTTTCAATCAATAGTCCATCCACCCTACAGTCCAGACCTGGCACCTAGAGATTTTTATTTGTTCCTCAATTTAAAAGAAGACTTACGTGGAAGAAAGTTTTGCGACGACAATGAGGTAAAGGAGGCAACTTTGGCCCATTTTGAGGGGAAAGATAAAAAATATTTTTATGATGGTTTAGACAAATTAATTCCTAGATCTAATAAATGTATTGTGCTTAAGGGTGATTATATTGAAAAGGAAAAATAGATTTATTGTTTTATTTTATTTAAAACCCTTTCATTCCGCGAACTTCTGGACCTCGCCTCGTACGTGGTCCATTAGTTTACATACGAAGACAGGTGCCAGGTCGTCCAAGCTACACTACTCCCCAAGATGACTACAAGCATTACGTTAAAGATACGTAACTGCAAAGCAATTACAGATCGACTTAACTAGAATCAGACATACTGGAATAAGTATCCAAAGAGTTCATAATACGTTGAGTCAGAGTGGAATAAGAGCCAAAACAGCCGCTACAGCTCCTCGTCTTACTACGAATCACCTAGTGGGATGTTAAATGTTTGCTAGGGAACATGTCAATTGGGGATATGAATGACTGGGCCAACATACTCTTCACAGATGAGTCAAGATTTAGTCTTTACACCCCAGATAGACGTACACCAGTGTACAGACAGGACGGTGCGCGCTGTTTCCAGGGCAACATCAGATCTATGTCTAATGTTAGTGGTGGTTCTATGATGGTTTTGGGAGGCATATCTATAGCAGGTCATATAGAGTTAGTATCAGGAAACAGAGGTACAATAAGTGCTCGGAAAGCGTGAAATTATTAATTTTGTAAATGAATTAAATGAAAAATTTGACGCGTATGCATTTTGACGAATATGCAAAAGAATTGGAACTTTCATTATTTACTTATCTACATTTTTTTTCTATTGCTATTAAGTAGTTTAATTTCTCCATATTGGAAGGTGATCCAAGTATTGATAGTTCTGAAACACTTTCAGCATCTCCCTAACCACAACACTTCGCTAAGAATTGGACGAAAATTTCGACAGCCAAGCTATCATCCTCATACATGATTTAATTTAAACGGCTTAAACCTTCATTCATCAAAATATGCCTTCATCTTTTTCACTTCAGGTTTTAGACACTTTGAGTGTTACGATACCCATCTTCGATTTGGTCTGCGTTCCTCCTCAACATCTATAAAATATCGCTGTGGCTGGTAAGCTTGTCACCTGCATCCGTTCTACGTGTCCCTTTATTCTCTCATTTATGTCGAAGATGTTTATTCATGTGCAACCTTCTAATCTCCTTAATAATTTCATCTCTTGTGTCTGTATCTTACTTTCTTTTCTTTTCGTTGTTGTCTATATACCTCTCTCCATTGATGATCGAAAAAGAAAAAAATCGATACAATTATTCTTCTACGATAGACAGCAATCGAAACACCAATTTTTTGGGCATCTAATGGAGATTCCACAAAAAGAATTCGGGTTCTTAGTGCTCCACAATCGCATATTTTAAGAATTGAGATGCCCCGAAAGATGAAGCCATGCCTCATCAGGAAGTTTAGATTAGTTAGATGGTTATTACTCATTAAATTAATCCTGGAGTGGTCCTTCGGGAAAAGGTCTTGGTACGATTGCATGTTCAAGTTCTTCTTTACAACAACTCTAATTTCTTAGGCTAGGCGTCACAAAGGTTTTGCAGAGTCATGTTCCATACGATTATGAATTTCAATAATCAATTCTTCTGTACGAATAGTTGGCCTACCAACAGCTTTCTTATGAGTTATAGATCCAGTTTCGATAAATATACCAGCCATATGTGCAAGGCACATGTGAAAATCTTGTTCTACTATTGCATAATCTGAGAAACGCTCACCGTATTGCCAAATTCCATTAACTACCACATCTGTTCTAAAATAGGCTTCGATCATGTAAATTTTGTGCGTTGCGATGGAAACAATAATCGAAAAATTACTTAAAATTCCAGAGAGAAAATATGTGACAAATACCAATGACAGTGAGGCACTTAAATTGTCAGAATTATATAAAAAAAAGTGAAATAAGCTGTGACATACACTTTCAAATTCCATAGCATAATCTTATCAATATATGTAATTATAATAATTTTTGCTTTCTCAGTATTTTCATTGATGACAAGACAGAATATGAAATAAACTTCCGTTTTGTTCGAACGTTAGATTTGTTTTGGAGGAATGCCAGAAATAAATAGTTTGTTTTGCAAAAAATATTGGGCTCTAGTCGCTAAATTTAAGTTTAGATGACTAAAAAAGTATGAGCAGGTATAGGCAAAAGCGTTTAGAAAATTTCTATATATATATATACAGTTCCTGTCCATTTTATTAGGGCCACCTTATAAATTTAAACTTTTGTGTGGTTCCAACGCCATAATTTACAAATACAAGTATAAAATTCAGAAATAGGATTTACAATACCTATCTAAATACCATCCCTAAATATCTTTCAAGGAAATTGAGAAAGTGCCACTTAAGGATCTTTTGCTTGTTATTAACCCAGGAGCCATGACCGAAAGAGCTCAATTTGTTAAACGACCTCCTCCATCCGAACGATTTGGTGAAGCTAGTGTACTAAAAGCGGTGTACGGTCCTGTATATCAGTCAAATGTCCTGGACCACTGTATCAACACCAATATAAGCGTGTATTGATGCCACACATCGATGATTTAGGCCCTTACACACTCATGCACGATAAGACATCATGCCACATGGCCAAATCGATCGAAAGTTTTTTTGAAAACGCACGCTCTGCCAGTGTTACCTTGGCCGGGAAATTCTCCCGAGCTCAATGCAATTCGAGAACGTGTGGAATGTTATGTTGTAAAATCACGCGTGTATTCGAGAGGAAATATTACAAAAGAGTATTTAGTAAGAAATATTGAGGATGTGTGGTAAAATGACGCTACAATTGGACATACCATTAAAACCAAAAAGAATAAGAATAATTATAAAAGACAAAGGAGGCATTACAGAATATTAGTTAGTCAATAAACAGTTCTTATGCTTGTACAATACTTTTTTCGCTATTTTAGCACGTGGCCCTAATAAATTGAACAGACACTGTATCTTTGCTTGATACATTTTCATACATAAATTAGCTGCAATTCCCGTTGATGCATAGAATTATTATTCGTATATTTTATCAAACAATTCTTTCGACCCAGAGCTGATAGATCACGCTTCATCGAGTACGGACGTTCTTTTTTTTATCAATTTCTGTGTTTTGTGTGGTATGATTGCATAACGGAAACGATAATATATGCTACGATTGTGGTTTCGGATTTGATCTTTAGCATTTTCTATGTGTCATAATTTATTTGTGAAGATATGTATATTACGTACATAGATATGTACGTCTATGAGATGAATAAGTCATTTTTCTACGATCAAGTGGGAGCGTGGTAGGTGAAGGTCGCTTCAATATTCGTTATTCTCGAAACGTATGAAATAAGAAAAGCTATTTTCTTCTAGTGTTGAATAAGAAAATGTGATAACAGTACCAAAATTTTCCGAACGATTTTGCTTCATTTTGGGAAACTTTCTTTTACGAGTGTACACTTTGTTTTTAGCGTATTTTTAATGTTGAATCTTATTAGATATAAAAAAAAATTAATTCGTGATGGTATTAAAGTAATACAAGGAGGAAAAATTCGATGCATATAACAATTAGGTCACACACAAGCAATATTACAAAATCCCGCAGTGTCACACAATTTATACATTTCATCTGTAATCATGCATCTGCAGACAGTGTTTTTTAAATGACAAATTTCTGCAAATTTAAATCGTACAGACTCCGAAAACAATTTTAGCGTCATCCTTTCATCAGACTATTGATTACGATATCGTTAACAACATGTTTATCGTGTATAATTTCTCATATCAGATTTGAAACAGATTGAATTTCATTTGTTCGTATCGTAATATTGGAGCTATTATTAAGACCGAAATTATACTATTTTTGGCATTGGAAACACAGAAATACCATAAAATAATTTACTAGTAAAAAAGATTTAAACTTACGCAAACACATTTGCCTTTCAAAACGAGACGATACGGTGTTTAGCTAAGTTACGGCGTATAGTCACTTTATTTATTATTTTCAACTCCACCAATTCGTTTATCAAAGCAATATTCTATACCAACACACCGCCATTTTTCCAAAATAAAAAAAAAAAGAAAAAAACAAGTGCTTTTATAAAATATTTACCGTCTAATTTTTTGATTTTCTCATACCTCCGAACTCCCCAATAAAACCGCTGAATTATCAAAGAAAAACATACGAAAAAAGAACAATCGGATTCTCACTCCATTTTCCGAACTAAGTAACCATTGTTATTTCAAAATTACAACCGAAGAATTCGCTAATATTCGAGATAAAACAAAAAGGAAAGAAACCTATCGCGTGCAAGATTACCGTAACGCAATAACAGCCGACCAAATCTGACGAAACTCGCTAACTGAAGCGCCTTCTCTTTCGGAGATCTGGCGCACCATACCCAAAAGAGACGGCTATCCCGTCGAAGGACACCCAACCGACGAAGATAGAGTCACTATTGGCAACTCGTTAGGCTTACTCCAGGGCGAAAAAATGAACTAGAACGCTTTATCGGAGAGAAATAGACTTATTTGGACGCCCGTTTCCTAGATAGAGACGCCGATAGTCTTTGTAGGGGGTTGCTGCGACGCCTGCGCCATCTATGAACGCGTTACGGCGGGGTGTTCATTGAAATATAACCCCCGGGAAACACCGCAAGTTATTCGCCGTTTTATGGGGGTGCAGGTGGCCCTTGTAGTGGATGTTAGTAATCTTTAATCGGCTACGAACCCCTTGCGGGTGGTAAATTTTAATTTCCGATCGTGTCTATTCCTTTTCCGAGGGTTTACAGGCGTTAATAACGATAAAACGTCATTTTTCGACAGGCAAACGTCATTCGAATTCGATAATCATCTAGTAGATGGCGTTATTAAATATTTGTGCCACTTTAGGGAGTTGGGGTGATTTTAATCTTTGAAATGCATCCTTGCAGTTAAGTTTATAAGATTTAATATATCATATTTTGACAGCATACGTCAATTATTGTTTGATTAATATTCGCTAGGTGGAGCTACGGTTTTCTCCCTTCGATTCCTTGGTTTTATATTACAAGAACAAGTAAATTTGATTTAATACGTATATTCCAATTAAACGCGTACTTTTAGAAATTGTCTACTAGGTGCCGCCACTGTCCTGTTGTATGGATACTCCGTTCACCTTAACAATGTAGTAGATGGCGCTGCTATCGGCGTCCGTATTACACTGCGAAAACTTAATTCGATTAAATAATAGCGGGTGATTTGAAAGCAAAATTTCAGTTGTACGAGGGCGACCTGAAATGTTTTCAGAATCGGCAAGAGATGGTGCACAAAGGTTGAAGTGGATTGGTCGGCAAGGGCAACCTTTTTTATAGCAACTGTCAACATTTCAGACGTCTACTGTCAATAGTTGTTATTTTAAGAGTATGTTTTGTGTATCAAGTTAGGCGGTTTCGCAAAAATTGGTAAAATCTGCATATATTTTATTTATTTATTATATTTTACGTCTATTTGTACATGTTTTACACTGATTGAAGTTAATTAACGCTAATTAAGTTAATTTTAGTAAATGAACATATAGACGTAAAATATAATAAATAAATAAAATAAAATATATACACTTTGCATATAATCCGGTCTCTAGTAATCTGTAATATTTCATTTTATCCAACATAACCTTCGTGCACATAGGCAACTTTTTCATCGTGTGTAATTTTGCCTTCGGTATCTGCCAACAGCAAACTTCTAAAATATTAGCTTATCGCCAAACGCTACATTCTTGAAGTGAATGGAATATAAGTCTTCTTTTTTAGAATCTACAGTTTAATTTGCGTTTTCGTTTTTAGTCAACCATTTGAACTTATTTCTTTAAAAACTCGAATATCATAAAAGTAATGTTTTAATAATTTTGATTTCATTATTTAAATATATACTTTTCCTTATACTCCATTTTAGTTCGATTCCCAGCTAATAGATGTCAGTAATATTGATTTTTCTTTGTATCATACAAGGTTCTTCAAAATCTTCAATCGTATGCGTACAGGAGTCTTCAAAAGTATCTCTACGGAATTCACACTGAGGATAATAATAAAAAAGTACCGTAATATCCAAAATAAATTAATTTATTGCCGGTATTTCACGCATATAAAATCTAAAATTATACAATTTACAAAAAAAATGTATAAAAGAGTGTAGAAAATTATCAGATTTGATTTTAAAAGTTACTAATTTTTCTTATCACAAAAAAAATGTAATAATTGGAATACAAATTAGTTACATATATATATAAGAACATACACAGTATCTACAATATCTTCTGTAGTATTTTCAATTTTGTTTTATTTTCGCCAAATGAGGTTGGATCAATTAGAAAAATAAAATATATTTATTTTAGGGGTGATGGTATTGTTAGAAGTGACAAATTCAGAAATAATTGGAGTTCTTCCTTTTTCCTTAAAAGAAATTGGTGTTATTCTTAAATTTACGCAGGTTTTCCCGTGCTAGTGGAACCAGCTGGGAGAGGAGCAGCTGTTGGGATCTCCGGGTATTCCAATTTTGCTCCAGCTTCACAGGTGAAGATCGGACAGCAGATTGGGAAAGGTGCTGTTTTGTTGGTCTTTTCTGTAATTTTAAAAGAAAAAGGTTTATTTTACTTAATTTCCGCCGAGAAAAAAACAAAAACGAAAAAGTGAAATTACCTTCGTCCAATTTACATTTTGGATTGGCCAATGGTAGCGGTCCGCAATCTTCAACCAATTCCAAGAGACGTGGCGGCTTGTCCTCGGATACAACGCAAGTGGAACGACCGCAGAAGGGAGTCAGTTCCCAGGTTTTGCCTGGTTCAACGGTAGCGCATCTGGTGCTAGCAAAGCACATGCCCGGGAAATCTGCGAAGAATAGAGAGTCGCATGAATCACGTATTGTGCGTTTTGAAATCGTGTAGGGTATTGAACTTGATTAAAAGATTTTGACTTTAGGAGGTACATCTTCTTGATAGGTAATAGAATCGGTTCTAGATGTTACGTCGTCAGATTTGGTACTTTATTGCGTCTAGGTCGAGAGCTATTAAAAGTTAATGTTAGAAATTGAAGATGTATAAACTTTTTTTGTCCACGCTGTATAATCGGAATTTCATAGCCTACTTCCTTTTATTACCATTATTATTACTCATGTAAACACACCGCTACTGTCGCTGCATACTGTCTAATACTTCTAAAAACCAATCGGCGACTTGATTACGCATTCAATTCACACCTTGTAACCTAAACAAAACAATAGAAAGGAACGTACTTAGGTGGTAATTGTTTTCCGTCTTTAAAACGATCTAACTTTTACTGGTAGTGGACTATCGTAGATCAACATGCGTGTTATTGATATGTCCCTGGCTTATTAGACATTCTTTTGAGGTATAGACATGTTTATTCTGAGCATTTACTGTTGGAGAATGAAAGGCGCGGTTAGGATTTATAATATGACATGAGGTAATGGGTTTGCTCGTGTTTTAATTAGAGTATAATTCTTATTGTTTAAATGGATAAATAATAGAGGTATACTTAGTTCCAATATATTTTTACGTCTTATTTTTGTGGCGATTTATTTTGTTGATGAAGAAACTTTAAATTAATGAACTATAAACCGTAAGTCTCCATTAAATATTTTCACCTTTCAAAATATAAAAAACGAATAATTTTTTTTATGTAACGCTGACATTTCACCATACCATTCACTTCATTGGTTTTAGAACGGATACGCGTCAGAAAAAGAAGTGAACTACTAATCGATATTTTCGATGCGAAAAAAAAATGACAACC
The DNA here is from genome assembly GCA_023509865.1 of Trypoxylus dichotomus. NCBI lineage: Eukaryota > Metazoa > Arthropoda > Insecta > Coleoptera > Scarabaeidae > Trypoxylus > Trypoxylus dichotomus. Next base: position 32,744,753 of record CM042082.1, on the reverse strand, counting down.
ATCTCATCAATCAAAAAAAAAAAAGAATAATACTAACTAACTTCTAACCACGCCCAGTCTTTATGTTAACATCATTTTTCGATTCGACATTATTGAAGATCTCATTTCGCCAATTATTTCGCCATTCACTCAGACGATATCGCTGTTGCGAATTGCAAAGTCCTCTAACCGGTGGGTCTGCAGTTTTACCGATGGATATCGGTGAAAGTGTAGTTTCAATCCGCCTGTATTTGTGCGAGGTCGTTACATCAGCTTTTACGAACGATAGCTTCAGAAGAATGTTTCTTTTTTTATTGTCGTTCCTTTGAAAACGAGTGAAATTTTCGCTTGCGTTACGTACGACGTATGTGTATGCTTTTCACCGTACGACATTTTCGATTTCACGGTAATATTTGGTGTGGTATTGGATGAAGGAGTATTGATCCGAGATGACTCTATTTCGCGTTGAATATATTCCGTGGTAAAGATGAATTGGGCCTCGTAAAATTTTAAATTCGAAAGGAATATAATTTATGAATGATTTTGGTCTGCAATTAATCTCAACATTTTTTTCTCTACATTCTAATATTACATCCATAGCGCGTTAAAACAATACTTACTTAAAATCGTTCTGCATTTGTTCGCCCGAGTAAAAACTGGGTTAAAATATTCTAATATCGGTTTACTCTGAGTCACGAGACCACTTTCAAATTTGTTTCACCTAGCCGTTCAAGCAACAGCTGCGTTCGACGCAGGTTTTTTTCACTTTTTATTACCGTATTAGCAACTGCAACGATTATGACATTCTGATATCTTATTATGCAGAAATTTCGATGGTAAAATTGATGTTTAACATTCAAATTTTTCCCAGTATATCGGCGAAGCCATGAATAGTAAGGAAGTGATGATGATCATTTAATGTATAACCTTGACTATGTAGACTTTCAAACTCCCTATTATGTGTTGTTTCTAGTAGATAGAGATGGGGTGCTTGACCCCTATCTTTAAATGTAGTCGATGATTTTGGTGCTGTAACTTTTAAAGTGGAATGGAACTGGTTTCTGTTTAAGGGAACCAGTTTTCGTAATCATTTCGAGAGGAATGGTATCACAAGAAAAGATGTGTATGCATTTAAGAGTTCTCCCATGTTTTCTTTTTAGTATTTTTATAAATAGAATTAAATGCCATTCCGTTACAGTTCACTGCAAATTTTTAAACAGAAACAAATCAACGAAGCTTTCATTTAATAACAGAAACTTCATAGACGGTTTAATTAATACCATTCACTTCTATAGAAGCCAGTGAGGCCATATTTTAATGGATACTTAGTCGAAGGTCTTCCCAAATTAAAAAAATGATGCCCTATTTAGCAACGTGACATCGTATGAGACAAATTGCTTCTATTTATATCTCTACCATTGTATTTTTGTTTTTCTTCCCTATTGTGTTCTAGGCACTCGTGGAAAATTACAAAATTACCTGCTAATGAATACATTTCTTCATTACATTCCCGCGTGTAATAAAATTAGCAGGATAGTGTTAATACCTTAGGTAAATTTGACATTTTTCTTTACCAAGGATAAACGCTTAAACAAATCCAAATTAATGACACACAGAACAAAAAAAATGCTGTCGCAAGTGTTAAACGGAACCATTTACTCGAGTAGAAATAAAAACAAAAACCGGATGTGAATTTACGTTAGCGTAGATTCGTGTGGAAAAAGGCAAAAAAAAAACAGGACGGTATTGAACCGAGGGGAAACGACCCAGGCTTGCCTATTAGATACAGCGAAATACAATTAACAATACCTTTGGAGTATAACACAGTCTAGGCCGGCTTGATTACAAAACAAACAAGACTCGAATTAAACAAGAGCCAATAAGCACGATTCTTTCCAGTACCGGAAACGTTGTAAATCAGTTTAAAAAAATCGCGTGTGCGATCGATATAAGCTACCGAGAATAAAAAGCTCACGCAAAAAAATGAGAAATCAAGTAGACTGGGTGAAATCTGAGGATTCGAAGTGAAATCGTTATCAGTAGGTGGTGCTGATGTTAATCGCTATGTAATCAAGTGATTGGATAAGATTTTGATGACGTGGAGAATTTGACATATTTTTGACAGGTGACAAATGAGCGGTAAATTTAAAAAAAATATTTTCGGTACAAATTATTTAGGGGTTCTAATTTAATATTAAAAATTAAAGGAATCTGTAATTTTTAATAACATTATTCTCAAAAAAAGAAAAGGAAACTAAAATCCTACCTCTAAGTTCATCAGCGGGGATCAATCTTTTGTAAGTCTTAGGCCTATCCTCCTTCTTATCTTCGGCAAAGGTAATAGCCAAAACAACAGCTAGCACAAAGATGACCTTCATTTCGCCTTTTTCTTTTACTTTTCCTCGACAGTAAGAAAAAAAAATAAGGACCAAAAGCGGCTTGTATTCCTCTAGTAATTAGCCACTATCTTCTTTCGTATCGTCGTTCTAGTTGTATATTTTTATTTTGCTACCGACAAGGAGACACTGCAGTCTGACTGAAGACTTACCATCAAGTCGCGAAGCTTATATAGCTTTCGTTGGAAGGTACATATACGCTTGTTACTCTCGATGGAATGGTGGGGTCTCCCTCATTAGGATTGTTGTCTAGACGGGTCAACATTAGGATGTATACTTTTAGGCATGTACGTTGATTATTTTGTCGTGTTAGATTTTTAATTATATATAAACAGATGCATAGGTTAATTCCATGGGAAGATCGTGGCTTCGACTGTTGTAGGAATTTTTTTATTCCGAAAAGGATGTAAGCACTTACATCGATATTCACTATAGTCAAAAAAAAATCGTCACCTTTTAACAAGTTTCTTTTTTTTTACGTAATTCGATTTAACTTGAAATTTCTGAGTCACCGACTTGATTAAGGTCCAAGGGTAATAATAAGGCGCTAATTAGTAGAGCTGACAACGTTATAAATATGTCAATAAACGAGTTTTAGGTAAATATGTTGTAATTGAAATGAGATTATTTAATTTGTATTTAAGTACTTGCATGTATACAGCGTTAATGGAAAGTTTCCAGATGTCTTTCTCAAATGCATTTCCGAATTTTCATTTATTTCCCTTGATTTTTCTGTGAATGTGTTTATGTAGTGGATATCCTTGTAGTTTTATCTTATTCAGTGTTTATATTACCCAGTTCCTTTTGGTGTTTTTCTACATTTTTTTGCGATTTTTCTTCTGTTTTGGTTACCAAAATCAAATCATCAGTTTTCACCGTTATTTTTTCCGTTTGTCTGTCGTCAAGTTTTTGCATTTCTCTTAGTAAATACTTACGGTATCATCCATTATCATGATTTGGACATGCAGCAATGGGCATTAGAAACTAACACAGATATTGGTTTAGAGCATTTTAAAGCATCACGGCATTGGGGTTGCAATTTTAAGATAGTTTACAAAATAATTTAAATAACTTCGTTGTTAATATTGCAAAAAAATCATATGCGGCAAATTGGGATAGACAATATATTCAATACTGAAGAGAGTGGTTATAACCTTGAGTTACATTGCAGCCGTACTTAAGCCATGAAAGGGACAAAAACTGTCGCAGCACTTCCGCAGTCTAGCTATACCATACTCCCAATAATATCAGCTTACAAAAAACTACTTTCCCCTCTATTCATTGTCCTGAAAGAGGAAAGTGTTAATTTCGGTCAGCATACTCTTTGTTTTGACCACGGAATTTTCATTTAACAGCGTCCATATCTGGAACATTTTCAAGTAATAAGTATTCACTAATGGCTAAATATATATTTGCCAAATGTGGGAGATCACATATTTTATTCTTGAACTCCTAGACCAGCGACTGTTCGATTACATTAAAAAACAGTATACCAATTTTTACAGATTCGAGCCGTGTGTTTGGGGTCATTGTTTTGGTACTAACAAGAGGGCTTCCACACGGAATAGCGTCCCCTTTCCGCATTAAACCCCGAATTTTCACTAAATCACCCATCAAGACAACCCTAAACCATAACACTACCATCTCCGTGTTGGACAGTACTATGCAGGCCTAACTAGATCTCTCCCTGGTTGTCAACGAACAAAAACTCTTTGTTGCGTACCAAATAACTGAAATTCGGACTGGTCGGTACATAAAACCGCAGTCCAATCATATTCAGTTGCCCATGTTAATAGTTTCTCTTTACGCAGGCGGTTATATAAGCGTTTCTTTTTGCGGCCGATACACCCCCTTAAACCTGCTACCAATAATCGTCTCTTAACGGTGTAACATAAACATTTGTTCATCGTTGTGTATTAATGCATGATGCGATATCCGGTGCAGTTAGAGGTCGATCTCGTTTCGAAGTCGTTACTATAAATCTATCTTCAGCTCGTCTTCTATCAAGACTTTGTTATGTCTCTCTTCTCCGCGCTAATGTGTAATGCACACCTTTCGGTGAAATCCTAAACCGTAGAGAAATTTCTCTCTCGGTGTATTCTTCGTCACGAACACTACAAATATTTCTACAGTGAACTGTCTGCGTTTTGGAATTTTTTGCGCTCAGTACTTTATCGTATTGTTACAATTGGGCACTGATTTCAAAGGAAAGACACTAAGGATTAATACCTTTACCACATGCACTAAACGATTACTGAAGTCATATTAAACCTCATCCCTATCAAAAAAAATAGTCGTATTATAGGAAAATAACAACAAAATGTATTCGGTTAAATTTGTACCTAATTGTTTTGATTTTATGGATTATAACACATGGGCTGAAAAGTCCCGGGCCTAGCAAAGACAACACGGTTTCTTTGGTTCAAAATTAGCTTTATTTATCAACGTAATCTCCATCAAGAGCAACGCAATCATTCCAGTGCCGCTCTAACATTTCAATACCACTTTTGTAGAACGATTTATCTTTTGCCTCAAAATAGGCTTCAGTTTCAGCGATAACCTCTTCATTCGTGCGAAATTTCTTACCGGCGAGCATTTTTTTGAGGTCTGCAAACAGCCAGTAGTCGCTGGGAGCCAAATCTGGCGAATACGTGGATGTGGGAGCAATTCGAAGTTCAATTCCTGTAGTTTTGCCATTGTTTTGATTAACTTGCGACACAGTGCGTTGTCTTGATGAAACAAAATTTTTCTCTTTGCCACATGCGGTCGTTTCTTTGCAATTTCGGCCTTCAAAGGCTCCAATAATGCTATATAATATTCACTGTTGATGGTATTTCCTTTCTCAAGATAGTCGATGAATATTACACCACGTACATCCCAAAATAACGAGGCCATAACCTTTCCAGCCGATTGTTGTGCTTTCGGGCGCTTAGGACGAGGTTCACCAGTTACTGTCCACTCAGATGACGATCGTTTTGATTCCGGAGTGAAGTGATGGATTCATGTTTCATCCCTTGTCACATATCGACGCAAAAATTCCGGTTTGTTACGTTTAAACATGGCCAAACATTGCTCAGAATCATCAACACGTTCTTGTTTTTGGTCAACAGTGAGCAAACGCGGCACCCACTTTGAACAGAGCTCTCTCATAGTCAAATGCACATGCAATATAAAGCCAATACGTTCTTTTGATATCTTTACGATGTCAGCTAACTCACGCAACTTCACTTTTCCACCGCGTTCTGCATCATCGGTGTCTCTACGACCACGTTTGAACTCAGCAAACCAACGTTTTATTGTTGTTTCTGATGGAGCGGAGTCCCCATAACACTTTTCAAGCCATTGCTTCGCTTGAACGGTATTTTTTTCCATCAAGAAGCAGTGTAAAATTAAAACACGAAATTGTTTTTGATCCATTGCTTTGAAAATAACAAAAGTAGCGTGACTCTTAGCACAATAACTCACAAACTAATGAATAGAATATCATGAAATTTTAACAGCTGTCTTTTGAAGGTTAGTACTAACTGAGAGAAAGGTGACTGCAATAGAACTAGCGTCATCTATGTGTTAGGCCCGGGACTTTTCAGCCCATGTGTTAAGTAACAATTTTATATTTGCACAAAATAATTATCTATTAGTTGTATTTTTTTAAAGGAATTTCACCTTGCTTCCAAACTTATGGATGGTAGTGAATATATATATTAGCTACGTGTTCCTAAAGTTTCATAATTTTTCGTCCCTTGTTAGTTACGCATCTGTATCTTATATAATTTTGCTACACGAAATTTTAAAGTGTTTCCAGACTTTTTACTGTTCCTATATAAAGCTTTCCGAAATTTTTCAAGCGAAAGCAGAAAATTGAATGATTTTTCCTCTTTATTCTCAACACAATTCGAGTAGTCCTTGATTGTTGTTAAATAATTTAGAATATTGAAATTCCCCTTGTCCAACGCACGGTTAGTATTCCCTATTCGCATTAGTTGAGTACTAACAAGTGAAAATTAAGACCTCTCACGTTGCTAAATATATTTTCGAAGAGATACGCCAATTACCGTATTTAAATGATGCATAATTTCATTATCATCGATATGAATATCTCCCATCTATTTGTCATTCTCCCTCCTCCCCCCTCCACCAGAAAGAAATCCAACACCATCAGGTCTCTAAATCTACCTTATAGTCGCTCAAATAAGATTGAAAGGATTTTCCTATCCTTTTAAGGGACCTTTCCTTACCTGCGAGGAAGATATACCTATCGCTTCGAAGAAATGCGTTTGATTTTCACGTAATAAAAACGATTTTTTCGACACCCCGAAGGCCTGCCTACCCTCGCAAGAATCAATGTTTAGCGTGGAACGTGATTCGAGTTTTGAATTGACGTTTCGCGATCTTCCCTGTTGTTATTATACACCTTCGGGGGATGCCTCGTATAGGTTTCTCGATTTTGTAATCTCTTGGGAGTTGACGTATAGATTTGGTTAAGAAAAAGGAATTGAGTCCTCAATTTTGGTTAGTAATTGGAAAAAATTCTTCTAATAGTTCATATCCCTTTCGAATGTTGGTCATCATGCATGCTAATTGAACTTTGTTTGTTGCTGGTCGGATTTTTTCAACTAAGAAATTCGTCTTCTACCAATACCACTTTTTCCCCATTGCTTTTCCCTGAGGAATATTTTGCAGTAGATGAAATCTGTTCTCATTTCTCATTATGTGTCATAAGTACTGCAGGTTCTCACTATGGACAATTCCAACGAGATTTGAAGAAGACGATTAGCACGGATCTGATTCGGGATTTGATCATGCGAGCTTTCTGAGGCCGTGGCGTAGGTAGGTTTTGTTTCAGGATCATATTCCAATATCTATGATTCATCACCTGTTACCACCCTGTGCATAATCGCGCGTAAACATCTAGAGCAAGTATGGATAATCTTTGACATGTTGCAGGCCAAACCTTAGTGCGCAAATACGTTCACGGGCCGCGTTTAAACCCCATATCACTCGATCTTCCTCATTTAGAGTGAGTATGAGTAAGTAGTGTAATATTTTTTTTCAAAATGTCTCGCGGGCCGGATCAAATCTAACAGCGGGCCGGTGGTTGCCCACATATGACCTAGAGAATCGTAATGCAGAAATGGAAAACTCCCTGGAGACACTGTATGCGTCTGAAATGAACCTATTTTGAAGGAGACAATATTAAATTCAAAATTTAAAACTAACCATTCCGATTAATTCTGAGATATACCTCGTATACAACGTTATATCTCTTGGAAGTTTTACTGCTTCTCGGCTAAGCAAAACTTTAAAATTTTCCCATTCGCCACTAAAACGAAACCTTTTCCTGAATACTTTAGATTGTGTAACAGACACAATACGTAACACCTTTTAATTTTAAACTATATCCAAGGAAAATCTAAAACATCGTTGACATTTTAAGTTTTTTTTTTGCTCCCAAATATCCATCTCTAAAACCATAATCATCACATAGTCTTTGAATTATTCATGAGCAGCAGTTTATTCGATCGAAAAAACAGCTCCGTTGCTCCACGTAATCCGTCCAGGTGACATTTTATAGTTTAATGAATTCATCTTGTACGTAAAAATTAGAAGGCAAAATTAGAGAAATAACGCGTGGTCCAATCTTATTTGTTCAATTCTATACGAGATGAGTTCAGATCTGTTATGCCTCTCTCTCTAATTTTCATGTATATTTATGAAAATGAAAGAAACTAGTGCAGATCCAAGGTTGCACAAGCAACAAGAAAAAAAGGATATCATCTATAGTACTTTTTTGTTTGTAGAAATAAAATTTGTGAAGTGAAGGTCTACAATTAGTCACTTAAAAAATGTGTAGAATATATGGGACACGGTTTATGCTAATACTGATGGTTCTATTTATAGTCATCCTATTCCGATAAAAAACTTCCATTGAATGTGTTTATTGGGGAGTTTAAAAATGCAAATTTTTCGATTTACGAACTTCAAGCTTTTAACGAATTGTATATAAATTTATAATCTATAACCGTAGAGAGATCGTATTTAACTTTATCATTCTTTTTGCTTAATTACCATAACTGTGACTTATAATATTTTTCCGAGCGGAGTAAAAAACTGCGGATATTACATTTTAACTTGAACAAATTGCTTTAAATCCGCTTAATTAATTTCAAGCTCTAGACAGGATTTCGTTTAACTTTAAACAGAAATACTAAATAATATTACTATTTCTACAATAAAATAATGTTTAAACATCCACTGAATTATAGAAAAACTAACTTAATTAAATATGGGGGAAATGTTGGGAAGACTACAAACAGATCTCAAGCACAGATTGATAAAAAATAAGGACCTGGTCTCAAGGTAGTACCGTCAAACCTGGATAACTGAGAGCTCAAGGGACCGCGATCTCTTTTTCTCTTATAGAAGGTGTATGTATGGGTATTGCATATTTATTGAAATAATAGCTGAACATAAATGTTTAATCTAAATAATATTATAACAACATTTACTTGAAAAATCTGTTAATTTCTTTTGCGATTCTGTTTTTAGATTTTGTGCGTTTTTCAAGTTCATAAATTTTATCAAATATGGTTTGATCAACCGCCGCATATTCATAAATTTTGTGAAGCGTCTCCAATGCCTTTAAAGCTTCTCGTTTTGTTGGAATTCCCTCCATCTCTCTATCCAAAATGTGTGATTGGCTGGCTTCATTTTCACTGTTATTTTCGTTAGTACACGAGCTCACACAGTTTTGAACGATATCGTCTTCGGTGTATTCTCCGGCGGTAGCCAGGTCCTCGTCAATCTGTACAAAGTCTTCAAAGGTTGGCGTCGATACATTACCAGTGGTATTGTGGGACACGAGCTTGGCCCATTCTTCACTGCTAGGCGTGAAAAATGACTGTGACTTATACAGGTTTTATGTTTCTCACTTATAGAGGTTTTAGGAGGGCAAAATGACGGGACCTGGTAAATACTCTCATTAATAGAGTTTTCTCGCTTACCCAGTTCTCACTTACTCAGGTTTGACTGTATTAAGATAACCTTGAGTAGTTTCTCAAGAGAGATTATATGTAAATTTAACCTGTGTTTTCACTAATTACAAGAAAATGTATATAAGAAGAATTTGAAAAAATTTTGTAATTCATAGAAACTTAGAAAATAATGAAGCTATATATGCAATGCGGAAGATTCCATGGAGGTTTTTAATGCAGTAGACTTTCGGAGACATGGGCATTTTGAAGAGAAACCTGTGTCAATTGTTCTCAGGATGAGATCATGGTAATGCTATATTTGACAGTAGTGCTTTAAGAGTTAGAGTATTGAGAGTTAATATCCCAAATTTATTGCTTGGTGGTAATGCATACATACACATGGAAAAATTATCTTCTTATCCCAGTTTTACAGCCAAATGTTAGAATAAAACATGTAAATGCTGTCAGAGGAGGTGCTTCACCGTATTGGATTTGGAAAAAGATGGTTTCTAAATCTTCAATGAGGTCTCCAAACAAATCTGGAAATATTGATTGATAGTAGTTATAGGTGGCACAACTGTTTTATATGATAATAAATTAAGGGAAAAATTAAGATTTCGAAGAATATGCAAGGTATTCTCTGCTCTGAATTAACGAGGATGAATGCAGCGGAGTGAAATTGACTACGTGTGAGTGGAAGGGGGCAATCAGAACTGGTTTGTCTAGTGACGTGAGCGCAAGGTGTTTACTGTTAAATTCCAAAAAATGCAGACAAATATCGAACAGTTACATGTATATGAAGGAAACTCATTAAATAGGTCACAAACGCTTGTGGAAAGGCTGAAATAGTAAGCTGTTTCCATATCTGTCAACAGATGTCAGCAGAATCTATCTTTATGATACTCAAGTGACAGTCTAGACCTACCGACGAGAGAAATATTCCTGCATCACGATAATGCCAGCCCCAAGTGGTCTACACAAAAAGCATCTTGACAGCAAACATTTCGAGGGTGATAACGATGTTCAACAAGAGGTACGCACGTGGTTCAGACGGCAACTTATATATATGTTTCTGGTTAACTGTTTCTCTAATTATTTTTATAGTAGCTTTTTGTGACCTACTTATCGACTTTTATATGATAATTTTAAATGAAAATTTGAGAGTGGGAAAGATATTTTTCTATGACGTTTGTGCCATGAATCTTTCATCAAATTCGTACTTGGTGTCTACGTGATGAAACATGGCGCTCTCAATACGGCACCGAAATAAAATGTCAGAATATACAGTAAAAATCCTCGGCTTCAACACATCCATAAAGAACCACACTTACAATTTAAGACCATACTGTATTCCTTCAATCACAAGTTAACCAAGAATTCGATCAGCAATACTATTTACAGGACCTGAAGGGATTGCGAGATTCTGTTCAGAGAATTGTGGTTTCAGAAGTAGATTATTTGATCAGTAGATTTTCTGAGAAAGGAAAGGCAACTACTCAATAAAATCATTCTAGTTTGATTCTCTGTAATTTACGGCTATTTCTGAAAATTAAAAATTGCACTGAAAGAAGGAAGATTTTTTTAATTTCACTGATGTCCAAGATAATACGAGATGGTTGTTCAAAATTTCACCCTACCGGTCATAAAATGCATTACTACTTCCTCCTTGATATGTTGCCATTATTGAAGAGAATTGTCTTTGTCGTCTATTGAGAATCTTTCACTTCTCAATGGACGGCTGACCATAACTCGAAATGACGTAGATACAAAATGGGGCTTTTGGCGGTTACGTGTGTGATGTTATTACTAAGTGGTCATTGAAAGTTTCAAGATTGAAGTTTGTACAATTAATAAAGAATAAACTTCATAAAGGACCTAATATAAATGTTATTTATATATAAAGTAAATTACATTATCTTTTTCATTTTATTGGGTGTTCGAGCAAATATAGACGGTAGCGTATATCCGTTTCCTATTTTCTAATATAACAAAATTCGTAGAGTCTTCGTCACGAATTATATTTCCCTAAGGATATTCACTTTATCTAACTTCGTCGCTGAGTTGTAATAGTTTTTGTTACTTTATTTTCTTTTTAGAAAGCCAAAGCAATTTTCTTTATCCATCATCTTCCTTATTTAAATATTCCAAGCCAAAGTACGGTCCTGCACCGTAACAATTGACAATACGTCGGATACAAAAGATACTTTCATCGCTTCAAACATAATTGCCTTACTGTTTTCACATTTTTCAAATAAGTTTCCATAACGTAAGTTATTTTCGTGTTTTTACTAGAATTACAGATGACGCTTCTCCAAAGTTATTTACAATAGATGCTTTAATTGACTAATAATGGTTACATTTAAAGTTAAGTATCCATGTTATCTTCACTGATAACGGATACAAAAAGAAACAACGCTTAAAAGTGCATCGAATCAGTTGCTTCGCTGCGTATTCGAATTTTGTAGAGAAATTTAGGCCAGTAAAAGAAGAAAAGATATCTGTGTGTAACGTAATAAATCACCGCACCTATTTGGGAGTAAGTGAAATCAAATCAACTGCATCATATAGGTTCTTACATATAGATTAACATATATATACATTAAGATATGACTCAGCTTTGTTCGTTTAAAGAAAAAGTTTGTTTTAAGAAAGACATGAGACAGCATATACACTACCGCTCAAAAGTGTTTAGGCACCCCTGTTTTCATGGATTATTCATATAGTATTATGTTTACCCAAAAAAACATTATAATAAAATGAAATACTTATTTAAAATGTAGTTCAGTAAGATAAACACCCATTATATCGCATAAGGTTTACTATCATTTATCTGCACTTGGTCGGATTACCATAAACTGTTTATTGCGGTGCAATTACAATAAGAATCCCTCTGAATTTACTGGGTAAATTTAGATTGTAGGTAATAATGTTTAAATTACCTTCCTAGAAGATTATAGTGAAATCTGTAACCTATGGTCAGTTGCAGTGTGGTACTGGTTACTCTATTCACGTCGTGAGCGAAATATCGTGTGTCAATTTTTTAAAATGCCTCCGCGAAGAGAAATTAGTACGGAAACACGTACGCTTGTAATAGCTTACCATAAAAGTGGCATACAGTTGTCAGCACTGTAGAGCCGGCAGTTGTTCGTAACGTCGCACAATTGTTGTGAACGCATTGCCATTTAGTCATCATGGATCGTTGGACTGATGCGGAACGTGCAGTAGCTGTGAGAGCGTTTTATAAAAATGGTTATAATGCGACTGCCGCGCAGAGAATATTTCGACAGCATTACCAGCTTGGAGGTCATGGACGTATCCCATCTGCGCATGCGATTACAACGTGGGTGCGTAATTTTGAAGAAACAGGATCTGTCTTGTAAAAGAAAGCTCCAGGTGGCATTCGAACATTGAGGCTGTTAGAGCTGCAATCGAGAGAAGTCCTCGCCGGTCCGTTCGCCAGCATGCATCTACGCTATGGATTAAGCGACGAAGCTTACAAAGAATACTGCACGAATTACATTTCCATCCCTATAAGTTGCAGATTGTGCAACAATTACATGAACGAGACTCAGGGTCACGTATTGAGTTTAGTAGGCAGATATTGGCTAAAGTTAACGAGGACGCGAATTTCGTTGGTAACATATGGATATCAGACGAAGCCCATTTCCACCTGAACGGTTTTGTAAACAAACAGAATTTTCGTTATTAGGCCCAGGACAATCCTTGTGAGTTACACCAGCGACCACTACATAGCGACAAGGTTACAATATGGTGTGCTGTATCATGTCATGGCGTTATCGGCCATTATTTTTTTGCACGTAAGGATGGTAGTGCAGCGACAGTAACATCCGCTCGATATGTTGAAATGCTTCAAACATTTTTTACACCGGGACTGTACGAGCTTAATCTTAACATGGAAAACATTCAGCAGGACGGAGCCACGTTACACACTGCTCGACATTCGATGGCAGCAATTCGTCAATTGTTTGGAAGACGCATTATTTCACGTAATGGTGACATTGAATGGCCTGCGAGATCCCCTGATCTTAGATCCATGAACTGCAGGAGAACATTCGACAAGAAATCACTGCCGTTCCCCAAGATTTGCTACACCGCGCATTCCAGAGTTTTCATAACAGGCTGTTAGAGTGTTAACGCCGAATGGAAGAACATCTTTCCGATGTCATCTTTAAAAAGTAAAGAGACACTTTTGGACATTTTGATTGTAAAAACATAAATTGCATGCTGCATACATGCACTTTCGATAATAAATTACTAGTTTTATGAATTTATTCCTGGAAATTACGTTATTTCAAAATTTCCCGTTCCCCTGCGCCACCCTGTATTATAACAATTGTCAGTTTCATTGAAAGTAATTCAAAACTCTAATGGTAAATATTTACGTAAGATGTTTACAAACATACTTTTAAGTTTATTGCAATTTATTGAATCGCACTAAAAGAAAGGTAATAATTTTATTTAAAATATGTCGTATATTATATTTGAGATATTTTAATAATTCTTTTTCAAAATAGCTATAAAAATCGCGATTATAGAACGATGTGCGAATATTTTCAAATATATTTTTGTAAATTCTATTAAGTCTTCAACGACGTTACCTAGCTGATACATTTTACTTTCTTTGGTAATAGTGTGTTCATTGCAATTTTTCCATGCTTCGGGAGTTAGCAATTCAAGTACTTCAATTAATAATTCTTTTACCTCTGGTAATTTAAAAGTTTTGTTATTTGCTGCTATATATTTTTTGACTTGAGTCCATGCCATTTCTATAGGATTTAGATGACAGTGATACGGTGCTAGTCTTAAAATTGTACGACAAGCTTCTGCTACTATTTCATTGATTAGATACGACATCGGATTATTATTAAAATAATTAGATTGATAACCGCGAATTTAGAATTATTCTGTTTGCTTTACATATATAAATTATAAGCCATTAACCTTTGTCTATAGCTAATGCGTTTTCCTCGAAGATTTCTCGATGGACTCATGAAATGGCTATCGTCTTGCCATAATAGAGTTGTAATGATCCTGGAATAAAACTTAATAGCTGTAGTTGTATTATCAAAATTGAAAGAAAACCACCGCTTTTAAGTAAATATCCACACACCCTAAAATTTTGTATAACACAACATGACATAGGAGCTTGTAAAAGTGAATTGTCAAATATTGAGTTGATGGGTTTTTAGTCAGAAATGTTAGGAATATTGCCGTTGCCAACGTATTATTTATAGCTCGCTACGTTAGAGATCACGTGGGTTTCATTTCTAAGTGAATGCACCGTAGAATTGAATTTCGTCAATTTCAACGCCAACTTTTGAAGTATGACAATGCATTTTATATTGCCAAATACATCATGTGTAAACATCTCCATTTTTGGACAATTTTGGAAGATTAGCGAGGGATTAACAATATTTGTATGACTGTATGACATCGTATGTATAGTATATTTATCTTATATATCAATACTTCCAAGTCTGGACCGATACAATTTACTTCTCATCCATGTACAGAGTTATCCTTTAATATGGTGATCTTCATCGGTTAATGAAATCTATCATCAATCTGCTTAAAGAAAGGACATCTTATTTAGCTAAACAACATGTATATATATATATATATATATATGTACCACATACAGCTGTGGCCATATGTATTCGCCACCCTTTTTTGTTTTTTATTCCGACGAATATATAAGAAATAAAAGAAAATTGATCGATGAAAATGTTTCATTGTGAGTGTATACAGATATTGCTTAATATTTGGTAGCTCCTCCCTGGGCTTTTATCACCGCACGAATGCGTCGGGGCATACTGCTCACTAAGTTGTAGCACTGTTCGGAGGTGATTTTATTCCACTCTTCGAATGTTTTTGTTTTTAAGCATTGCTTTGTGGTAGATGAGTATTTAGCTACATTTCACTTTAAAATGTACCATAAATGCTCAATTGGCGATAAGTCCGGGGATTGTGCCGGCCATTCCAGGACCCGCACGTTATTTTCCTCGAACCAGCGCATTACTTCGCGAGATTTATGGCACGGTGCATTATCTTGTTGGAAGTAATACTCTGGCTCATCATTGTCGAATAATTTTAACGTACACGGTTCCAGAACTTCTTCCAACATGTCGATGTACGTCCGACTGTTCATTCGGCCCTCGCAGACGAACAGTTCTCCGACGCCTGTTGCACTCATGGAACCCCAAACCATTATGCTATCACCCCCAAACTTGACAGTCGGGATGATACAGTCTGGATGGAAGGCCTCTCCTCGCCTGCGTCGCACGTATTGAGGCGCAGGTTTACCACAAAGCTACCAACAAAAACATGAATACTGTTACATTGGAACCCATTAAAAAGAATAAAAACGCTGTAGATACCAGGAATTGAATACAGAATACCGCAAATACAATAATTATGTATTATTTACCGCAATATTTGACTCATCCGTCCACATAACATTGGCCCAATTGTCAATGGTCCAGTCGCGGTGACTTTTAGCCCACAGCAGTCTCTTTTCTTTTGTTGCGGAGACAACCGTGGTTTATGTTGAGCTTTGTATCCACCTAAATTTAATTCACAAAGGCGTCTTCTAACCGTGCGAGGAGAAATAGCAACATTATGTAGCCGGAAAAGCTCACTGGAAAGCTGTTTAGACCCTTTTTTTCGGTCTCGCAAAGACATCCGCTCTAAGACTCGCTCATCTCTGCTAGTTGTCTTCCTTTTTCGACCAGTTTTCGGTTTGTTTGTCAAAGATCCACTCTCTTTGTATCGTTTTATCGTCATTTTAACTGTCAATCACGCACATTTCACTTGTCGGGCAATAGCAGACACCGACAACCCTTGCTTTTCTAACACCACAATTTGTCCTCGCTCTACCTCCGTCAATTCGCGTGTTTTCGGCATTACTTTTTACTGTATACTATCGTATTATACAGACAAAATCACAGACACAATATATTCACTCTAACTAGCTCAACCTTACTCTTACAACTTTTAAGAAAGACTGAAGAAATATTCAGAAATTACAATTTTACGTCTATTTTCTAATTTACTCAGAATTGCCTACAATAAACCATTAAACCCTCATTACCAGGTACCTAGTTAAGTCCGTCATCGACCCTGCTTCTTAGAAATACAATAATATTCGTGTAACACGTTCAAAACGAGAGTGGCGAATACATATGGCCACAGCTGTAGATGGTGTAGGGAATAATGCTTCTTTTAGATTTTTACAAACTTCTTCCACTGCTTGCTATCGTTTGCTAATTTCTGTGCTTTCCATATTCTTCTAAGTTGTCCCTCATTCTCCATCCTTTGCAGATGCCCCCACCATTCCAGTTGTCTCTGCTTAATAAATTCCAGTACTGAATTCATTTCTAAATATTCCCTTATATCGACGCTTTTTTATTCATATCATATTTTGTGACCCCTCTAACTCTTCTCAGATATATAACATCATCATAGCATATACATTTTATCTTAATTAACCCTTCAAATTATAGAGAATTAACCTCCTCCAATTTACGTATTATACAAATCTTTCTGTCTGCGCCTTTAGGGATTATAATTAACAGCTCTGGTAGTGGTCGTTTTTTCCACCACGCAAAAACTGGGTATATTCTCTAAATTCCTCTAACAATTTCATGGATAACATGATTAGAACAGAGCACGTGTTACGGTAAGAAAAAGCTCGACTAATCTTCCACACGGACCTTGTATATACTCTAATTATAATTTAGTCATCGTAGAGACTTTACTAGAGCGCATAGGAATTGCGACGTTCTGCTTTTGTCACCCTTAATTAACGTCCTCATCGCGTTCCGTCTCCTTTTCTTTGTGTAACAAGCGTAACAACCATGACAAGCATTTCGTACACGTTTTTGTATCCAAGTACGCGCTTTTTGGGGATATACGCTTTCTAACTCCGAAAAACGTCCTTTTCGCACGAAAAATTGCGTATAGTTTGCAATTAGGGAAACGGTTAAAGGTTCCACAATCAAATATGCTAGACTATTATAACCGTGTAATTTATTAATTACGTCCTGTCGCGGAACTTTTATAATCCCCAACTCGAATAGCGAAAAAGTAACTCTTCCAGGAGCTATTGTTTTTATCTGAATGTAGATTCGTCGTGCGACCTGCATGTGATATACTCTCGTGACCTGCAGGCGATTCGTGGCTATTACTTTCTGTTTCTTAGCGATTCTCTTAAAGGTGACATCATGTCCTTCGCTAGCTTGAGGAGCAATAAGAAGTTCCTACGCTTTCATCTTCGAAGTTTGTTACGATACTTGTCGTGTTGTCTTGGTGCTCTTGTAAAAGAGTCAAGTGAAATTCATCTGACGTTGTTTTTATTTGAAAAAGAAACGACAAAGCAACAATAAAAAGAGACGTCTGTGTTACTTTTACGAGGGTCACACTATAAGTCCTTTTACGAAAATGATTTTATTTATGTTTAAAATAACCACCTCCTGCGTTTTTGTAAACGAAGCTTCCACAACGTAAAAGCTTGAAATCAGTCATTTTTTGGAAGGCTTTCAAGAAATTGATGGAGTGCTTCATTTATCACATCCTCCGTCGCGATACGTTGACCACGGAAATGTTTCTTTAGGTTAAAGAACGACCAGAGATCACACATGTCCAAATCAGGCGAATAGGGTGGATGTTGAATGACTTTTACATTATTTTCACGTAAAATGCATTGCCGCAATGCAGCATTAATCCGTGAATGTTCAGCGACTAAGGAATTGCACCAGCTTGCTGTGACTGTACGTTGATTTTCCAGCTTAATTGCTTTCACTAGTCCTCTACCACCACAGAAAACTGCGCACATAATTTTTCTTGACAGCCGTTTGCTTTTTGACCGTTGTTGGTGTTCTTCCATCTTCGTGGATCCACACACGGTTCTCCTGGTGCGTAAGAATACCGTAAAATGGGATGTAAGTTTCGTCACCTCTTACTATTGTAGATAGAATACGATGTCCCCTATTATTTAACATTTCCAACATTTCCCGAACCGTTCTTATTCGTTCTGCTTTTTGGAAATCGTTAACCGTGTGTGGCACCCGAGGAGTAACAATTTGATAAAATTACGATTTCAGTCTCGGAGAGACTCGAACCCAACATCTTTACGTCTCCGGCGCAACGTGCTAACCATTGCACCACAAGACCATTGAGTTCAAGTCGCTGTGTTGTAATTTTATCATTACTAATGCCAACGGTGGTTTAGCATTAATATTAGTATTAATATGGAGATTAGTTTAACTGAGTAACAATTTTTTTCATCCGAACATGATCATGTACAATTAACTCTACTGTTATGGATCCAACACCAAGAGTTGTTGACTCGGTCGCTTGGTGCATTTTGGATCTTCACATCTTTAAAATGTGCTCCGAATTTTGAAGCGCTGTAGCTCCTAGACGGTTAGAGATGGAGGATTCCAGTTTGCGTCGTTCGGAAGTCCGCGGAATCGATTGCGACCGCTCCGAACGCCCTGTCTATAACCTTTTAAGAGCTACGGCCCGTCAAAGTTGAAAAGGAGAGAAAAAATTCCAACAAAATTGAGCGGTACTGTATATGTACATGTAACACAGTTTTCGTGTGGCCAAGGTTGTGGCTAGTTCTCTCCATCTCGAAATTAAACAAAAACTAACGCCACTAAAGACCAGTTACCTTATCGGTAGCGACAATCACCCAGGAGTTTCTTTTTTTTTTCATTGATACAAGTAATACACTGTAACATTTAAGAATTAAGTACAAATGTATAACAATAACCTTCTGCCACCTACGAAAGTTCAAGTTATCTGTAGACTTGCAAAACCAGTATATGCACGTTTATAAAGAAGTGGATCGAGTTAAAGGTTTCTAGTGATTCAGGATTTGCCGCTTTTAGTGGTCTGCGTTGCCGTGTTTATTTTTACGACTTACCGATATCAATTACCGCATTTGATTTACTTTTTTTTATTATTCAAATTAGAGCAGACATTAACATAAACTATAACCGCTTAAATATTCATTTCATAGTTTTAGGGTGTTTTTCTTTGAAATAGAATCTCGTATACACTTCGAAACCACAGGCAGCACATTAGAATTGCATAAACCGGACTTATTTGTAAAATCCTTGCACAATAGCAGACGTGTATGGAAAGATCGTAAAAAAAACTAGGTCCAGTTAACCGAACAATGTCCACTAAGCATTCACACGGCAGATACGTAGGTTCATAAATCGTGCAGCGTTACGTAGAATTTTAAACAATACACGACTCCACGGACTGAAATTAATTCTAATTCCACTTAGTTAACACAAACAATCGACAATTGAAAAGCACCAAAAGCAAGGTTACCCGGGCAAGGCGAATTTAATGTTACGTGAATCACCGGTGTGTACTGCAGGCTGTATTTCAGCGTGACTCAGATAGTCGTATTGCCACATTGACGTGGTTTTGATATATGTGTATAGGGTCGTCCGTAAGAAAGCCATAGTTTTTCTTACGAGTCACCAAAATACGAGGGCGACCTGAAATGTTTCCGGAATCGACGAGCTGCGATGACCTCATTTGAGGCAAATCGAATATTTTCACGTTTGGGAATAGGTGAAAGTCTCTGGCGGCTAGGTCCGGTGAATATGGAGGATGAGATACTAATTCGTAGCGCAACTCATTCAATTTGGACACGACGATACGGGATGAATGAGCCAATTGTGCATTGTCGTGGTGGAAAAGCTGCAAACGAGGCCGTTTCTTCTTCAATACCGCACCGAATCGGACCAATAAATCGCTGTAGTATGTGATCGTCCTTCTCTTCTGCAGATAGTCGATGAAGATCACACTTTGGGAATCCCAAAGAATGGTTGCCATGACCTTTCCGACCGATGGAATGGCCATTGCTTTCTTCGGTGCCGATTCGCCCGTTCGTTGGTCTCCGGTATGTAGTGGTGGATCCAAGTCTCATCCACGGTTATGAAACGCATGAAGAAGTCCCTTGGATTGCGTTGGATACTTGCGCGAAACGGTCACCCGATTTCTTATTAGATATTCAATTATTATATGGAACTTTTTTTGTATATTTCTGATGCATTACATGTATTATCTTGTATTATTTGGTCCACTCAGTATAGTGAGCATTTAATCAATTATTACTATTATTAAAACGAACCGAAAAATTTGAAAGGTTTATCCTTTTACAAGAATAACAATTACTCCCACTTAACTTTTAAAAAGTAGACTGACGGAGACTCTTGCATACGGTTCGAATCTTCCGTTATTAATTTAAGATGATTATAATTTTATAATTGCGGAGACGATCGATTTTAAAACCGACAGTGATTGTATACCGCCGTAGAAAGCAGGTAGCAAGCTGTTTGGTCATGAGAACATGTTTAAAATGGAGGTCACAGGTGATACTATGAGATTACCGTGGAACGTACTATTTACTGACGCATTGCCGCAATGGTGTTTGAAATTATACAGTAAGAGCAAGGTGAGCGTACTGAAATACACATATGATTTTATGGGAGGCGTTTGTTCCGTAAGCAAACTGCCGCTGCTTCTATTTAGGTGTGGGAAGTTGCCATTACATGCAGGTGTTGAATAGGAGACAATAGGAGATAATAACATATGTTCCTGTACGTATATCTAGAAGAGGAAGGAACATTATACTTTACCGTACAAGCTGAGGATGTTGTGGATATCCTGAGAGATTGTGGGAATCTAATATATGTATAGTCCATTCACTTTAAAGATGTAGCGTTTGGCAAGATTACTATTACTATGTCTTTGCAATGTCAATTGTCAAATTTCTTCGTTCGTTTTGGTTATTTGCTGTATCTCTTGTTATATTGTCAGAAGACGATTAATACGATTCTTTTTTCAATTTTGTTAATACAACTACGATTACTAAGTTTAGTTCCAAGATTGTTACAAGTCCGACATGGTTGAGGAAGGGGCCATTGGACAAGACGATGGCCATTTCATGGGTTCATCGTAAAATCTTCGAGGTTAACGCATTAGCAGTGGACAAAGGCTAATGGCATATAATTTATATAGGCAAAGCAAATAGAATAATTCTAAATCGGCAGCTATCAAACTAACCTACAAGCAGCTGGGGCTTGGGGAGGTAACCATACGGAGCATTGTAAAGGAAATGCAGTATACAGGAACTCTTGGTTCACTTCCAAAGAAACCACAAACGAATAACAACCTACGAAGCCTTGGACGACATCCTACATAATACTGTTACATTTTGGAACCCATTAGAAAGAATAAAAACACTGTAGATGCCAGGAATTGAATACAGAATACCGCAAATGCAATAATTATGTATTACTTACCTCAATATTTGACTCATCCGTCCACATAACATTGGCCCAATTGTCAATGGTCCAGTCGCGGTGACTTTTAGCCCACAGCAGTCTCTTTTTCTTTTGTTGCGGAGACAACCGTGGTTTATGTCGAGCTTTGTATCCACCTAAATTTAATTCACAAAGGCTTCTTCTAACCGTGCGAGGAGAAATAGTAACATTATGTAGCAGGAAAAGCTCACTGGAAAGCTGTTTAGATCCTTTTTTTCCGGTCTCGCAAAGACATCCGCTCTAAGACTCGCTCATTTCTGCTAGTTGTCTTCCTTTTTCGACAAGTTTTCGGTTTGTTTGTCAAAGATCCACTCTCTTTGTATCGTTTTAT
This sequence comes from Trypoxylus dichotomus, assembly GCA_023509865.1. NCBI lineage: Eukaryota > Metazoa > Arthropoda > Insecta > Coleoptera > Scarabaeidae > Trypoxylus > Trypoxylus dichotomus. The sequence goes on along the minus strand of CM042082.1, from coordinate 32,722,705 downwards.
CGTCATTCTATCGGGCAATAGCAGACACCAACAACCCTTGCTTTTCTAACACCACAATTTGTCCTCGCTCTACCTCCGTCAATTCGCGTGTTTTCGGCATTATTTTTTACTGTATACTATCGTATTACACAGACAAAATCACAGACACAATATCTTCACTTTAACTAGCTCAACCTTACTCTTACAACTTTTAAGAAAGACTGAAGAAATACTCAGAAATTACAATTTTACGTCTATTTTCTAATTTACTCAGAATGGCCTACAATAAACCATTATACCCTCATTACCAGGTACCTAGGTAAGTTCGTCATCGACCCTGCTTCTTAGAAATACAATAATATTCGTGTAACACGTTCAAAACGAGAGTGGCGAATACATATGGCCACAGCTGTATATGAAAATGTTGAATATACAAAGCGCATTTTCCGCGATATCTTTTTGCTCGAATTAAATTGTCCAAACATATAAAATCATTCCTTTTCCCAACGGTAACGATATTACTACATCTAGAACCTTTGTAAAAGTATCACTTCACGCGGAACGATTCCATATTGTGGTGCCCATCTCCCGCGAAAAAAAAGCCCATCAATTACACAGCATCTGACATTTAAAGTGTACGAAGCGAGGCTCATCTCGTCTCAGATCACGCTAGGTTAAATATCGAAGTGGGAAGAGCGTTTCTCTATTTCTATCTATCTATAGCATAATTTTTGCTAGCATTTCTTTTGGAGAGTGAATTTTTTTATTAGGACGAATTTCACCCGAAAATCAAACAAATTAAATTGCAAATTTTATAATTAGTATGCGAGAAAAATAAATAATTTCTTTCTAACGAAGATATAACAATTATAATGAAAATAAAATTAATTTTTGCAAGTTGAGATCTATACGAGACGTCTTGGATGCTCGAGGTACGAACGAGATCATTTGTTTTTCATCTATTTCGAGGTAAAAGTGATTCACGTGCGAAAATGGAACCCGACAAATAAGGAAGCGCTAGATTAGTTAATTCACGAATTATGTGGGGATTAAATCCTACACGACGATGGTTTTTGCGGTTTACGTCAACTGCCTTCGCTTGTTTTAGAATTGTTAAGGCGTCGTTTTAGAAAATGTAAAAGTTACTAAGAATCGGGTCATTTTTTCTTTTATTATTAAAAACAAATTATTATGGTTTGGGGGGTTCTTCAGGGTGATATCCTGCGATTTCGCACCAATACTCTTCTTTATTTAGAAACGTTTTAACAGAAATAAAACGCTCCTTTGTAAAAAAAAATCTCCTCCAATAATTTACTAAGGAGTCGTGACCTATAGCAAGGTAACCTTAGTAAATTGTAAAACATATCGTAATCGTGATGATGTTTTGATTCTCGGCGGATTATATAAATCCAATAACTTTGTTCAGATAAAGCAATGATCTGTCATGTTCGAATTTATTACATTTGCATTACATCATTGAAAGGGAACTGCATAATTCTGCATACCCTCAGGTATGTGGTTATGTAAATAAGCTATTGTCTCCTATTCATAGCGACCTTTAATTTATCATTTGATCTCTGTTTTATTCTGAAAAACTCTGAGAGATTTCCCAAAGCTTCCTAAAGTTCTTAAATATATGTTTGACCAATTACATTAAGTACATTACATCGTCTTTAAGTTATTTTTTAGACATCCTAGTATCTCAAAATATCTCCGATATTAACCACTTATATAACACATGCAGACGTGTTACTATACAAAGATATATAATGTATATTTTTTATTGAATTGAATATCCCAAGGATATGAGATATAATGTAATATGCAGATGATATTTACCAAATTTATGTTATACCTCGCGGAGAAGATTGAATTGAGTCACACCTCGTTATATAATTCAATTTTTTTTCCCAGAAAAAAGTATAAATTTGAATTGCAAATCATGCGGTCTTTCAATATCGTGCATCTCGGTTTAATGTCATATTTCCTTCATTTGTTACTTCCTTGAAGAGAATGTTTAGATGAGTGATATATTGAGTTAATAACGTTAAAGTTCTTTTATTGAAAGAAAAAGTTAAATCGTTTAATAAGATAAAGTAAATTAAATTTGATTTGATTTCGTTGTGCCCCATCTATTGATTAAAGTTAGGAATAAGTTAAAAGATCTAAAACCTCTTCAGTGAATGGGAGATCTAAATTAATAAATTTAGAATTTCATTGAAAGGATAACGATTTATTTATTTAACATATAAATCGTTTAAAAAATAAAGTTAGTTCAAATTATGTTTCTAGAGGGGTATCTATTGTTTCATAATTGAAATATAATCAAACAAGTATGATAAAGTAGAGAATTTCTTCTACTCGAGTGTTTAATATTTGAGATCTGCTCAATAGGTGGAGCCGTAAGGCAATTCTTTAAGACGACATCTATTAATTAAGAGCTAGAATCGTCATTAATATAGAAAATTTCGATGCCCGAAGATTACTGTAACAATGTACATACATATTTTCGGTGATTAAAAGATATTTGCAGTTTTATTTATTTCATGTTTTATAACATCTTTACATTGTGTTGTTCTGAAGTTGACTGCAAAAGTAGCAGTCTCCTTTATCGGCAAAAAGTGCCTAAATTCAATTTGTGTAACTATAATTTTTTTGTAAAGGATTATATTGCAATAAATTAATAATTTTAAATCTTGAAAACAGCAACTAAATTATTTAGGATTCTAGGCATGCTATTTGAAGCAAATTTGTCGTTGCAGACCATATAGTATCTGCAAAATTCTGCCGTGAAGTTCTCATACGATCCTACACTAAAATCGTAATATTATTCATCAAATTACTAAATTAGAGTGAATACGCCTCTGGTATCCACACTATATCCATCTACAGGTACAACTTGAAAGTGTAAAAACGATTTTGAAAATGCACTTCCTTCAAAATTGATAGCACTTATCCTAGACACCAGTTTGCTGACGAAGGAAGGGATTTACGAGCCATTTTCTATTGAAACTGGTTAACCGTACTGTTGATACTCAATCCGTTCTTTTTAGAATTAATTTTGTGGTACCTCAGTGTGTTAGAAGGTCCTTCCATATTTTTGGGGATTGAAGATTTTTATTGTCGTCTATATATGATATACATTGTCGTTCCATTTTACTGTTTGCTTTACGGTGTCACTGAGCTGTTATTCTGTTCATGATTCAGTGGTACCATTTTCCTAATTTTAATTTATTTTTACTTACTAACACATGGGCTGAAAAGTCCCGGGCCTAACACATAGATGACGCTAGTTTTATTGCAGTCACCTTTCTCTCAGTTAGTACTAAGCTTCAAAAGACAGCTGTTAAAATTTCATGATATTCTAGCTGACATCGTAAAGATATACGTATTGGCTTTATATTGCATGAGCATTTGACTACGAGAAGGCTCTGTTCAAAGTGGGTGCCGCGTTTGCTCACCGTTGACCAAAAACAAGAACGTGTTGATGATTCTGAGCAGTGTTTGGCCATGTTTAAACATAACAAACCGGAATTTTTGCGTCGATATGTGACAATGGATGAAACATGGATCCATCACTTCACTACGGAATCAAAACGATCGTCATCTGAGTGGACAGCAACTGGGGAACCTCGTCCAAAGCGCCCGAAAGCACAACAATCGGCTGGAAAGGTTATGGTCTCGGTGTTTTGGGATGTGCGTGGTGTAATATTCATCGACTATCTTGAGAAAGAAAATACCATCAACAGTGAATATTATATAGCGTTATTGGAGCGTTTGAAGGCCGAAATTGCAAAGAAACGACCGCATATGGCAAAGAAAGAAATTTTGTTTCATCAAGACAACGCACCGTGTCACAAGTCAATCAAAACAATGGCAAAACTACATGAATTGAACTTCGAATTGCTCCCACATCCACCGTATTCGCCAGATTTGGCTCCCAGCGACTACTGGCTGTTCGCAGACCTCAAAAAAATGCTCGCCGGTAAGAAATTTCGCACGAATGAAAAGGTTATCGCTGAAACTGAGGCCTATTTTGAGGCAAAAGATAAATGGTTCTACAAAAAGTGGTATTGGAATGTTAGAGCGGCGCTGGAATGATTGCGTTGCTCTTGATGGAGATTACGTTGATGAATAAAGCTAATGTTGAACCAAAAAAACCGTGTTCTCCTTGTTAGGCCCGGGACTTTTCAGCCCATGTGTTTAATATTATTGTCATATTGTCCTATAAATGGAAATATTTCCCGTTAGGCAATAAAGGATATTATTATATATATAGTGTATTAAATTCAATTATTGACTTGGACATCTGTATATTAAATCTTGAAACACGCAGCGAATGTGATACAGTAGGAAACGACTGCATATCAAGTATTTAATACTCAAATTCACCCTAAAGGGATTATGAATTAGTTTAAGGAGGCGGCATCTATTAAATAAAAACTGAAATATAATCACAGTAAATTTAAAACGGGGAAAATTATTTGAAATAGAGGTTTGACGCAAATAAATGCTGATCTGATATTGTTTGTAGTTCTTTGAACCGTGGAGGATGATGCAGCAAATTTAATCATTTCATATCTAAAAGAGAAGGATGATTCAATAAGAAACATTTATACAAAATAACGAAATCGTCTCACATGATGAGTAGTTTTTATTCTTTGTGATGTGATGATCAGAGAGTGCATTCAATTTTAAACTAATTATGGAATATTGTGTAAATTTATAGAAACTTCATCGATATACGAGTCTATTTTGTTTTTGTTATTCATTTAAACCCATTTCAGATACAAAAACATTTTATTTTGGTTTTGTATTAATTTAATTATCGCTAAACGTTATTTACTTATAAATTATCAAATTTGTAGGCCTATTATCGTCACGTAAACAAGGTGAATTTTATTTATGAATAATAAATACGATGGTTGCTAAAAGGAACCTTTTTTCTAGATGTTGACGTGTTTGTAACTTTATGTTGTTATTGCATCAGTTTATACAGTAATAAAATTAAGTACATTACACGGGAAATGTAGTATGTCACAGTATTTTTTAAAGTAGAATGTTACTTGTTTAATTAAAACTGATTACATATATAAATATATGCACATTGCACCAAATTTCTATAGCTCGACATAAACCGTGGGATGGAAAATTTCTTCCCTTTTTTTAATATCTTCGGCAACCTATGCATTAATGATATGATATCATTTTCACGTCGATTCTTGATCATATCTTTAGACGAACTGTCACCAAAAAATGACGACTTTGAGACGTGTCTTTGTTAGCCATAGAAAATATGTCATTTTGACGCGATATTTTGAATTATGTAGATTCTACCAAATTATTGATGTTATTTCAAACAGTAAAGAAATCTAAATGCATAACTACGTTTCTTATTAATAAACATCGACAACACTAAGAAACTAACAGAAATCAGCAAGATTATACTTATATATACTTGTGTATCAGAATTTCATTACATACCTCAGCAATGTCGCTGTTATTTTTAACCCTTTCTTAAAATCTATAGGCTTTTGAAAGCTACCAGCGTACTATGGGAAATTTGAAAGAATCGTGGTATATTCTTTTACTTCCGATGGTAATACGATTCTTTCTTCAACTTATTTCAACAAAAACCCCTATTCCATTACCAAAAAAACCAATTTATTGAAATGCATTACTTCAAAGCACAGTTATTAAAGCAAAAAAGAAGCAATATCTTCTTTATGTTAAAACATACGACCTGGTTTAAAAAGAGGACCCGTCAAAAATACGTCACTATTTGGCTAACGACTGACGATGATCGAAATTATTAAATATTCATTTAAAAATGACCTTAGTTTGCTGGTTAAGGCCGAATAAAATTAAAAAGTAAATAAAAAAGATTGTACTAGTTATACAGGAAGCTTTTGAATTCTATTCTATCACCTGTTTATTGATAATTTTTGGAACATGATTCTTTTATTTATTTAAGTGTTCATTATTTTCGTTTGACCTCCATGATAAAGCAAGTTAAATTTCATCGTGGAATAGAAAAATACCCCCAATTATTTTAATTCTTAAAATATCTAACGATGTTAAGTATTATAGCGTATATAATTTTTTACGAGGCCATAGTCAATTATAGTTCCCATTTAGAAAAAGAAGTTTGTCGTAATTGTTTTAAATGTTGGGGCCTGAAAAGTTAGTGCCTCGTGCGTCAGGTTATCTGTCTCGAGGTACCGGGTTCGAACCTCGGGTGGCTATTTCTTTTTTTAGGGCTTTCGTGGAAAATGCTGGGAACAAATAATATCTTAAAGACACACCACAGACACAGGCGTAATGAGAATTCATGGGCCTCATGACTGGCTAATGCCTCCTCAGAATGGAAAAGTTGTTTGGAGATGCGAAGGCATCGACAATGGAATTATACGCATTTAATAAAATTAGAAATTCTTTTCCCTCCCAAAATATCTAATTAACCATGATTATAAAAGACAAATACCATTCCAAGTTAGCTCAGTAAAACTGCAAATTTTTCTCACAGGTAACTGTACTTACCACTGAAAAAAACTCACTCTGTAAGAAGAAGAATAATATAGGCGTAAATAAGATTGATTAATATTTATTATTTTATCCATTTAAAACACATCTTTCTTTACCTATATATATCGATATAGTTTACATATTTATATATATATTATTTTTTTACTTAAAATGTTAGGTATATGAATATACAACAGCAACAAAAGAAATGTTGCTTTTCAGCAAGTTTACCATTTCATCTCATCTAGCTAAAACTACTACTATGTACTACCAAATAAAAAATATACAATTATACAACTTATAATACACGTAATCGATAGTTATTTATATTATTATAACACGACTAAACGAAAGACTACAAAATCAATATTAACAGGGAATCCAAACAACTGAAGTAATAACCACATAAACTGGAATTAAATTAAATGTATTACGATGTAATAAATTCCAATAAATATATACATATATATACAGGAGAATATCTTATTTCTTTAAATAATTTGTGTATAACTTTCTTATGTTTATACCAAAATATATCTAAAGCCCTGTATATATGTGTATATATATGTTTTAACGAATTAATTAAAAACATATTAACCGCAATGAATCGAATAAAAAATATTAGAGGATTGTTCAAAAAATTATGTACAGGATATACAAGTACATTGGTGCAATGAAAAACATCTACTACATCGTACAGAACAGATTTACCAAAAAATTCTGGTTATTTTTACTTTAGAAAATCGCGAAAGACACCTTGACGAGTCTTCGATACCTTTTTAGTAAATTTTTATTTTGGGGATTTTAGAAACGTCAAGAAAATATCGAAATGTGGTACAAAATATGAATTAATTATCTATTTTACTTCGTCATCATCGATTTCGAGTACCTCTCTTCGCAAACCCTTCTACGGTGGTCCACCTGTAGTATGGGTTCGAGGATGTCGCCAATCTTCGCAATCTTATCTTTAAATCGACATCTGTCACGCGCATATTGCTCCCAAGGTCCTTTTCTAGCGGCTTGGTAGGCGTAAGACCAACTTACCATGGGATGGACTTTACAAAGGTCGTTGGCAAATGTTACCTGGTGAAAATTCTAAGTTTATAAACGTGGTACGATAAGAAAAGCGTGATTTTAGCTTTCCGAGTCGATGAGAAAATTGGTAGTCGACGCAAGATTTGAACCCTCGGTTTATTTAAGGATTTGTATAAATTATACAGTACAAACAAGAATACAGTTTATGAAATGATATTATTACGATATCGATAGGGTTAATAATTACCATCCTTGAATCTTATAACACCAATTAGAACGTTAACCGATGACGTCATAAGTTCATTGTCGGAACGAAAGGGGTGCAAGAATTTTTTAAAAATACTAAATATTTTTTTCTGAATTTACAAAGCAACGTCGATCATATTAAAATGTTTAATGTTATACCTTAAACGCTTTACATTATCAAACGGCAAATGTTCATGGTCGGCTCGTCAAAGGGGTGCAAAAATAAAAAATAGATACAAAATATTTTTTGTCGATCTTATAATCTCGGCAACGAGAGGCAAGTTTTAGGCCCGTACGGAGAAAACGTGGAGGGGTGAAGTGCGCGGCACGGAGAATCGAGTGCCCGTATCAAAGCACGCTTGTTCAGTATTATTCGACCTCCAGCGGAGGGAATTGAAAAATTACAAAATGATTCGATGTCGTTTGTGGATTCTGTTCAAATTGTGGATGATGTTCATTCACACCTATATACGGCGGAAGGCGAAAAAAAAATGAACACTAAGAAAAATTTGTTAAGGTACGTCGATAGATCCATTAAATTGTCACGAGGGTTACTTTAAATTTGTAAATATAACATCACTCGACGTGAAACGGGCGTTTTCATCGTTAAAAAAAAATTATTCCGCCCACATTTGATTGAAACAAGTCTGGAAACATATTTAATGTTTGTAATATTTAATAGATGCCGCCCAGTTTGTGATTTCGTGGAAACTTCTTAAAACAGTGTTTCAGTACGTTATATAATATATTCACGATCATAAACGATGCGAGTACGTAAACGCTACATTCGCCTTGCCTCCACGTTGTTCTCTGCACTGTAACCTATCCCATTTTGCCGACACTACTTTTAACGCAACGTTGTTTCATACAGCGAATTGACAATGTTAATTATCGGGTCGTCATAGGGGTGCAAAAAAATAGAACAAATACAAAATATTCTTTCCCAAACTTATAAAGCGATATCTTTTGAAATAGCTACAGTTGCAGTATGTGAACGTTTCATACAACCAAATGACTAAAGTTCATTGTGGCTCCGTCAAAACGGTGCAATAAAATAAAATAAATTCAAAACACTTTTTAATCATTACGGTTTAAAGTAAATAAAGCAGAACATTACCGGAGAAAGTAACCGATTTCATCACAAGCAACGCATTCGGTGTAATATGAAGAGAGAAAAAAAAAACGTAACCGCTAGGGAATAACAGTACTTCTAACTCTTTAAAAATCATTTCAAAGTTACGAAATTCAACGTATTGCTACGTACGAAGGCTTAACAATCGTACTTCAGCTCCGTGTATGACGGGACGGGAAATTGTAGACATTGAGAAGGAATTTCTCGACTCGATAAACCAGTATAGGTATCATTTTTAATATTTAAACTTGGAATCACGCACAGGCTACGTGATTTTGTGAATGAAACCGTTTACGACCTTGCTAGCTCAATTACAATCGCAATCTGAAAGTCTAACGAACGTTTTTATGCTGTCGTATTTTTTCTCGCCTATACAAACTCTTAAAAATAATAAATGGATACAGATTAGAATAGGAATACATCTAAAATATAATTCCCCTTTATCTAATCTTAAAAGAAATACTTTTGTACACTATATTTCCCGTAACGAAACCAGACTTAAGTAGATACTTTCAAGTCAAAGGTGCAGTACTTTAAAATAATCGATAAAGTTACAAATCGTAAACTGCAACCATTTCACAATAATTTATGTAATTTCTTCGTTCTCGTATATGTAGAAATCTGTCGATTACATCTGCAATGGAATCTATCACCCGATTTCGATCGTTAATGCCATCCAATGCGATTGATGATAATGCTAAAGTTAGCTAATATTAGATAATTTGTGTTATGTATATCATGGGACATAATAATCACTTGTATTTACGTTTTTCGCGTTCAAAATAAGTTTAGTGTTATTACGTTGCATTGTGAAAAACGATGGCAAATTTCACACGGTATTAATCAGCGTGTATGTGAATCTATCGCAAGTTTCTGACGATATTATGAAAATGCTGGTGGTATGTTTAATTATTTCGAAGAAAAGGTGCAATGTTCACAATGCAATATCGTCTTGCAAAAGTAAATTTGCACGAGGTACCGTCGATTACAAAACTGCCAAAATTATAGTATGAATATAGCCAACAACATCTTTTTTAGATCAGGTCATTTGTATAACACAGCAACTCGTTTTCAAATCGCAATAAGACGTCGTTTTAGTTTCAAAGTGACGCAGATCTAAATTTCGTTTCAAAACAATTGATGACTAAGTATTTATTTCAAGTTAGTTACTCCTTCTTTTGTTGCGTGAAAAAAATAGAGTCTAGTAAAAGTGTTATGGTAGAAGAACATTGTGGAGTCTCGTAAAAGCTCACAGCAATCGTGAAAGGCTAGAATTAAGGAATGGAAGGCTTGATAAAGTGTAATTTTGAGGTTTGACAACATTAATCGATTCTTTACAAGAAGTTTAGATATAAACTTGTGAAGCTTAATTTGAAGATGTGCTGTGGTTTTAGCATTGATACATTAAAAGAAGCTAAAAAGTATTTCTTCAAGGATTATTACAAGGATTATCAGAATATGAGACTTGTGACCCTACTTCAAGTTACTAATCCATACACATGAGCATCAAATTCAGTATACAAGTTGGTAGTAACTTGTATATTGAATTTGGTAACATCTGGTTCCTTACTTTTGCTTTATATTAAAATAAATAAAAGCAAAAAAAAACTGGACTAGTCTTAACACTATCCTAATTCAATATAATATAAAAAGTATTTATTTTAATAACACATGGGCTGAAAAGTCCCGGGTCTAACAAAGATAACACGGTTTCTTTGGTTTCAAAATTAGCTTTATTCATCAACGTAATCTCCATCGAGAGCAACGCAATCATTCCAGCGCCGCTCTAACATTTCAATACCACTTTTGTAGAACGATTTATCTTTTGCCTCAAAATAGGCCTCAGTTTCAGCGATAACCTCTTCATTCGTGCGAAATTTCTTACCGGCGAGCATTTTTTTGAGGTCTGCGAACAGCCAGTAGTCGCTGGGAGCCAAATCTGGCGAATACGGTGGATGTGGGAGCAATTCGAAGTTCAATTCATGTAGTTTTGCCATTGTTTTGATTGACTTGTGACACGGTGCGTTGTCTTGATGAAACAAATTTTTTTCTTTGCCATATGCGGTCGTTTCTTTGCAATTTCGGCCTTGAAACGCTCCAATAACGCTATATAATATTCACTGTTGATGGTATTTCCTTTCTCAAGATAGTCGATGAATATTACACCACGCACATCCCAAAATACCGAGGCCATAACCTTTCCAGCCGATTGTTGTGCTTTCGGGCGCTTTGGACGAGGTTCACCAGTTGCTATCCACTCAGATAACGATTGTTTTGATTCCGGAGTGAAGTGATGGATACATGTTTCATCCATTGTCACATATCGACGCAAAAATTCCGGTTTGTTACGTTTAAACATGGCCAAACACTGCTCAGAATCATCAACATGATCTTGTTTTTGGTCAACAGTGAGCAAACGCGGCACCCACTTTGAACAGAGCTTTCTCATAGTTAAATGCTCATGCAATATAAAGCCAATACGTTTTTTTGATATCTTTACGATGTCAGCTAACTCACGCAACTTCACTTTTCGATCATTCAAAACGATTTTGTGAATTTTTTTGATGTTTTCTGGTGTTACCGCCTCATTTGGACATCCACTGCGTTCTGCATCATCGATGTCTCTACGACCACGTTTGAAGTCAGCAAACCAACGTTTCATTGTTGTTTCTGATAGAGCGGAGTCCCCATAACACTTTTCAAGCCATTGCTTCGCTTGAACGGTGTTTTTTCCCATCAAGAAGCAATGTAAAATTAAAACACGAAATTGTTTTTGATCCATTGTTTTGAAAATAACAAAAGTAGTAGTGACTCTTAGCACAATAACTCACAGACTAATGAATAGAATATCATGAAATTTTAACAGCTGGATTTTGAAGGTTAGTACTAACTGAGAGAAAGGTGACTGCAATAAAACTAGCGTTATCTATGTGTTAGGCCCGGGACTTTTCAGTCCATGTGTTATATATGTACACTGAAATGGTCCCATTTATTTTACTTTGGTAAATATTCCAAAATTGCAGCAGATACGTCAACAAAAGATGCATTACAAAGTTAGCAGAACCGGCGTTGAACAATTATTTAAAATTACGTTTCCTAGAATTTTACCTGTTGCTAAAAAAGTTAAAGATCTAGTGGCAAGTATCCAAGTAAAAGCCTTTACTATCAAATTTAGAACATAGTACTCGTAACAAATTTGAACGACTGTACCTGCATTCTTCCTTAACCATCAAGGTATTAAAGAAGATTCGTTTCCACTATCAGTGCCGTAATGGTAACGTACTTGTCTAGAAAACAAGAAGACGTGGGTTCGAATCTTACCGGAAACCATCAGAAGGAAAATTATAATGTATCAACATATTGTATTTATAAATCATTTAAGTTATTTTGTTTCCTTAAGGCGTCATTTAAAATTCTAAAACGTTGTTTTTGACTTACAGAAAAGTGCATCCTAGGCAGATATACCATTAAATATTATATAAAAAAAATATATTAACCAGCTTCCTAGAAATCGGGAAAGTTAAGAATCATACTTGTTACACTTTGAAAATGACCTACTCAAGTGTAAGAAAACAATTGCACACGCACAATGATTATTTATAAATTGTTTGCAATATTCAGTACATCCTTAACCTGATAAAAAATTCCCAGCGATAAAATAGATATCCATAGCGAATGAAAAAGATAAATTATGAATATATTGTTTAAAGTTTTATGTTACAATCCTAAATTTCAATTTAAAAATCAATATTCCGGTTTCTACTTTCTAATGTCAGTAATTAATTACGATAAACAGAGTTATTTTCAACGGAATTGGAATTAATATCGAACGTTCAAGTTTCAAATAATGAATGTTAGAAGATAAAATTATCGAAAACAAATTGTTTTTGACGTCGAAATGAAGCACTTTAACCAAGCTCTATCCTATAAAAAGAAAGAAGCCATATTTATCTCCCATACGATTGAAACAAACAAGAACTCTTATATGAAATTTGCTTCGTGTATTTTGTTTATGCAACGTCTAAGATTTGAACTACAAACATTAGACACGCCTAAATAAATGCGGGGGAATCCCAATCAACAATTCTAGGAACATTTTAATTCCTCTGCAGAAGATGTTTTTTATAAAGTCTGGTTTATCGCGTGATAAGAATGGATAGGAATATTTTCCTTTTTATGATAAGGCACGTACACAGCTAACAAAGGAAATAACTTACATTTTATAAATTTCTTAGAATCTCCTATATTTTTAGGTTGGTAGAATTGAATAATTAGTGTTTTGTTAATTTTCCATAACCTACTATTTTTCAAATTATTTTCTTTAAGGTTATCTTGCAATTTACCAAGAACAAATCTTGCTTATTGAAGTTTTTTTAAAGTATTTTCTTAAAAAAAATCATATAATCGAACAAATTCATACATCGCAGCTTACCTTTTTTGGAACTTTAGAGCATTTATCATCAGACTTCTCGAGATCAATCTTTTCAAAATCACAAACATCATCCTCTTCACTAAATACACTCTCCGAATCCTCCTCATCGCTCTCAATCTCAGATTCTGTATACGAAATATCACCTTCATCGTACTGGAAGACCACGAAATCCTCGCTGCATTCCGAGGGCATCCTGCAGCGTTGTAGGTTCTCGGTAATCGAGACGACCACTGCAGAAACCTGCTGGGGCGAACCGATCGCGATGCAAATCGGCGAGGATGGGATTTTACACACCTCGCTCTTAATATCGAGCTCTGGCATCGCTTCGTGTATGAAAATCGGTGGAGTTTCAATCTCGATAATGGGAGTTGCATCGTTCGAGTCCGATTCGAACTGATCACTTAGGCAATCAGTTCCGACCTCGTCGATTTCGTACTTGATATCGATATTCATCTTGTTCTTGTGTGATTTACGGGGGCTGCGATGAGGTTCTTTGGTTTTTTTTAGGTTGTACGAATCATGGTGCTTGCTGCGCTGGGTGTTTTCCTTCATTATGTGCTCTGTGCTGAATGATTTCGTGGGTAGCGAGGAGGTGCTGTTTGAATTATCCTCGTAAAATTCCTTGCAAATCTTTAGGAGAGGTGGAGTTGAGGTTTGCAGATTATAATTGCTTGGGTAACTGTGAACGTTTGGATTATTCCTATTTACAAAGTTAGGATTAGCGAATTTTTTTTCTCTCGAGATACTCTGGTAATTAATTGTATCTAGGAAGCTTGTGCACGATGGCATCTCGTTCAGTATGCTACCTTTTCCTGCCATCGTTGAGAGTTGCCTTGTTTTTTGGTGGTGGTGGTGATGATGATGATGGGAAGCGAACCCATCCCCCATTCTGTTAAGACTAAACATGTTTGGATTCTTCCCTTAGCGTACTATTTTAGAAATTTTCGTTGAAATACAGGTATTTAAACGCTATTATTGTTTCTATCGCAATTATTACAATAGCAGCAACAGTTTTCGGTATTATTATTAAAATCGTCGCGGGCTGTATTGTTATTATCGTCCCTCGATGTTGTCCACAACCAATCAACTCCTCTAAATGTCGTTGTCGTGCTCAAAGATTGTGAATTTTGCAAATGAACACTCTGATGATTGCTGCTTTGTCGTCTAGTAAATCCTGGTTTTCTACCGAAAAATCTGTGTTTTTTATCGTGAAAACGAGGAATAACTTCTTCTTGGTTTGCACAAAAATCGATTCCTTTGATAATCGCCATTATTCTAACGAAAAAAAATTAACTTTGGACACTTCACGTTTCTTTACAACATTAACTTCATTCACTCTCGGCCATTTTGTCAGAAATGAACGGGTAATTTCAGAGAGAAAACAAATCGAGCCTGGCTGTGACGCTATTTCTGTTTCCAATAGGGAATTCTAGATCGCGCTGTCTTCGGTGACTTCTTGAAACGATTACGAATTTTGATGGAAATATTTGATGACGTTATTTGCGATGATGTATCATCGAAAGCGTTAATAAATATTAGGGAGTCCTCTGGAAAATCGTCTTTCGTATTCATTTCTGACGTAATGGTTGGACTAATTCTAATTTAATACGTAATTTAATGTAATTGCATATACGCGAGTGGTGGATGTGAAATTTAGCACGTAGACCTCGGTTTTTCTCTATATAATGCTGTTTTAATTACAAATAAAAGCTAGAAAGAAAAACGACCTTAAATTGTAATGGCGTTTAATATTTATTCCTATTAAAAGTGGTTTTATATCTCTGTTTTCTTTTTTCGAAAAAATAGTACAATTCAATTTTAGAAAAAACTACAGATACCTTTACAATTATAGTTTGGCTCAGATGCTAGTCACGCATTTCACGTACAGGTGTCGCCACCGCAACTATTGAGTTGGTATTGAAAAATGTTCATTTACAAATAAATTAAATCCAACTCAAACAATTATGGTTTATAATTAAATAAATATTTACTTGAAACAATGTAATTTTAAGTTCGATTCATTAATTTCATCTTTAAAATCATCTAGAAACTTACTTTATCGATAGCACTAAAGCTGTGACCTACTCCTCAGTGTTCAGAGGATGAACTACATCTCTATACTCAATAGGAAGTTGACCATTAGATGTCGCAGGTCCTAGTCATGTACAAATATACAAACATAATTTATTTGCGAAATAAATTAGTAGGAAACGTTTATTTTGATATATATATATATATATATATAATTGAAAGTATATGGTATATAATATTATTGGTTAATAAAACACTTTGAAATAATGGTTAATTTATTCACTTATAATCATGCTAAATAGATTTATTAACAATAAATAAGGCTCTCATTGTTACCGAGTGAGGTAACCAATGAAAATCTATGTGATGTTAAAACACTGTGTTTCGAATAAACTATTAATCTGCGTGTGTTGGAGTTTCCCTAATACCTGTGAATTATACGATCACACAGTTCTGGTAATTGTTCTAATATATTTTTTTTTAATATACTTATTCAGATAAGGCAGCATAATTTTTAAATATTGTTTTCTAGCGACCCTTTTCGATGTGTGTTGGTAAAGTAGGACGACACGATTAGGAGTTGATAAGGTAGGGTAATATATTAGCAGCATATTAATAGTTAGTAAGAAAACAAGGACACATTAATAAAATTAAGATGTAACGCAATACAGCTTGTTGCAAAGTATATGCAAGAATTGTTAGTTTAGAAATTAATGTTTTAATTAGTGAAACGATTTAAAACATACAGGTCATTACGACGTAACAATACTTGTATTAGACATTTTTTATAACTTCAGAAAATCATTATAAGAGTTGAATTTGAGTGTAGAAGATAAATGAGCATTATATATATTTTAATTTCAGATTTTATTTGTTTTTGATACAGTTTTTATTCTTTACATATTTTTGCGCTTGTAAAACAGTTTCCGTTCTTAGTGCAATCTTTGAAGACAAACTTATTACCAATTGTTGAATATTTCCCCTGAAGATGTCACTATGTATTCACTTAAATTGACATTCGGCTAATAGAAACACCAAGAGATGTCGCGGTAGATTAATGTATTAATTTGTTTACTACATTTTTGGTATAAATAGAGAAATTATTAAATAAGATTGAAGTGTTTAAATCAAGCTAAGTTTTTGTCCGGAAGATGTACAGAAAACGAAAGCTTCTTGTCAGTTTTTTAGCTTCATTAATTTTTTCAATCACGCGACTCTTCCTTGAATATATTGTTTCTTTTTCTTTATGAGCCAATAATCTAGCATTTGTAACAATACGGAGTTAGTCATAACCACCACACACACGGTATAAATAACTAAATTAATAAGAAACAGCGAGCACCACGACCTCATCTGCAATTATTTCCGATTACATACAATCACTAATAAATTCGATTTTAATTATCCCCTTTTCGACGTTATTCAACCCTCCCTTTTTACACGGCCATCCTCGATTCTTTTAACCGATATTACCCTTTGTATGCATATAAGGCATGCGCCTCTCCTGCTATCGTCCTATCTCTCTCCTTGGCTTTCCTTCTTCCTTTTTTTTTCTTATCTTTGACGTTTAACACGGCCCCATAATATCCTTAATTAGCAATTAAAAATTCCAACGTCCATTCTGGACGGAACAATAAACAATTAAAAGCGGTCTTAATTGAGTCGACAAACGCGCCACCTAGCGTTCGACGAGCAAAAAGGAAGTTAATGAAAAAAAAAAAAGAAAAACAGAAGCCCAGTTCGCGAGACCGGCCTTTTAATATAAAATAATCACGCCAACCGCATAGCCTACTTGTAATTGCTGCTGTAAGCGGGAACGCGACGTCCGCGACGACGGTATGGGCAAGCATAAGCAGAAAATAGAAACGAATTCAGCGCGCGGGGGTACTTTAACGAACAATGATCGCGGGAATTTTAGAACACGAGCAAAGAAAATCGCGAACATTACGAGAAAAGAGAGGAATTAAATGTAATGATATTTTATGGCTTTGCCTTGCACACTTGAACGTATATTAAATTGGTAGCATTGGGAACGAACGTCATAAAGTATTCCTTTTGATTGGTTGTTCGTATTGACGTGATATTAGCTAATTATCACGATATATTGGAAAGTTATAATAAGCGTAATCCGGTTTATAAGTCACACGTATGTACATACATTGTATTCTATAATGTTTAAAGTAAAGTCGATCTTATGTTTTTCATTTTTCTTATTGCTATTTTCCTTTGTACTTTTAAGTCAGTTCTTGTTTTTTTTAAACCATATTTATTATTATGCATAACTTAATAATACAATCTACTATATACTACTATAGTTCCAATGCTCGTCATTAACACGACGTTATACATAACACATGGGCTGAAAAGTCCCGGGCCTAACACATAGATGACGCTAGTTTTATTACAGTCACCTTTCTCTCAGTTAGTACTAACCTTCACAGCTGTTAAAATTTCATGATATTCTATTCATTAGTTTGTGAGTCACGCTACTTTTGTTATTTTCAAAACAATGGATCAAAAAGAATTTCGTAAAGATATCAAAAGAACGTATTGGCTTTATATTGCATGAGCATTTGAATATGAGAAACCTCTGTTCAAAGTGGGTGCCGCGTTTGCTCACTGTTGACCAAAAACAAGAACGTGTTGATGATTCTGAGCAGTGTTTGGCCATGTTTACACGTAACAAACCGGAATTTTTGCGTCGATATGTGACAATGAATGAAACATGGATCCATCACTTCATTCCGGAATCAGAATGATCGTCATCTGAGTGGACAGCAACTGGTGAACCTCGTCCAAAGCGCGCGAAAGCACAACAATCGGCTGGAAAGGTTATGGCCTCGGTATTTTGGGATGTGCGTGGTGTAATATTCATCGACTATCTTGAGAAAGGAAATACCATCAACAGTGAATGTTATATAGCGTTATTGGAGCGTTTGAATGCCGAAATTGCAAAGAAACTACCGCATATGGCAAAGAAAAAAAATTTGTTTCATCAAGACAACGCACCGTGTCACAAGTCAATCAAAACAATGGCAAAACTACATGAATTGAACTTCGAATTGCTCCCACATCCACCGTATTCGCCAGATTTGGCTCCCAGCGACTACTGGCTGTTCGCAGACCTCAAAAAAATGCTCGCCGGTAAGAAATTTCGCGCGAATGAAGAGGTTATCGCTGAAACTGAGGCCTATTTTGAGGCAAAAGATAAATCGTTCTACAAAAGTGGTATTGAAATGTTAGAGCGGCGCTGGAATGATTGCGTTGCTCTTGATGGAGATTACGTTGATGAATAACGTAAATTTTGAACCAAAAAACCGTGTTTTCTTTGTTAGGCCCGGGACTTTTCAACCCATGTGTTATAATGAAATAACATCATAAATATGCAATACGACCACATAAAGAATTACATTTAATTTATAAATAATTTATTCCTTTATTAATAACAGTCCAATAGATCACATTTCTTAAAAGTATTTGAAATAGTAAATTATAGTTTCAAATAAACAAATTAATCCGAAATTGTCATCACTATCACCCTCATTACTTGCATTAATAATTAAAGCTTCTATCGTGTTTCATCAACTAATATTTCTGATTCTAATTATTCATCTTCAATATTAACAACATGTATATAACGTTGTTGCCCATCTCCCCGAGAAATTCTCGAAAATTCATCTTCTATCTTATAATTTACGTTCCTTGCAGCGACAAAGTTTTTGACGGTAGCCCAGATCAACTCAATCGGATTTAGATCGGGGTGATACGGTGGAAGTCTCAAAACTGTGTGTCCATTGTATTGTAGAATTTCGTCGAATTTATACGTTATGTATTGACCTTTATAGCGTTTGATTAGGTGGTATAGTTGTGGCTTTAGCATTCTAGTGTCATAAGGAATAGTTTTTAACGTTAGGCATTTAATCATTTCATTTTTCTTACTATTATTTGTTGGCAATGATTTCGTCTTCTTTGCAACTGTTATTTCGGTGGTATTAATTTCAATGTGCACGAGATTTCGTATCCATCTCCAGATGTGTTTAGAGAATACATAATTATTTATTAATTTTTCCAAGTTCAATTCGAAAATTTTCGCGCAAAAAATAAACTACTTCAATTTTTATTAATTTTCCCGAATCTTTCCAAAAATCAGAAAAAAAAAAGAAAATTAATCGTCCCCTCATTTTAATCAACTTTCCAGAAACCTTTTCGCCTTGCAAATTTGAATAATTCTAATTAACCAAATTAATTTTCATAAATTATATCACCCAGACACCTAAAAAATTTTTATTTTACAAACTTGATGATTATTCATACAATTCTTTTTAGCCCAATTTTCCAACAATAAATTTCCAACCCCACCACGATTTAAACAAAATTTCAACTTCCAATTTAGACCCCTAACTAATAGAAACTAAATTAAACACAATCAAAAATTTCATTCACTTTCTCATCTAAATAAAAACAAAAAAATGTAAACAAGCGACCTAAAAGAGATACGATTTTCTATATCCTTTTGTTTTCCCTAATAACAAAATAATACTGCTCCCCCTCCTCCAACTTAAACATGACTTATCCAGAAGTAAACACCCAAATTCAACGGAATAAAAAAAATCTACGAAAAAAGGTGTAAGGTAATACAATGCTTGTGGTGAAATTTAATTTATTAACAGGATCACGGTTTCTAGAAAGGGCTTTGTTTGAGGGTTCTGTCATCTATGCCACAGTGATCAACCTGATCTTTGTATGGGGGGCGATTGGAAAAGAAGCAGACTTTCGCGAATTTGTTATTACCTTTACTGGTTTCGTGTATTTCTTTCTTTTTGGGCAATTGCTTAAAGTGTCAATATTTTTTGGACTTATATGAATCTATAATGATACAAAGTAAAGAGATACAATTAACCATAGCTACGTCCAAATGAAAGATGTTGTATTAAGACTTGTTCTTCATCATAATTTTTTGAGAATTAACGTTTTCACTAATTTCATGCATCTTTTTGGAAGAGTGTTCATGGTATCGTGTGCATTTCATAAGAAATTATACTGCAAGCAGCATATAGTATCTGTGTCTTCAATTTGCTGTGTATGGGCATTAGTTCTTATTAGAAATGGTAATATCGACGTCAATGTGTTACTTTTCATTCATAGTTTTACCCTTCCTAAGTTTAGTCGTTTTTCCAAATATTTCTACGCACAAATATATTGTTGGAGAGATGCCATTAACTTTTGAAAGATAGTAATCGAAATCTGGTTAATGGTTATAAGTAAATTCAATAATTAATTGAGAAAATGTAGACTTTCTAGCAGAACGTAGGATGTGGTTTTCTTTTTTCACTAATAACTTGATAATATATCACCCTATCAACATCTAAAGTTTCATAAGGGTATCTTAAGCAGTTTTCTGTTGCAGACTTTCTTCGGGGAATGTTGAACAAATTAATAAATCGTTGTAAAACATTTTGTTTGTTACCATTATAAATTTTATCTCGTTAAATATTTCTCGCTGTGTTGCAAATATATGGATTTGTAAGTTTTAAAAACTTCAAATTGTTTACAACTCTAATAAAATCACACGAATACATAGAAGATTTAAATAAAATAATACCCGTCATACAAAATATCGGAAAAAATTAATTACGAAGCCATAAAATTAGAAATCAATTAGGGTACGCCATGGTCCTCCATATAAGAATCGAGACCCAATAAATGTACCAACCGGTATAAAAATAAAATTACCATAAATTTACGCCATACTAACAGATGAAATCGGAGGACCTCCGAGGCTACAGGAAGCGAAAGAATCTTTTACGGTCACCGTGGATGACATTTATGTGGTTATCGGTACAGAACTATATACCAAACTTTCCTTACTGCATACTTCTAGGTGTTATAGTTGTTATATCTGCGGTTTACAAGCACCTATATGAAAGACAAAGCTGGATATACATGTGAATAAAGACGATTTTATTGCTTGTGGTTAAATGTGGATAGGTTTTATACGACGATTTCGAAGATTTTACAAGTATTTGTCGCTATTATTTTTCGAAGTTGTCGCTGTTTCAGTTTCAGTTTGCTTTAGCAAAAAGACACTCGGATGGAGAATAACAAGTAATTTTCTATAATATACGGTGTGTATAAATTGACTTAAAAATCTTAATGTTAAAATGTTTATTATGCTTGTTATTTGCTTAGGAACCGTTTGAAAGAAACATACATCTGGCAACACGAATGTTGTATTCTAAATTACATACTGAAAAAATGTTATCAGTTTATAGTGTATTTTATTCCAAAATTAAGTACTTGCTTGAATTCAAATCGATCTGTTTCTAAGCATATACAGTAAAGCTCGCTTATAAGGGACTCGTATATGCACTTTCGGATGTAGCGTACATTTTCCTTGGTCCAGGCAAAAGCCTTATTTGAAATAATGTATTTGTGTTCTGATACTACGTACATATTTATTACGTACTTCTGTTATTACGTAGAAAAATCTTGTGCAAAAAGAATTATGTCTTTTTTCATAGCGTACTTGATATTTCGGTAACGTACGAGGTGAGCTCCAGAAGTTCGTGGAACGGAGGGGATGGGGTGGGGATAGGAGTCCTCGCTAGGTGTCATTCTGATTGGCGACTCATCGTTAGTATATAAGTTAAGTTGCAACCCTATAACGTCAGTCGTTTACGAATAGTTGCCTGCTAAACAAGTCAATCCGGAAGAAAACTGAAACTATGGAGGAAATTGAACACCGTGCTGTGATAAAATTCCTTACAAAGCAAGGAAAGAACGCTCAAACCATATTGAATGAAATGGAAACCGTTTATGGGGAACAGTGCCCTAGTAAATCAATGATTTATAAGTGGCATGGTCTTTTTAAACATGGTTCACAAAAAAAACAACAGGTTCTGCTATAATGAGAAATAAAGATAAAATTCTCGCATTAGAACGGACAAACAAAAATGTCAAGCGATTACGTAAACCGGTTGGAGGAAGATAAAGCATTACTACGATGGTTTGAATCAATAATATACCAATTGGCGGTCCTGTTCTCAACGTAAAGTAGAAGAATTTGCTAAATTATTCAACGATAGTGAATTTGAGTGCACACCAGGTTGGTACACCGTTTTAAAAGACGTCATAACATAAATGCTAGTTACATTCATGGTGAAAGTGCAAATATAAATTTGGAGGAATGTAATGTGTGGCTGCAGTCGACCCTAAGTATAAGTTACAATATTACAATTCCAATAAACAACGAATTGACACCCCGAAACAAACATTTTATCTAATAGACACCGGCCGTGAAAACCTATAGAACGTATTAAGTATAAGTTAATCATTAAAAGCGCATCCCCATCGCTTTTAACACGTTTTTCTCAACGTTTGCGTGCGAAATTCCTTTTTCGAACAACTCGAGTCTAATTTGAAAGAATCGATCAACCTCTTCCCCCCGCCCCGTCGCTCCATTGCCTATAACAACGTTGATTACCCAATATCGAACGTCGCATTGAAACGAAATTACCGCATTGTCCTCTACCACACTTTCGAAGCGGTTTCTTCCTCTTCAACGCCAACCAGTTGTGCCGTAACGTCGCAGATCACTATCTACCAACTATACAATGCATCCACATAAATTTGTCCATTGTATGTTTAAACAACTAGCCGAGCAAAGCGTGTGGCTATTGTATATTGAGACGTATTTGTTCTATAGGCGTGTATCTAATAGGTGTCGACATTACCCGGTGTTGTTTAGAGCTAATTTGTGTCAATTGTAGGCCATATTCGTATATACCTAACGTGTATGGATCGTTGTAGAAAAATAATTATGGTAATAATTAAATTATAAGAAGAATTGTAATGGATTTATTGTTATTGTTGTTTTGTTGATTGCGTTAGGTGTACTAGTACCTATAGTTACTATTGACCTAAAGCAATTTGTTGTAATAATGTTCTTAATTTGCAGTAATTAGACAATCGGTAATGTTATATTGTGCAAACTAAAACTGTTGGTAGAGTAGATACAGATGTGGTAACACTTTGGTCTCCTAACAATGGAAATTAATTTATGGGATATATACAGTTTCTTTTTTTTATCCTATATCCTTTATACCTTGCAGTATCGGACTACCATTTTCTTATTTTTATCTTTCACAGTTTCCTGTTATGAGCCAGTTTGCCTTCGATCCATCCCATACTTCTTTTTTCTAATGTTATAGAGATTTTTCCTTTCCAGGTGTTTCAGGTTTTTGCCATCTGTTTTGGCGTTCGAAAATCTTCTTTGTTATTCAATCTTCTTCCATTCTATGTACAGTGAAATCTCCTTTGAACGGACACCAACGGGACCAACTGAAGATGTCCGTTCAGGAGGGGTGTCCACATAAAAGAGATATGTAGTAGATACAACAAAAATCGTGTTTTAACGAAAAATGAATATATTAAAGAAACTGGGACATTGAAATCGTATATGTATATAAATGTTTTTAAAATAAATAAGAAACTTTAAACTTAAGAAAAAGAAGCTTATTTCCTTTAGATATATACGTAAGAAGTATAATATATGATAAATCTTTCTATTCCTCAATTATTAGAGAATGATCAACTACTAACAACTTTATTGAGCAAACCCAGTATCTTAACGAAAACTTTGATAAAGGACTTCAAGAGATTTATATGGATTACATCAAAAATATATTTAGAAATATTTCCGGAATCATGACCGTTACATTACTTTTAAAAATATACTTATGTGCCTTTTTCTTTTGCACAGTAGTGTATACGGAGCAATCTGCCATGAATAATTAAATTTGAAAGAAAAATGTAAATCTATCGATTAAATAGAATCTTTACCAATATTTTTCATATATCCATACTCCATTTTTAATTTTAAATAATAGAATCTTTAAAATAAATTTCGTTAGACAAATGAAATACTAACTAGGTCATTATTTACAGCAATAAGAGTATCGGGCAGTCATGGCCGAGCGGTTAAGGCGTCTGACTAGAAATCAGATTCCCTCTGGGAGCGTAGGTTCGAATCCTACTGACTGCGATATTTTTTTTTATTCCATATACAAATTTCATATCCTTTCTAATCGATAAAATCAACGAAATAAAATGTTGAATCCAAAAAATGAAATAATTTCAATATTTACATTTTAAACGATCGAAATATATCATTAAACTAGTCCCTCTTTAAAATTTCAAATTCCCCGATACCCAAAACGTATTCATCGCCGCATATTTCCGACCAAATACGATAAATTTTTAAAGAACAGCGGGATACTCCAGACTTGACAAACAAGACCGCAGTGGATATTTCGCCTTCTTCACTCTTTTTTTTTCGGCTGTTGTTCCGTTTTTTGTTCTTTTTTTTGGCGATCGTAAAATATGCGGAATCGCATTATTATCTGGAAAACAAAGGGCGATCTTACTTACTTTTCGAAAGTGCCATTTGCATATCGACATCTACGAGTTATAAAATTTGAATAAGAACCGCATTAACTCGCATATTTTTATTATATCGCTTCCTCTCCTCAAATAAAGATTAAGAAACGATTTAAAAACAGAAGAAAAAAACACGGGGCAAAAAATTAAATATTACGCGGCTTGCGCGAAATAAGAAGAACGGGTCTGTTATGTGGTCCTTTTTTTGACGTTGCTTTTTAACGATTAACATAAAATGGGGATTAATATTGCGGCAATTATTTCGCAAAATATTGAAGTCCTATGGTATGTATGTTTGCCACACAAACAACTTGTTGAACGGAATACTTCGTGTTCGTTATATTGCGCAATAAAATGTAATATTCGTTTAATATCTTCATCTTATTCATATTAATTTATATACCGTGATATTATAAAGTTTCTAGGACGAAGATGGAGTTGAAATAGAAAATATTTGTCTGAACTTAAGCCATTAACTTTTGGTTTTCTGTTAAAGCCATTTTGCAGCGTTGCGAGCGATATCAACGCACACTCTTCAATAATTCTTAGCTACAGATCTTATAAATTCGCAAGGGGAGTTTCAAATATTCTATTCTTTAGGTGAGGCAATGCGGGTAAGTCCATAATTGTCAAACAAGGTGATCGTAGAGGAAATGTGTTGTGTGTGGCGTTGCACAATCTTGCTGGAAGTAACCATGTTGTAATTCTTCTTCGTGCAGCTGTTCAATTCGAAATGTTTCTATACCTCTCGGCATTAATTGTAAAATTAAGAAGAAATAAGTCCAACAATTTCGTCATTAGAAACTGCTAGCTAAACACCAGGTTAGCAGTATTTTGGGAATCGACGTACCGCGTATGGTGAAACCACGCTTCATCTGAGAGCAGGTCATCTTCTTGCATTAAATTATTTGCAAACCACTGGAAGTAAGCAAGACGTCTAGGCTAGTCTGTCGGCAAAATAGCCTGATGTAATTGCATTTTGTTCAGTCTAATCTCTTGAGAAGGATGTTTCAAAGATATTATTCGGATCATCCGTACGAGATAGCTGTAGAAGCTATAGGTGACATAAGAACAGTTTCATCCTTGGGTTGTGAAAATATATTCTCCAAGAAGTACAGAACTGAGTTGCAGTTACATTATAAAAAAGCTGAACTTCACGTTCACATGACAGGAATTATCTTCGCATATGCAAGGAGCTTAATGTTCGTAACTTTCGCAATATCTTTGTATTGCGGCGGTATTCTTCTAATAAGATGTGAACTTGACACTGCAAGAATATTTAAGATATCTGAAGCACTAATATCTGGTGCTTGGTCAATTGGAAATGCAGTAGCTTTCACGCCGAATTTTCAGGAGAGGAGTTTCTGCCGCCGATAGTATAACACATGGCAAGTCCCGGGGCTAACAAAGAAAACACGGTTTCTTTGGTTCAAAATTAGCTTTATTCATCAACGTAATCTCCATCAAGAGCAACGCAATGATTCCAGTGCCGCTCTAACATTTCAATACCACTTTTATAGAACGATTTATCTTTTGCCTCAAAATAGGCCTCAGTTTCAGCGATAACCTCTTCATTCGTGCGAAATTTCTTACCGGCGAGCATTTTTTTGAGATCTGCGAACAGCCAGTAGTCGCTGGGAGCCAAATCTGGCGAATACGGTGGATGTGGGAGCAATTCGAAGTTCAATTCATGTAGTTTTGCCATTGTTTTGATTGACTTGTGACACGGTGCGTTGTCTTGATGAAACAAAATTTTTTTCTTTGCCATATGCGGTCGTTTCTTTGCAATTTCGGCCTTCAAACGCTCCAATAACGCTATATAATATTCACTGTTGATGGTGTTTCATTTCTCAAGATAGTCGATGAATATTACATCACGCACATTCCAAAATACCGAGCCCATAACCTTCCCAGCCGAGTGTTGTGCTTTCGGGCGCTTTGGACGAGGTTCACCAGTTCTTGTCCACTCAGACGACGATCGTTTTGATTCCGGAGTGAAGTGATGGATCCATGTTTCATCCATTGTCACACATCGATGCAAAAATTCCGGTTTGTCACGTTTAAACATGGCCAAACACTGCTCAGAATCATCAACACGTTCTTGTTCAACAGTGAGCAAACGTGGCACCCACTTTGAACAGAGCTTTCTCATAGTCAAATACTCATGCAATATAAAGCCAATACGTTCTTTTGATATCTTTACGATGTCAGCTAACTCACGCAACTTCACTTTTCGATCATTCAAAACGATTTTGTGGATTTTTTTGATGTTTTCTAGTGTCACCGCCTCCTTTGGACGTCCACTGCGTTCTGCATCATCGGTGCCTCTAATTAAAGTTAGACACATTAAAAGCCCATTTTGGTATAGTATCTCAGTAACCAAACCTATTCGATCGAACTACTGCTGAAAATATAGCTTATGGAGATAACAGCCGTCATGTTGACAAACAAGAGATTACCGAAGCTGCAAAGAAGGCGAATATACACAAGTTTTATTACATCTTTACCATTGGGTTATGGCACAAAGCTAGGTGAACGAGGGGCACAGGTATCAGGCGGTCAAAAGCAACGTTTGGCAATAGCTAGAGCGTTAATCAGAAATCCCGAAATTCTCATTCTAGACGAAGCTACATCTGCTTTGCATTCTAAAAGTGAAAAGGTGATTTAAGAGGTGTTAGATAAGACTAGCGAAGGTCGTACCCGCGTTATGATTGCTCATCGATTAACTATAGTGAAAGTTGTAAACTTAAGTCAAGACAATCTGTAGTTCAGTAGAAAAGGTGAAAAACTCCAGCCACAGTACATATGTACATGGTCCTTCGAGCCGGATATTTTCTACAATACAAGTACTTTCTCCAGGAAGTTTCCACAAATTCGTTCAGATATTGTGGGTTCATTTTCCACCCGCTGACAAACAACATTTATAACTTCTTCCAAGTGAACAGTTGGTCTACAAGTACGTGATTTATGACCCACAGAATCACCAGTCTCACGAAATACACCAACACAATTTGAAAAGCAATTGGGAATTGCAGTTAAGTCTGGTAAGACATCTCTGAAAAAATCATTCAAATATACACGCTGGTTGTATAACCAAAATCCATTAATTCACGCTCCAGTTCGAAAATAGGCTTCAGTCATGTACATTTTCTGCACTGTATTGTAAACCGCAGTTGAATTTATTTAAACTCAATGTTTATACTTGCTTTTAGTAGTTACAAAGACGATAACTGAAGACAGTCAGTATCTTAGGAGCTTTATGACATCACGGTGTTAGTTAACATAACTTTCGTAATTCAGGAATTTTTTCTCGCTGCATTTACTTGGTCGCATTATAACTTAGGCATAATATAATGTTGGATTACTTATTTGAGGATTCTAAACAAAAATAAATCAAATTTAAGAATTAATTATGCAATTAGTTTACGATTTTTGTCAATGTCGAAATCGGTTTCATTTTCAAGCAACCCTGTATAAATCCGCATCCGAAACTTGACGCAATATCCTCTGTTTGACAAGTGCTCGACCTGATCGCGACATAATACGTAGCACGGACGGTCCAAAAAATGAAACAAATACGTCGACAGATGATGAGTAAGTGAAACAAAACACCAAAAAAGAAAGGAGAAAATAAAAGAATTCATACGATGTAAGTAGTGAAGATACGAGACGTACTGCAGGAAAATGTGGTGCTCCTGCTGCTGGAGCGTTTCGGAGCCTGACGGTGGGCGTGTCCACATCAACGGGTCATTATCAACTAATGGCGTACGGGTGACAATTGCAAATCATCTTTATTCATTTCTCTCCTCGGCCTACTAGTTTTTTACAAGGTTTCGGCCATATTTTCGTCTACACGAGATCCGTCGATGCGATCTTCAGTCAAAGGAGCATGTAATGCGGTGGTAGTGGTGGTGGTGGTGATTCATTTGTTTCTTGTTTCCTTTTTGGCGAGATGCAGAAAGATACGACGAGATGCTTGTATACAGAACGTATCGCTTAATTTATCAAATTACCGAAAAGTTGAATAAAAACCCTGAAATCCTAGTCAGGTAAATATAATCTATAGGGATAACCAAAAATAAGTTGCTAATTTGCAAGAGTTCCAATCTTTTGTGCACGTTAAGGATTTGGTTCCATTTTTCTATATGTAATTTTATACGTAAGCTGGAACGCTATGGCTTACTTGAATCATAGGCAGCAGATAGTTGGGATCAACTCCGATGGTGTTCGTGTTTATTCAAATCCCATTTATGTTCGTAAGGGCGCACCTCAAGGCAGTATCTTGGGACCACTACTTTTTCTTATTTAACACATGGGCTGAAAAGTCCCGGGCCTAACACATAGATGACGCTAGTTTTATTGCAGTTACCTTTCTCTCAGTTAGTAGTAACCTTCAAAAGACAGCTGTTAAAATTTCATGATATTCTATTCATTAGTTTGTGAGTTATTGTGCTAAGAATCACGCTACTTTTGTTATTTTCAAAACAATGGATCAATGGTATTGGCGGTATTCGTTATCGATGTGCTATTGATAACTATATGGAGGTTGGTACACATGAACCAGTCCAATGTGGTTCAACTAACATCGGGGGAAATTCCGCAGAAAAATTTGTGAAAATAACGTATTTATAACAAAAACCGTTATAAGAAGAGACCAATTTCAGAAGAATCAAAACGGATAATTCCATGTTAGAGAAATAGACTATAATTCCAAATTTTACATGTGTAAAGTTGCCTCCTGTCTGTGTTTTAAGTGGACCATAATAAAATAGTAAATAAATATAAAGGTCTCTAAAAACTGACGCTTCATTTGTAAGATCTGCAAGAATCGCCGGCGTGGTTAACCAGAAAACGGCTGCTAAATTCCTTCCTTCGATCCGACAAAGATACGAAGCCATGTCTTGGCACCAGATTCGCACAGTCAACATCGCGTCTAAGATAAGTGCTATGAAGGAGAGGTAATTTAAAAATCGTGCTTGGACTCTTTCAAATAGTATCTGCAGATTGAAATGGTAAGGATACCAGACTAAGAGGGCGTACTCTAATTTGGCAAGGATAAGGGAATGATATAAAGATTTTAATGACGCGCAGGATTGTTACATAAACTGCAGGATCGTATGAGAAATTCCAAGAATTGCATAGCAGAATTTCAAACCGATATTAAGTTGTTTGCAAACGATAAATTTGGATCAAACAGCATGCTCAGGATCCCTAATATATAAATGACTCACAGTGTATATATATAATCCAATAACACATGTACCATATAAATGGTGTTCGGAGTTACGTTTCTTTTATAGCTTTAAAAACATCCTCCACTGCGCCTTGTTCTTTGCCAACTTCGCTGATTCAGTCCATGTCTTACCACTTCTTTCTAAAATTATCGCTATGACATTGTCCCAAGTCTGCTTTGGCCTTTTTCTTCTTTTATTTTTCGGAATATTTGCTTTCCATATTCCTCCAGGTTGTCTCTCATTATCCATTCTTTGCAGATGCCCCCACCATTCCAATTGTCTTTGTTCAGTAAATTACAGTACTGAAATCTCAGATATATCATGTCCACGGCTTGTTCACTTACTTCTTTGTTTTTGGTTTAGTAAGAATATACCTCTATAACTACTGCAATATCTGCTATTGCTCTTGTTCTTATATACTGTCACTATTGGTGTTTTTTTCCACTCGTCTGGTACCTTTTCTTCCTTCCATATCTTCCTAAATATTCTAACCATCATTTCTCTGCCAATCCTTCCTATATTTTTGAGCATTTCGGTTGCTACTTTATCACTTCCTGGTGCCTTTCCATGTTTCATTTTATTTATTCCTGCTTCCAATTCTTCCTCGCTGACTTCTATTTCATCCCTTGCATCTGCTGGTTGCTGCGATTTCCTTCCTTTCGATTTGAAGTCTCATTTGCACTGGTTCTTCAACGAGCTTTCAACCCGAATAACGACTATCACTTTGAGAAAGTCAGGGAAAACTCTGCATCAGAAAATTATTGCCTTAAAAGTATTGCTTTTTGGAGTAGGTATCATAGTATGCTCTCCATAAAACTACTATCAACAAAGGAGTACTTCAAGGACCAATATTAAGGCTGTTACTTTGCTTGATATAAATAATTTATAATTTTATTTTTAAGGTAAATCAGTGTCTTCAACAGTTTCATTTCAACGATATCAACG
Organism: Trypoxylus dichotomus; assembly: GCA_023509865.1. Lineage (NCBI taxonomy): Eukaryota > Metazoa > Arthropoda > Insecta > Coleoptera > Scarabaeidae > Trypoxylus > Trypoxylus dichotomus. The sequence continues at coordinate 32,691,708 of CM042082.1, read as the reverse complement.
TTTTAACTTGCACTTAAATTAATGTAGCTTCATTTTCTATTGTACTTCTACATATATATTTATTCTCCATACTTCTTCTATATATAAGTAAGTTTATGCGCCATCTTTCTCAAAACAAAAAAATAAAAAATCGTACGCCTTTGAAATGAAACAATTCGAATAAATAATAAACAAAAGCAACGGCAAAAACGAAATAACAAGCGCAAGCATTCCGCTTACAAGAGAGACACTAGACGGCCATTTTTTTTTTCAACCTTCACTATACGTATCTACCCATCATATACCACGGTCAAACTATAATGCACATGCAGGCGCGCACACACACACATCCCCTAAGGGGATGATGCGATATATACCTCGCGAAACGGACCGACGTATCTAAGAGAGGGTCGCCTGCTTCTATTCTGGTTCTCTCATGGCCTACTTCGCCGAGATACGTTATGTCTGATCGTCGTCTTTGTCTCCTAGAAACTCGCCGCGGTAAATATGACAGGCGAATATAAGAAGCACGGTCTTATATCGAGAATGCTGCGCTTGTCTTTTGACGATTGGCATGTTGTTATAGAGTACGATTTACGCCGTAATCGTGAAGGGGAGGGGAAGGGATCGAGATGGGAATATAACCAAGAAGATTCCGAACATATTTAAACGAAATAAGCACCCTACATTTGAAGATCTTTAGGAGGAGGTTTAGATCTCTTATAAAATATCGCATGTAACATTTTGTCTAGATAAAACCTAATCCGTAGAATCGATTTCCATTGTATTCACTCAATTATCTCGTTTATTTTTGGAAATTGATCCCTGAAGGTATAAAGATTGGCCTGTGTTGCGGTACGATTTACGTCACAATCGTGCGAAGGGACATAACCTAGAAGATTCAAAATATTTTGAAACGAAATAAGCATTTATCCAAAGTGAAAAATGATTCTCATGTCCTAATGGGATATTTTCATTTATTGCCAAGTTGAATTTTCACACTCTGCATTCTAAGACCACAGAACGAGGTTTAGATCGTTTATAAAATGTCGAGAAATGTATTACTAGATAAAATCTAACCCACAGAGTCGATTTCCGCAGTATTTAATCAATTACCTTGCTTATTTATGGAAACAGACCGTTGAAAATATCAAGAACGATTTTCAAAGTTCACCAAACTTCTAAACGATTTATCTGGAGACAAAATCACACACACACAAACACAAAATCCTATATACTCATAGAATATTTGTTTATTTTAGGATTATGTTTAGTTTTATGAAATGTATTGTGTAGCGTAGAAATGTTTGTTTGATGTGAAATTGTAAATGAAAATTATCATTGGACATATATTATTATACATCAACTATATATATTTAAACTAAAATTAAAGAAAACGTCAATTTCATAGTCGTTTCCATATACACTACTGCTCAAAAATGTTTAGGCACCTCTGTTTTCATGGATTATTCATATAGTATTATGTTTACCAAAAAAACATTATAATAAAATGAAATACGTATTTAAAATGTAGTTCAGTAAGATAAACACCCATTATATCGCATAAGGTTTACTATCATTTACCTGCACTTGGTCGGATTACCATAAACTGTTTATTGCGGTACAATTACAATAACAATCCCTCTGAATTTACTGGGTAAATTTAGTCATCTGTTAAATTGTAGGTAATAATGTTTAAATTACCTTCCTAGAAGATTATAGTGAAATCTGTAGCCTATGGTCAGTTGCAGTGTGGTACTGGTTATTCTATTCACGTCGTGAGCGAAATATCGTGTGACAATTTTTTAAAATGCCTCCGCGAAGAGAAATTAGTACGGAAACACGTGCGTTTATAATAGCTTACCATAAAAGTGGCATAAGTATTCGACAAATTGCCAAAAAAATGAAAATATACCACGCTACGGTTGACTATAACGTAAAAGAATATCGGGAAACTGGCAGTTTTCTTAATAAAAGACGGAGTGGAAGGCCAAAAGCGACAACATCTGCAGATGATCGCAGAATAGTGGTTACCAGCAAGTTAAATAGACGCAAAACAGCCCCGGAAATCACCGCAGAATTAAATGTTGGTCGCCAAAAACTAGTCAGTGTTTCTACAGTCAAACGTCGCCTACAGAAAGCCGGGCTCCATGGACATATTGCGATGAAAAAGCCATTACTACGCAAACAAAACAAGCAAAAGCGACTTAAATGGGCTCGTGAACACCAACACTGGACCATGGAAGAATGGAACAACGTCCTATGGAGGGATGAGTCCAAATTTGAGCTGTTCGGAACCCGAAGACGCATATTCGTAAGAAGATCTGTGGGTGAACGTGCCAGAGAAGAGTGTATTGCTGCTACCGTGAAGCATGGTGGAGGTTCTATCATCATTTGGGACTGTTTTGCTGGCATTAGTGTAGGGGACATTGTGAAAATTGACGGTATATTCCGCGAAATTTTGGAGAACCACGCAATACCTTCCGGAATTCGACTTTTGGGTCAAAATTTTATCTTCCAACAAGATAATGACCCAAAACATTCCTCTAAATTATGTAAAGACTATTTACGCCATTTAGAAGAAGAAGGAACTCTCAAAATTATGGAATGGCCTCCCCAGGGCCCCGACTTGAATCCAATCGAGTTACTATGGGAAGAACTAGATGGGGAAGTACGGAAATCGGCTCCGACATCAGCTACTGACGTGTGGAACAAATGGCAATCGAGTTGGACCTCAATAACACAAGAAACTCTGGCAAAACTTATTGCGAGAATGCCTGGATTGTGTGCTGCAATTATTAAATCAAGAGGAGGTCACATAGATGAAAGCAAAATTTAAATTAAACGTTTTTATTTTCACATTTATTTAATATATTTTTATTCATGTACGTGTATCTGTACATAAAAAATAAATATTATTAACATTTTTACTGAGTTTTTATACATTTTTGCTGTCAGTGAGAGTGCCTAAACACTTTTGAGCGGTAGTGTATATCGACGGTAGTGTATGCATGCGGTATATGGCAATCTTGTCTGAGAAATTCATTTCAATATTTCCATAGAAAAAAAACCATTGAAATCGTTTTCATTGTTATGGAAATAATAATACATAATAATAATACATTAGTGTATTCCTACACTAAGAAAAAGAAACTAAAAAGATTTTTGATGATAATCCGGTTATTAAAACCACAAGATTTTTTCGACAGAAAACCTTTCCTTCTTAACATACTTTCAACTTAATTAAACATTTCAACTCGAAGCCGAACGAAAAAGATCATCGTTTTATAAAAGCAGGCAATCGCAGCTTGTTTAACTTGACATTCATCGAGGTTTAATCCGGCCAAAAACGACGTCTTTTTTACCGTCTGAACGACGACAACCAAAATCTCCCTGTACCATCTCGACGCGATATACGTACGTGTATACATACATGTGCCATTCTCGGGTATTTCGGCATCTCGTCCGGCCATCGATAAAGTGCATCGTCTTAATAACGTTACTAAGGGGGAATATCCGTCCGAAAATCGAACCATCGTATATGTAAATATCGACAATAAAGTCACCTCCCCCTTTTTGGTTCAATACTCAACGATTAAATCGTATCCTTGCCAGTCGCGTATTGCCTAGGGGGCGGCGGTTGTAAAGAGGAATTTTCTTATCATCGTTTCAGTGTACCGTGCAGCTGAAGTAAAAAGCTGATCTTACCTTTATGCATATATATATTTTTTTTCCTTTCGATAATTTATTTTTTTTTCTTACTTAACAAGTTTAATGATCTCTGGTCTCGCGATTATCTTCGAGCTTTAATTTAAAACGGATATAAAAAAGAGCATCTCGATATTCCTTAATATTCTAGAAGGAAATCGAGCTTAAAGAGGTAGTGCAAATTAGTGTGAGTGCTGTGTATTTTTCTTATTGTTGGTATCGATTAAATTGATCAAACAACATTTGAGACAATCTCTAAAGCTGATGCATAAATCTGTAAAATATTATTGTAAGGGATAAAATTGTTTTTTTCGAATAAAAGGAAACTTAACTATTTTTGGCGGTGTGCTGTCGCCTTTGCTCTGGTGCCTGTTGGTGGATGATCTGCTATCCGATCTTCGGAGGGCGGGCTTTTACGCGCAGGGTTACGCCGATGATATTACCATCGTGGTCAGCGGGAGGTTTGAGGGCGTGGTATCCGAAAGGATGCAAGTCGCACTCAGGCTCGTAGAAACATGGTGCCGAAAAGAAGGGTTAAATGTTAACTCTAGTAAAACGACTATGGTACCGTTTACCAGGAGGAGGAAACTTCCCAAACTCCGGTGGCCGTCCATTTTCGGCTCCAAAGTATTGCTGTCAACAGAGGCTAAATATCTAGGTGTGATTTTGGACTCCAAATTGACGTACAAGTCACACCTGGAACATGCTACAAATAAAGCCACAAAGGCCTTTTGGGCCTGCAGAGGAATGCTTGGTCGAACGTGGGGCCTAATCCTTGGCAAAGTTCAAAGAATTGCTTGCTTGGGCATTACGGGGGCCATGGCCTCAACGCCGACGGCTGCGATGGAGACCATCCTTGGGTTTCCGCCACTGCAGCTGGTGCTGAGGTCAGAAGCAACCCTAGCAGCTTACAGAGTCAAATGTAGTGGGTGCAAGGTATTCTCTGGCAAGTTCGGAGACCACACCAGCATCTTCAACTATATCGAACAGACAGCACCGCTGTCAATGAGGACCGACAAAATTCGGCCCGTGTATAGCTTTGCTGGGGGATACAATGTAATAATTCCCAACGGCGAAGCAGTAAAGGCATGTGCAAGCAAATCGAGACGCGGGATTTCGCGCTGGTTTGCGGACGCCTCGAAAACCTCGAATGGCACTGGTGTTGGAATGTGGAAAGAGGGAGAACCGGATGGCGAGACTAAGCAGAAGTAACTGCCATCCAGACATGTGCAGAGAACTCTCTGAACTACGCACATGACCAGGAAGCGGTGGAAATCGTATCGGACAGCCAAGCCGCTCTTAGGGCGCTACAATCTGTCAAGTTTGACTCCGAAGTGGCGTTGGGGTGCCATAGAAGGCTGCAACAACTGGCGGAACATTGCAGCGTTACGCTGAGATGGGTGCCAAGCCACTCGGGGATCAAAGGGAACGCAATAGCTGATTTGCTAGCAAAAGATGCCACTGGACGACCATTCTCAGGTCGTGAACCGACGTGTGGGAGTACCTATGGCAGTATTAAGACCTACGTTAGATCCGAGCTGGTCGCCAATCACCGGTTCTATTGGAACGGTGTAGACGGTTTAAGCCACTGTAAATCTCTCGGGATTTATCCAGGTGAGCAGGACCAAACTGAGAGCACTCACAGCGATCTTAACTGGTCACTGCGCACTGAATAAACACATGCATCGCATGGGTCTAGTAAACTCTCCTTCATGTAGAAAGTGCGGGAGAGCGGGGGAAACTCCTGTGCACCTTCTTGTCGACTGCCCTGCAGTCTGCAGGCTCACCTTGGGGATGCTCAGCTTGACGGACCCAAGTTAGGAAAATTACCACTCGAGCGGATTATGGACTTTATTGCTGAAGTACAACCCGCTCGAGTGAGCATGGGTGCACTATAGGCGAGGTACTGGCCGAATTTGCTCTTTGGGGTTAAAGCCCCGCCCATGAAAAAAAAAACCATTTTTTTAATCAAGTTTCTATAAATTCCAACGATTATGTGAGGAAATTACGGGTAGCGTTAATATTTTTAAACAAACCAAACTAAGAAGACTAGTGCATTCTTAGTGTAAAGGCTGGTACAAGCAAACATTTAAAAGAATCCCCAAAGCGGATGAATTTCATAAATTTAATAGAAAACTAACGAAAAAGACTGGCGCAAAGGTTACAGATTTCTTCTTTAACTGAGAACTTTTCTGTAACAAATTTAAAATTGTTTCCTTCTTAATCATGCTGTTTCTTTTTTTAATTTTAACATATCGTTAATACTTCGGAACAAGTCAAGTCTAAAGGGCTAGTGCAAAGTAGTGTAGAGATTAGCGTATCCAAACAGTTTCCATGGTCTCGAAAAAATTGAATAGCCATCATTATAAACGACCCCTAAAGTTGGTAAATTGCCAAAATATTAAGGAAAATTAATATAAAAGGTTAGAGTAATAAGTAGTCTCCACAAAGAAAGGCAAGTATCAGTGGCGTGCGAGGAACAAGGTGGAAACGAGAAATGTGCGGTGCGGAGGACCGAGTACCCGTGCCAAAGCACGCCTGTTCAGTATTATTCGACTGGTCGTTGTGAGTGCTTGTCAGTACACACGTACTTAGAAACTGTGGCATTTAGGTATGTTTCGGTGTATTTCGAATAAAGTAGAAAACGTAATAGCGAGCATACGAAGACCATAGAATTAAATGTGTAAAGTGCGACAACTATTTGACGTGTACCAGCACTCCAACTAAAAAGTATAAAACACTATTCTGCAATCCGTGACAAACGATACAGCGAATAATTAATATTTTATATAGGGTTTATTCATATACAGAGCACGATTAAAAAATTGGCACAAGAAGGCTAATCTAGACGGTATTTGTTTCTAAAGATTTGAAAACATGTAAAAAGTATAATAATATTTCGCCGTGATGGATAATTTTTCTACAATCTAATCATCAAAATCTTCAGTTGCATACGCATTTTGACATAATCTAGAGAACTTCGTTTCTTTGGAAAAAAACATGAGGGGTACCCCTTCGAAATTTCGCTCATCTCGGATTTGGTTCAAGACTCACCAATCATACAGAATACGATTCTAAAACCAAAATTGGCACAAAAGGACTAGTCTAGACGGTATTCGCTTCTAAGGATTTGAAAACGTGTCCCACGGCCCCACCCTGTTGTTCTCTGCATTTTACCGTAACTTGCCCAAGTTTACCGGGACTAATAATTAGGTACATTTTAAATCCTACACATTACGCGAGCTTTAAAACAATTTCAACATAAACGAGACGCGAAAATAATTTACATAGTTACTCGGCATCATTAAAATTCACGAGGATTTCAATAAGAATACTGCGCGATCATTAGTTGAACCGATATGCGAGCTACTAAATCGCAGGAATTGCCCAATACAATATATATAAATGGACTAACAATCGCGATTTACGATTTGATACCGCGTCGTATACCAAAAACGAGCTGGTTATCTCTCCTTCGTATTAACAAGTATTTGCGCGAACGGTTCGTTTCCTTTAATTTACCATCTCATGGATACGGTCGGCCGCAAAATAAAGAAGCAATTACATCCGCAAAGGAAATAAAACCGCGCATCCTCGTTTGTCAAAATTTATTTCATTACCTTTCTCGGCTATTATTTTCGCGTCCGCGGAGAGAGGCGGCCCAATTAAACTTGCCGCGCGCCAATTGATATTTTGTCAAGGAGACGAATCGTACGATTATTATAATTCGGTGGTGCCGCAGGGTACGGGTATATCGCTACGTTGGACGGTTCTAGTTCGTAATTTGGGGTGAGGTGTGGTTTTTGGCGAATATAAATGGATTAGAAGTGTCTATTAGAAATATTAGCATTTGTTATATGCGCTATTTAAGCCGTAAGTCGAGGAAAAAACGGAATACAGTTGAATTGCAGTGGCGCCTTGTCTAGCAGTGATTACGTCGATTCGACCGGCTTTTACGGAACATATCTAATAAAACAACTAGGTGAAGGTGACTCTGATTCTATTATTAGTATTTTCTATAGGTACTAGCTTTATTATCGTGGGTTTTATTGCAACGTTAGGAGCAAAATAACAGATTATAGATACAATTCATTTAACTACTAAACAATGAGACTCCTATCGTCTGTGTTGACATACAGTTCCTGTCCATTTTATTTGTGTGTTTTCAACGCGATAATATACAAATACAAGTATAAAATTCATGAATAGGGTCTTTTACAATACCTATCTATATACGTTTCCTAAATATCTTTCTAAGAAATTGAGAAAGTACCACTTAATGACTTCTTACCTATTATTATCCCCCTCATGAATCATTCTGTGCTCTATAGAAGATGGGTAGAAATAAGATTGAAAAACACAGTAATTCGTAGAATATTACAGTAGACTCTGGATTATGTCAACGATATCAACCAAGCACTGTTCACATTACTGAAAGTTTACATTAGCGAGCCTTATTTTATTCATAAAGAAATTGCATAAAAGAAAATATGTATGATTATTAAAAGATAAAAAAAAATATATTATTTTGAAAAATAATATCCTATTTTTATTTGCATAAATTTACACTTGGTATTTTCTAATATTAATACCACTAAGATATCGGAATATAATATGTTCTTTTCTTCAGCCCCATCTAACGCTTGATTAAAAATTCCTACAGCTTGCGCGTAAATTAACTCTATTTTTAACTTCAATCGCAGTGTCGTCATCTTCACTCACCCCAACTTCCTCTTCATGTGCATCATCCATCTCTTTATCGTCATTCCATAAACTAACATCGGTAATTGTGCAAACAGTATAGTATAGGGATTGATTGCTTTTAATACTTTGAGAACGTCTGATGATGTCAATAACTTCAGCATCAGAGAGTAACTGTTTTCTAATGATGGTTAGCGGTATATTGCCTTCATCGTCATAATCATCACTGGAGTAAAGCAAATTTTTCCAACACTTTCTGATTGTTTGCTGGTTAAGGGCATTCCATGTCATATCTAAATTTAAAATTGCTTCACGTAAAGTTACTTGCTTTAAGGATTCAGAAATGTTTTAGGATTTCTTGATAACGCAGACGAAAGTAGAAATTTTCGATAATACAATTTAGTAATTTTTATTACATTTTGATCCATCGGTTGGATATCAGTTCCACACAAACTATCATTCTCGGCGACTTTAACATTACCCACTACAACAGACCTGACATAAATGATGGAAAAAGTAGAATAATGAATGGATTCTTACATTTTATTGATTTGTCACAGCTTAATTCAGTAACAAATTCTAGGGGTAGAATATTAGATTTAGTTGTTACCAATGTTCATACTGTTGCTATTGATAGAGAGATGTTTCCTCTGGTGGCCGAGGACAACGATCATCCTGCTCTAGCGCTGTGCCTATCAATTCCATCTTCGCGATTTAGCAATATGTGTGGTAATAAAGACAAAAGATTATTTATTAATTTGTATGATTCTTTATTAACTACAGATTGGAATTTTATTTACAATTATACTAGTATAGATGACGCTTGTTCTGCATTTTATGCTGAAATCTATAAAAATTTAGATATGTAATTTAGATATGTTTGTCCATGTCACACTTCAAATGACCAACACGGTTTCGTTGCTCAACGATCTACGGTAACTAATCTTGTTACAATTACACAATACCTATCTGATAGTATTGATGCCGGTGGACAGGTAGATGTTGTGTATACTGACCTAACAAAAGCTTTTGATCGAATCGACCACACCGTGCTTATTAATAAATTGGACAATATTGGATTTTCGTCTTCTCTTTTGTCTTTATTCCAATCGTATCTTCTTGATAGAAAGCAATTTGTGACATACATGGGATTTGAGTCTGATTACTTCACGCCGAGCTCTGGAGTTCCTCAGGGGAGTAACTTGGGTCCACTTCTGTTCCTCATATATATAAATGATTTGTGCTATCAACTGAACTGTCGTTATATGCAGATGACTTGAAGTTGTATACAACAATTAATAATTCTCAGGATTGCAATTATTTGCAAAGCCAACTCGATATATTCCACACGTGGTGTGTCAACAACAAACTAACAGTTAATGTAAACAAATGCAAAATTGTCACCTACACTCGTAAGACGACTCCAATTATATATACCTATCACTTAGCTGGATCTTCTTTACCTAGAGAGACCTCTATGAGAGACTTGGGCGTCGTCTTTGACTCAAGACTGACCTTTATGGAGCATACATCCAGTATCTGTACATCAGCGTTGAGTATGTTAGGATTCATTATACGTGTTACACGACCATTTGCTTCTATAACAGCCATTATTCCTCTTTATTTCGCTTTTGTTCGGTCTCGACTCGAGTATGCGTCTTTGGTCTGGTCACCTATGTACATCTATTAGATACATCTTCTAGAGCAGATTCAGAGAAGGTGTTTGAAGTTCTTGTACTTTAAAAAATTTAATACTTACCCGATACAAGGATTTAGCCACAGTGCTCTGCTAGAGGCATTTAATATTGATTCATTAGAACTACGTCGAAAATAGGCTGAGTGTAAATTCCTATTTACTTTACTTCATAATGGTCTTGATGCCCCTGAGTTGTTGAGTAAAATCAACTTCATTGTACCACGTTCAGGATCTAGGCAAACAAATACATTTACTGTTTCGCACGTAGAACAAACATCGTCATCAGGTCCCCAATACATAGATTGTGTAGCAACTTCAACTCTGTGGAGTTTGCCGAGTTGGATATACATACCTGCACTTTACCGTCCTTTTTGACGGTATGCAGACCGCGGGTGCGTTACACTTAGTTGAATATTTTTTCCGTTCTCTCTTTTTTCCTAACCACTGGTAAACTACCTTTTTTTTAATTTAAATTAAAGCAACTAGTAACTAATTTATATACTTTAATTTTATGTTACTTATAATATTTGCATGTGTACATTATTTAACTTTGCCTTGTAATTGGATATTTGTATCTGTTGGGCATTAAATATTATTATTATTATAGGTGGAGTTACGTTGGGCGGCATGAACATAACAAAAATTGAGCCGTCGTTGCTTGTTAATTGTTTCTCTGGAGGATGACTTGGTGCGGTATCGCATATATACATCGGGGAACAACCGATGCCGGCGCTGAAAATGTTTACGTAAACATTCTCTTGATCGATTCAATTTCGCACGTAAATCGGGAAATAATCGCTACCCTGAACTGTTTACATTATCGAATTGCGCGTGGTGCAAGCTTGTTTACATTACCGAGCGTCCCATTTGATCTTGTAGTAACAATTACATGACCTTTCATCATTAAAGAATATTGATTCCTCACACCGTACTCATTTGACTGAAGCAAATATGGAAACATATTGAATGATTCTAATATTAGATGCCACCCAGTTTGTGATTCCGGGGAAACTTCTCTGACTGTAGCTTGCCCCACTTTATCGAGACTAGTAATAGCTGAGCTTTATCATTTCCTTATAGTTCTAATTTAACGATGAACGGCTGTATACGTATTACCCTTACCTACAGACCTTGTAAATCTGATAAATAATGAAATTCCATATCAAAAATGATCAACAGTTTAATAAAATTTCCTATAAACCTTTGAAAAGATATTTTCTTAAATTTCCTCGACTTATCTCCTTTCTAATAATATGCCAATAACGCAGAACTAAGGCGCCTCTGGTATAATTGCTGGATGCATAAAACGTGTTTTTATGTGCATGCTTTAGCGATAGATTATCCATGTATTATTAAAATTACTGCATCTATTATTAGCATTTAATATATGCAACGAATTACAATATAACGCCCGGCCTATTTGAATATGAATATTTGCACCGGAATGACTCATATCGTTCATTCTAAACCCATATACCATGCACGCCGTCAATAGGTTAACGGCGAAAGAATTTAGCCTTGTGCTTCGCATGCCTACGAATCGATTTTGCATTATTCATTATCGGGAAGTGAAAAATGCGAAACGGAAAGAAACGAAATGAGATTAATGGAAAGACAAATAACGCTTCGGGCAAGTTGCCGTATCCGCATGGATTTTGCAAGATCATCCGAAAGAATAGGTCATTCTTTTAGCTTGAGGGTTAGCTGGTATTCTAATTCACTAACTTTTTTAACAAGTTTTAGGAAATGTAGTAGAAACTAAATGCTAATACAAAAATTGACCAATGCATTTCGGCTTTATGTCAGTGTAGTTTCATCTACGCTAATCCATACATCTTCTTCTTCTTCGCTTCAGGTTTTAGGTACTTTACCTGTTACGATTGATCTGCCTACATTTCTTCACTTGCATTGGTTGAGTTCAACGTGTTCCTTCCATTTACTTTTGTTTTCCTTTATTCCCTAATACATATGTAGTTTCAAACATGTTTAACCAAATTCTTATTATTGCTTAATTAATTTACTTTTCGAGACAAGAAATATACCTTTTAAATACCTCCGTCTCTTGCAATACGCCCCGTCAAAGACTCAAAGAATCTAAAGGTCCCACTGAGTAGATTTAATCGTTGGAAATGCAGATATAAATCGTGATAGGTCAATATTTGCGTGAAACGAAAACGGTCATATAAAACATTGAGATAGTAAATCGTACGTGTATACCACGTTCATTTTATTTATCTTACAAAAATAAAACCGAATAAACGCACGCACACAGGGAGAACGGATAATAAAAAAGGAAGCCGTGAAAAGGAAAGTGGGAGACACATAAGCGTAAGACACCGTTCATATACGTACGTACGTATCCGGAATCTGTATGTGTATTGTGTGCGTTACAAAGGCTAACGTGTGCTCGTAGCATAAAGTCAAACGCCAATTACAAGAGAGACCATTTAAAATGATTTATCAATAATGCCCGAGATAAATATATACATAAGTTGATGTCGATATGTTGTTCACCTTTGCTTTCGAGATTTTTTTCATATGTTATACAGTACGCCGTTGTTATACTTGTAGGTTCTGTCTGTGTCGTATTCGTATATATTGGTGGGATTGATACATAGGTTCGTAGGGTTTGACGATGTTATACAATGGTGTTCCACAAGGGATGGTGTTAGATCCCTTATTGTTTAACTTATATGTTAATGATAATGGAAGGCTGTAGTATGTGTATGTTTGCGGATGATAGCATGTTGTACATAGGTGGTATAGTGTTGGCGATATGACGATGACTATGAATAATCAGCGCACTATATTATACCAGTGGCTTTGTATAAAATCGATATACAAACTCAAGCCCTTTACATACTCCAAGGGAGCAATCTTGTAGCCCCCAATATAAATGTTCTGATAGGGCAAGACTCTAAGTCTAGGATTAGTTGGATCAAAAGTAATAAGTTGTGTTTTGTTAGCATTAAGTGTTAACTGTAGGTGGTCACAGTACACTGTTAGATTATGAAGGTCTTCATGTATGCATTTCTGAACTTCGGCGAGCTTGGAGGGGCTGAAGGAAAAATAAAGTTGGGTGTAGTCCGCATATAAATGATATTTACAATACTTTAAGTTATTGCCAAGTTTGCTAGAATAGATGGAAAACAAAAGTAGGTTTAAAATGGCTCCCTAACGTAATAATATTCTTTTGGGACATTTATTTTCAAAGTTATTATTGAAATCCTTCATTCATAAAGCAACCAACAAATAACTCACTAATTTCTTTGCTTCGTTTAAAGACATTTGACGACCCTCTTCTTTAAATAGTAAAAAGAATCTTGTTCATCTCCTCAATTACTTCGAGTAAACTAAAAGCTTAACTCCAGACATAAAACCACTACCTTATAATCTCCAGATAACAATGAATTCATTTGCGGATACCATAATTACTAAATATTCGATTCCCTACAGCTTGATCTTGGAGTGAACGTATATAAAACGTGAGCAAAATGCACTAATATCCTTTTTAAAGGCCCAATAACGCCCGAAATTTATTTCAATTGGCGCTGCTCCAACCTGCGTCCTCATCCAAGGATGCCTCGGCTATTGTGAACGCCCCAGCGTGTCGCAAAAAATTGCTCGAAAAAAAAGACAGTTAAGAGAAAAGGGCGACTGCGATGCGAAACGTTAATTTCAAATAATAATCGTAATAATCAGTAATAATAATGAGACCTTGTTCTGTCTTTGGTATGCATTTGAAATGTTAGTTTTTTACGGAGTTCTCAAGGAATCTTAACCACGACCGTAATTATTTGCGTTAATTATGCGAAAACAAGGAAGTATCTTGAATATTTTATATATATGAATATGCGTTTAAAGGCAGGTATCGTTCACATGCGACTTGGATAATGTCATTGACACTTTTAGCCATCGATCCAGCTGGGAATTATGGTAGGATGACGTGCATAGGATGATTTATCGCGAGTCGAAGGAATGGCAGAAAAAGCTGAAGGTATAGGATGGAATTGATGGATTTCTAAATTGATATATAATATAATATATAATAATAATATAATAATATAATTATTGGAATCTGCAGATTTGAACGAGGAAAAAGGAGATTTTACGAACACGTTTCTGTATTTATTATTGAAATGCGATAACCGCAAAAGCACAGCATGATTTAAGTATAAAGAAATAATTGAATCAATTTTGTAATTAAACTATAATATCAAAATACAATTTTTTGCTGGTATCATAAGTAGTTTCATCTAGAACTTCTAGGAGCAACTTACCTTCGTTTCGCAACACTAATACTATGAGATATGAATAAATTTATCAGCCAACAACTTGCGGTTAACCTACCGATCATGTTTGAGGTCTAATTGAGGTGGTTTCCATAAATTACAGGACGGTAATCATAACCACTAACGATACTTATCGCATTTTACGGGACTATACAATGAATTTAGATATTACATTGTTAGCTAATATAATGGTTGGAGTATTTAAATTGGGATGCATATATATATGTATATAATTTTATCTAAAACGGTGGTAAGCTGACATACTTCATCACCATGACAAGTAATAAGGTACGGAGCTTATTGTTTTTTTTTTCTTTCTGTATAATCATGGAGGGAGGGGGAGTTAAACCCCGAAGAGCAACTAGGCCAGTACCTCGCCTATTGTGCTCCCATGTGACTTTAGTTCACTCGACCGGGTTGTACCTGAGGAACAAAGTGCATAATCCGCTCGACTGGTAATTTTTCTAACTTAGGTTCGTCAAGCTGAGCATTCCATGCAGACTCCCGGGCAGTTAACAAGAAGGTGCGCAGGAGTTTCATCATGACGGAGAGTGTAGTAGCTTAGGACTGTCTTACGCAGTCTTTCCTCACCTCAATAAATCCCTAGAGATTTGTGGCGAGCTCGGACTTAACATAGGTTTTAATACTACCATAGGTACTCCCACACCTCGGTTCAGGACCTGGGAATGGTCGTCCATTGGCATCTTTTGCTAGCAAGTCAGCTTGATCCCCGAGTGGCTTGACACCCATCTCAGCGTAACGCTGGAATGTTGCGCCAGTTGTTGCAGCGTCATATGGCATCCCGACACCACTTCGGAGTCAAATCTGACAGCTTGAAGCGCCCTAAGAGCGGCTTGGCTGTCCGATACGATTTCCACTACTTCCAAGTCATATGCGTAGTCCATACAGTTCTTCGCACATATCTGGACGGCAATTACTTCTGGTTGAAAGATGGAGGGGGAGACCCCTAGACTGATGGTCCCGCTATCCGGTTCTCCCTCTTTCCAAATTCCAATACCCGTGCCCTTCGAGGTTTTCGAGGCGTCCGCAAACCAGCGGAAGGTACCCCATCACGATTTGCATACCTTTATTACCTCGTTGCTGGGAATTATTAAATTGTATCCCCCAGCAAAGCTATACACGGGCCGAATTTTGTCGGTTCTCATTGATAGCGGTGCTGTCTGTTCGATATAGCTGAAGATGCTAGTATGTTCTTCCGATTTGCTAGAGAATACCTTGCACCCACCTAGGGTTGCTTCTAACCTCAGCACCAGCTACAGTGGCGGAAGCCCAAGCGTGGTGTCTATCGCAGCCGTTGGCGTCGAAGCCATGGCACCCGTAATGTCCAAGCAAGCAATCCTTTGAACTTTGCGGAGAACCTTGACGGCGTAGCCTTGATTGGGTTTGCGCCACCAGACTAGCAACGAATAAGTTATAATAGGTAGTATAACTCTCGTGTGCAACCAGTGTCCCATGTTCGACGAAACATTGCTCTCCAGGCCCAAAAGGCCGAGCTTATTGTTAGTGCCAAGCATAATATTTCTCTTATCGAGTTCAGTTGCAACCTATTTTATAGTAACGTTAAATTGGTTCAAATTGTACTTATTGTGGACTTCATTTGATGAGATAATTTGTCATTCAAAAGATATAGTATACATAACAGTAATCATGTTCTTGTAAACCAGAAGTAATACGAGCATATAAATTAAGAAATACAGATTTGCGGAAGTATATAGGGGGAAAAGTAACCGAAAGAATAGAAAATGTAAATACAACACAGGTGACCCAAACTATAGAAGAGGTATGGAGAGCCTTTAAGAACACATTACTAATAGCAGCAAAAGAAGCACGCGGAGTAAGGAGGAAAGAAACAAAGAAATAGACAGCGTGGTTGATAGAGAAATAAGAATACATACCACGATGAAGAAAAAAGCATGGGAAATTTAGTTACTAGATCAAACGTCAAATAACTACAAAAAGAAATAAAATCGAAATAACTAGCAATAGAAAACAAAAAATAAAACATGGAGGAAATTTGGAGAAAAGATGGAGCATAATAATAAAGAAAAAAATGTTTTATGGACCCTTGAAACCAATACGACAGAAAAAAATACAAGATACGCGGAATTAGGCCAGGGCAGACTTGGGACCATGTCATAGCGAAAATTTTGGAAATAAGGGGTACAAGATGGACTGTAGCAGTGTAGGTATATATATATATACCAAAGCAACCGAATATTTTTACTGCAAACTAGACAGAATCTAAAATCTACCGTACGCACACACGTGCTCGTCCAAAGATCCATTCCAGGGACTCTCACAACAAATGGCACGGATAAGCGAAATAATTGAGATAAATTATTCGCTTAATTTATTACCGAACCGCTAATGCAAGAGCTTTTAAAAGCGCATTTCTAGCTAGCGGACACGAAAGTGGAGACCCTCCCCCCTTTAACCCCGTCGCGGTCGCCCCGGCTAAAATCTCGCAATAAATGGTTACCTAAGTTAATGCGAGCTATCTGCGCTGAATTTATTTTGCATTTTTATTGTTCGTCCGAGACGTAGATAGCGCGTAAATTATCTTTAAAGGGGAATAACTCTTCTAGATAGGCCAGCGGAGGTATAAATATGTGACGGGGACGATTCGGACGGCGCGAGCGAGAGGGTAAGCGGTCCCGGGTGGGGCGGGGGGGACTACGTGCGCCGCTACGCTCGCAACGATTCGGGTGTAAAAAGGGAGCAACAAACGAGAGATTAAATAAAAATATTTATATGCACGAGTTTTTGACCGGCGTATAAATTAAAACGAACGCTGGAACGTTTGGTTTTCTTTGTGTGCGAGCATCCGAGACGTGTCCTAAATTTTATTTTTACGAGGTTATATCCTAGACGTCCTTTTCCCGATTCTGATATAGCTTGGGATTTATACAACTATACTGAAAACCACGAAACTTTCTAATTACGTTATAGTTGGTTATGACGTATGCTACGTCTGAAGCACATTCAGGTGCGCCAATCATGATTGCAATACATAACATTTTAATCGACGATTCATTTAACAAAAACAAATTCTGGGTGATATAATAGTGAGCTCTTCTATTGACAATGAACCCAATATATTTCTATACAGTATGATATGCAAAAATTAACATGAAGTAAATTAAGTTAAAATATGTCAATATCTAAAGAAACAATCAGATAGAATAATTTACTATCGTCTTCTGATCTACGATTAACCATCAGAAAGAAAGTCTTCTACGTTTGGTTCACGTTCGTATCAATTATTTTGTTTGTATGCTTTATATAATTTTGCCAGATGTCCAAACTTTCTTGTCACACATCTAATACTTGTCTATCACCATAACCATCTTGACCAACATGTCAATTCTTAAAACCCTACGTCCATGTGCCTGAAGTATTATATTCATTGTATTTTCATAGGTAATGTTATTATTATTTAGCCACGCAATAATGTTCTCTTTGGACCAACTTAGATTTGGCGACTATCGAAGTGAAACACTATGATATGGAGGATTGTCCATTAAAATTATTCATGGTTCTTCTAAATTAGGGATTGGTTGAGTTCCGACCCATTTTGTAAATAACTCGCTATTCATATTACCATGGTAATCACCTATATTTAATTTTGAAGCAAATATCAAGTTTGCATTTTGTATAAAGCCGCTTCTGGTACCCGCATGCAACACAGTAAATCGTTTACCATCGTAACCTTCGGATTTTCTGACTCTTCTTAACACATGGGCTGAAAAGTCCCGGGCCTAACAAAGAAAACACGGTTTTTTTGGTTCAAAATTAGCTTTATTCATTAACGTAATCTCCATCAAGAGCAACGTAATCATTCCAGCGCCGCTCTAACATTTCAATACCACTTTTGTAGAACGATTTATCTTTTGCCTCAAGATGGGCCTCAGTTTCAGCGATAACCTCTTCATTCGTGCGAAATTTCTTTGCGGCGAGCATTTTTTTGAGGTCTGCGAACAGGCAGTAGTCGCTGGGAGCCAAATCTGACGAATACGGTGGATGTGGGAGCAATTCGAAGTTCAATTCATGTAGTTTTGCCATTTGTTTTGATTGACTTGTGACACGGTGCGTTGTCTTGATGAAACAAAATTTTTTTCTTTGCCATATGCGGTCGTTTCTTTTGCAATTTCGGCCTTCAAACGCTCCAATAACGCTATATAATATTCACTGTTGATGGTATTTCCTTTCTCAAGATAGTCGATGAATATTACACCACGCACATCCCAAGATACCGAGGCCATAACCTTTCCAGCCGATTGTTGTGCTTTCGGGCGCTTTGGACGAGGTTCACCAGTTGCTGTCCACTCAGATGACGATCGTTTAGATTCCGGAGTGAAGTGATGGATCCATGTTTCATCCATTGTCACATATCGACGCAAAAATTCCGGTTTGTTACGTTTAAACATGGCCAAATACTGCTCAGAATCATCAACACGTTCTTGTTTTTGGTCAACAGTGAGCAAACGCGGCACCCACTTTGAACAGAGCTTTCTCATAGTCCAATATAAAGGCAATACGTTCTTTTGATATCTTTACGATGTCAGCTAACTCACGCAACTTTTCGATCATTCAAAACGATTTTGTGGATTTTTTTGATGTTTTCTGGTGTTACCGCCTCATTTGGATGTCCACTGCGTTCTGCATCATCGGTGTGTCTACGACCACGTTTGAAGTCAGCAAACTAACGTTTTATTGTTGTTTCTGATGGAGCGGAGTCCCCATAACACTTTTCAAGCCATTGCTTCGCTTGAATGGTATTTTTTCCCATCAAGAAGCAGTGTAAAATTTAAACACGAAATTGTTTTTGATCCATTGTTTTGAAAATAAGAAAAGTAGCGTGACTCTTAGCACAATAACTCACAAACTAATGAATATAATACCATGAAATTTTAAGAGCTGTCTTTTGAAGGTTAGTACTAACTGAGAGAAAGGTGACTGCAATAAAACTAGCGTCATCTATGTGTTAGGCCCGGGACTTTTCAGCCCATGTGTTATATTATTATCCTGCCATGATTCCCTTTCATATCCTTTTGAAAATATCCAGGTTTCGTTTAGGTATACCATATCTCTTTCTAAAGGTGACGTTAACATTTCGATGTGCTTCCGTTGGAAGGAAAAACCGTAATGCTGAAATATCATTCGTCTCCATAAGAGCTCTGCGGTTATCATCTTTTATAAACTTAGATCCCAAAAGGTTTAGTAAACGTTACAGTGAGGAAACGCTAGTAAGTAAAATATAACTATATTCATGCACTTCTATTGTTACATGTTCTTATATAAAAATACATTAAATTAGAATTGAAATTTAGCTGCATAAGTTAACTTACTATTTTACTTTACGAACGTCCATTTTTAATTCTCTCTGACACATCAAGTGTTTTGAGCATCAATCTTGTTTTATACGGAGCTGTTGAAGTACTGGATGAAGGAACAGCAGGTTTCTTTCTTCTGTTTTTTGTTATAAACGATACCCATCGAAATGTCCAAAGCAATTTACAATGTAAACTTTGATTTAATACTAAGCAAATAGAATTTACCTCATAGACAGCATCGAGAGATGTTAGAGGATTTCCATTTCGGTTGTCCTTCTCGAAATACACTAGTAAACGACAAACTAACTTCCGGCAACAAGAGTAACTGTAATCTTTAAAGAAATGTTCTAAATCTTCATATAACTTCATTATAACTCTGTAAAGAGCTTTTAGCAAAAAAGAAAATAGTGGAATTAAATAAAAATAAACGTTGAAAACTAACGAAACCCAAATAAACAATAAAAGCGGATGTCAAATGTTAACCGAGTGGTATTCTCTGTTATAATTATTAGGGTTGCATGCACTGTAGTAAACGTGTTCAAAGTTTTTATCTACGCATTACACGACCCTATTCTATTTCACTTCAACTTGTTCATTGACACCGAATGAAATAGGGACGGAATATCTTAGGTAGCTATGACTTATGTTATATACTTCTATCCCGCTTGTGTATACATAGGCTTCTGATTTTTATAAGACTTGCTACAGCACTTGTCTTCACTTCATCGATAAAATAATGATGTAACTACAAACTTTCGTGATTTCATCTGTATATTCTAATATACTCCAAAAAACAATTGTCATGATAATTTTAATAATGTAGACGCCAAATGAAAACAGGAATTCGTATTTAATTTTTTTATTAAGCAGATATTGTAAAAGAAATTATATTTTTGGAGAAACAAACTGCAGGATAGTAGTGACCATTATAACAATTCGCATTTGATTTGGTATAGATTCAATTAACCTTCGTATATAAGCTTGGTGTAAATACTTCCACTTCCATACATCCGTCAAGATAATCCCACACATTCTCGATAGGATTCATGTCTGGACTTACCGTAGGCCAATCTAAAACTGGAATACCAACCTCATCAAAGTATTTGCGGACAGTTATTGCTACATGGGGTCGCGCATTACCGTGCTTTAACAAGAATCCCTTGCTTATTGCTGGCTATGCTATAGTAGTTTGTTTTAGATACTATAGTTTTAGATAAAAGGAATAAAGTCCATGAAATTTTTTCATCACCAGTGTGTAAATTCTCTTTATTAATAATTCAAAAACTTTAAAAATATAATTAATTATTGCATGTATATTACACAGCTACAGTTATAGTTAGAATGAATAAAATAATTGCAAATTTATCAAACGCGCAGAAGCTATATAGTTTAGAAAACATCTTTTAAGAATCAAAAGTTCTGTCCCTCTGGCAATAATATTAAAATGTTCCTAGATGTGTCGTTTTTTCCTAATTTTAATTCTTTCTACCGTTATCATTACTAATGAACAATGAGAGTGACGACGTCACTAGTATAATGGCGACACTAAAAAAGCTTCTAAACAAAACGTACAGACGTGTTAAAACTAACCTATTTTTTGCGACCATCAACTGGATTATGTCGTCCGATATGTAAAATTATGAAATTCATTACAATTATTATTGCAATCTCAACTCATTTGCTTAAATTTAAAACATATCTGAAATGAAGCTTCAGTTGAACTTGCATCGTGGAGATCTAGCTCAAGATGAGATTTTGTGTTACCTGTCGATGAAATATATACATTTCGTATAAATGTATGAATACAGTTAAGGGCTTTTCAACGTAGCTCTAATTGGTGTAGTAATATATATGAACTAACTATGGTGCTTGGTGACGTAATATTCGTTAATGAAGGATTTTAATTAAAGACTTTTAGATACATCACTACACAGTTATGGCTTAATAATATTTCAATCCCCTATGTATAGAATGTGCTCTAATTTTAATAACATGTCCAATTCTCATATTGATATTGCTTTCTTCAAACACTGTACTCTTTTAAAGAAAGTCTAATCTATTCTTAGATATAAGTAATATTGTATTTTAGGTTATTCTTTATTTTTCTGAGAGTTTCAGAGATTGTCACTTTAAAATATTTTTATAAAAATAGATAATAAAAAACTTCTTTTAAACAGTTTATTTAAAACATCTCATCAAGGTATAATTATATAAAAAAATATAGTTACCTTTACAAAAAATAATTTACATGTACACATTCACA
Organism: Trypoxylus dichotomus; assembly: GCA_023509865.1. Taxonomy (NCBI): domain Eukaryota; kingdom Metazoa; phylum Arthropoda; class Insecta; order Coleoptera; family Scarabaeidae; genus Trypoxylus; species Trypoxylus dichotomus. The sequence continues at coordinate 32,669,715 of CM042082.1, read as the reverse complement.
TTAAATAAATCTGTAGTTTTGGTATTACAAAAATTGGTATGATTTTATATACAAGATGTAAAGTTCTATTATTATCTGCTTAACAAACACAAATGTGGAAAATTACTATCGATTCAAAGAAAAAGATAAACGGTTGACAAAAATAAAACAATTGCAATAAACAGGATATAAAGAAATTTCATATAGATGAATGTAACAGTAGGTCACCAAGTATCATATTTTCTAATACAGAATCTTCAACACTTTCTTTATTTGATGTTAGAGTAGCAGGGGTTAATATATGCTACTACACCATTTAGAATCATGCCAATGGGTAGTATTTATATGCTAATCAAGTAAAGCGGGCTGTTCAGATTTGATCTTAGTATAGTCTTTGGATATTGTATAATACAACAACTTGTAAATGTACTAAACCATGATGGTATAAATTATATTCTTCCTAGGGATTTGTATGTATTTCATCAACTGGTAACGCAAAATCTCATATAGATCCAGATCTCCATGATGCAAGTTCAACTGAAGCTTCATTTCATTAGTGTAATGAACAGTTGATTTTCTTTAGGTATATTTGCTGCTGTCCATCCTTGATATGTTTTAAAATTAAACAAATGAGGAGAGATTGTAAGAATACACGTAAAGGATTTGCTAATTTTACTTAATCAAGAAGAACAACAACATAATGCTTACGGTCGTAAAACAGCACAGTAAATAACGTAAACATGACGAATTGACAGGAATAGGTTAGTTCTATCACGTGTCTTTGTTTTGTTCGGGAACTTTTCAGTGTAGCGATAATAGTTACTGACGTCACACTTTTCTTGTCCATTGCAGATGTGAATGTTACGCTACATTCTGTCAATACCGTACGTTCGAAACGCAAAATTCGTTTTCTGGTCAGCCTTGGTAAATCAACCTTACACATGTCGAAGGATAAAGACAGCAGATCGTCAGAAAGGAACACCTCTTTCAAACAACCGACTTCTTGTTCTTCTTCTTCGAAAGGACATTCTTCCCTTTGCCTCGATGGTTTTTTGCCTTTCCCGAAACTTCGCCTCTGCGTATCGCGACGTAACGCCGCAACGACGAATGGTATTTTAGAAAGGGGCCCTCGACCCGGGGATCCGGACCGCAGTTTTTGGCGGAAGGCATGCGAACGGCAGCAGACCAGCTTTGTCTCCGGCATGGCCGTCGTTTCGTGCCCGTTTTGATTAATACCCGCGGCGCATTCATTTGTTTCTACTTACCATAATTAATTAGGGTTTTTTTCGCGAAGAGGTGGTACCGCCGGACGGACGTCGGACAGAGTGCGCTGCGTATCTCGCCGTTAGTTCGAGAGGGACGGCGCTAGTTTCGGAGATTCGACGAAGGTACGGATCGTTGAGGTTAAGCTCCACCTAAACGCTAAAGGATCGCGGCCGATGAAATTTAATGCGACAATTTTTAAGCCCAAATAAAGGAGCGACGGTATGGCCGAGGATTTTTGTTCCGACATGTTGGTATTTCAGCTTTCTTACGCGATGGTGACTGATGGCGGACAGTACTGTTGGACCCTAATGGCTTATGAAGAAATGTCGCTGATTAAAATACCATTGTATATCAAATTTTTTTAGCTTGTTTAACTCTTCGGGATCGTGTAATGAGGTTTTATTTGGCGAAGTCGGCGTTACGATTTCGAGTAGGTTTTAGAACTTGAAAATTTCAATATCTCTAAGCATTACCTGGCTTCTTTATCCAACGTCTTTGGAATTTAACAGCACGTTGTGATCGAAAGAAACTATCATTGAACATGTTGTTTTGCAGAAACCAGTCTTATTAAGATTAGAAATACCACTTAAAATTTTGCGAATCATCTAGAGCAGAGGTTTCCAACATTTCTTTTTGTAAATTGGCTGATACTCCTGAATGACCAGAAATTCTAGAGAACTATCATTTTTAGTCATTCATCTGTGGGAGGAAGAATTTTTATTTGGTACGGTGAAGGGTAAGTGCACTTGTCTTATATGCCTAGCATCAGTTGCTATACTTAAGCGTGAGAACATAGGGAGGCATCACAAAAACCATTCATAAAAACTATAAAAACGATTTCTGTCTATGAATTAATAAAACGAAAAGTGTATGATTGGATAACTCGTTTTGAAACGAGAGCAAGCATATTATAAAAGCTGCAACGATCGCGTAATATAAAATTTCCCATATATTGGTAAAGCAAAAGAAATCCTTTAAAGACACTGAATGGTTGTGAAGAAAGCAGTTTTTGAAGCGGGTGATATTTTATTTGGAAGATTTTAAAAATAAAACAAGGATAATGTCTGCTATTAACAAACTTTAGTTATCCCGTCCCACAGCCGCAAGGCGTATTGACGAACCAGGTTATAGAATGGACATAATTTTCTTTGCAGTTCGACGAATCCACCGATTTGACAGGTACTGCTCAGCTGCGTATTTCTCTTCGAAGGGTATTTAATGACTTCTCGGCTGAAAGGAAAATCCTGTGGCGAAGATATATATGACGCTTCCTTAAATTTTGTGACAAGCTACAAGGCACCAATCTATAAGCTAGTGTGCACTACAACAGACGGAGCACCAGCCATTACTGGAGACAAAAATGGTTTCGATGCATTGTGTCGAGCTAATGACGATTTCCCTTCGTTTTGCTCATTCCATTGCATTATCCATCAACAAGTCTTGTGTTGAAAAGTTCTAAACGTGGAGGAGGTTACGAACATCGCGATAAAAATTGTGAATTCCATCTTCAAGTTGCGGTTGGAAGATAGTGGATCTGCTAAGCGCACTGATTTAGTTTTTCACACAAGGAAAGTTTCAAGAATTATTGCCCGGAATAATAAATGCTTTTCTACATAGAGATGATAACACTAAAACGCTTAAAGGCCAGAAATGATTTAGCATTTTTAACGGACGTCACAAGGCACTTAATTTGTTAATTTCAGTTTAATATGAACTCATCTTCTGTTGAAATTGAGGTAGTGCAGATTATCTCAGATATACATCTTTAAGTCACAGCATCTGATACAAAATTCTGATCTTTTATATCTGAAGATAAATATCCGAATCTAAGGCAGATTGCCCTTCCATTGACAATGTTTGGATCAACTTATTTGTGCGAGTCAAAATATCGCAATCGACTAACTGACGGACGTACACTACCGCTCAAAAGTGTTTAGGCACCCCTGTTTTCATGGATTATTCACATAGTATTATGTTTACCAAAAAAACATTATAATAAAATGAAATACGTATCTAAAATGTAGTTCAGTAAGATAAACACCCATTATATCGCATAAGGTTTACTATCATTTACCTGCACTTGGTCGGATTACCATAAACTGTCTATTGCGGTGCAATTACAATAACAATCCCTCTGAATTTACTGGGTAAATTTAGTCATCTGTTAGATTGTAGGTAATAATGTTTAAATTATCTTCCTAGAAGATTATAGTGAAATCTGTAACCTATGGTCAGTTGCAGTGTGGTATTTACTCTATTCACGTCGTGAGCGGAATATCGTGTGACAATTTTTTAAAATGCCTCCGCGAAGAGAAATTAGTACGGAAACACGTGCGCTTATAATAGCTTACCATAAAAGTGGCATAAGTAATCGACAAATTGCCAAAAAAACGAAAATACACCACGCTACAGTTGACTATAACGTAAAAAAATATCGGGAAACTGGCAGTTTTCATAATAAAAGACGGAGTGACTGGCCAAAAGCGACAACATCTGCAGATGATCGCAGAATAGTGGTTAGTTAAATAGATGCAAAACAGCCCCGGAAATCACCGCTGAATTAAATGTTGGTCACCAAAAACTAGTCAGTCAAACGTCGCCTACAGAAAGCCGGGCTCCATGAACGTATTGCGATGAAAAAGCCATTACCACGCAAACAAAACAAGCAAAAGCGACTTAAATGGGCTCGTGAACACCAACACTGGACCATAGAAGGAACAACGTCCTATGGACGGTTGAGTCCAAATTTGAGCCGTTCGGAACTCGAAGACGCATATTCCTAAGAAGATATATGGGTGAACGTGCCAGAGAAGAGTGTATTGCTGCTACCGTGAAGCATGGTGGAGGTTCTATCATCATTTGGGGCTGTTTTGCTGGCACTAGTGTAGGGGTCATTGTGAAAATTGACGGTATATTAAAAAAAGAAGGCTACCGCGAAATTTTCCGGACTTTTGGGTCAAAATTTTATCTTCCAGCAAGATAATGACCCAAAACATTCTTCTAAATTATGTAAAGACTATTTACGCCATTTAGAAGAGGAAGGAACTCTCAAAATTATGGAATGGCCTCCCCAGAGCCCCGACTTGAATCCAATCGACTTACTATAGGAAGAACTAGATCGGAAAGTACGGAAATTGGCTCCGACATCAGCTACTGACGTGTGGAACAAATTGCAATCGAGTTGGACCTCAATAACACAAGAAACTCCGGCAAAACTTATTGCGAGAATGCCTCGATTCTGTGCTGCAATTATTAAATCAAGAGGAGGTCACATAGATGAAAGCAAAATTTGAATTAAACGTTTTAATTTTCACATTTATTTAATATATTTTTATTCATGTACGTGTATCTGTACATAAAAAATAAATATTATTAACATTTTTACTGAGTTTTTATACATTTTTGCTGTCAGTGAGAGTGCCTAAACACTGTTGAGCGGAAGTGTATGTCATCATGCTTGCGATTAGCATTTAGTAATTACGTACCATCTTACGAAAAATACGGTGAAGACATGCAGTGCCATGCACCGACATCTGAAGATTTGTAATTCTGTAGTTTAGTAAGTAAAATACCAACACTATAATCGTGTATCACACATACATATGTACTTGCGGCATCTACAGAGTTCGAATCTGAGCAACCCTGGATTAGAGCCTTTAATGTAAGAGGTCACTAAACACTTGCCAATATTTGAAGATATGTAATTCAGGGTATATCAGTCATTAATAAGAGCAGCTTAATACAACCTACTAACGAATCGAAATATTGTACATCTTGAAGCTGTTCGCATAAGAATTTACATTACATTTTAACCAGGGAATCATTTAAATATTTGAAAGGATTGTCTGTCCACCGACGGGTTAAAACAATTTCTTTGATATACGCATGCATACCTTTCTCTAAAATGAGCGAATTCCTGAACCCCGACAGCATTCTGGCGCAGTCTTTCGTTCGAAACCATAAACGATTCTAATTGATACAAATTCTTCTCTCGCGTTTCCGACAATCAGTTTGGGAGAGCGTTTTTCTGGGAAACTCGAATACGTGGCGCTATTTTCCCCCGATTATTTCGGAAAGGGCAAAAAACCATGTGCTCGTTGGTTACGCTAAATTTAATAGTTCCCTTCCTCCCGTCCCCCTCACCGTAAAAAGTCCCTAATTAGTTCGCGAAGCGATATTCCCTCTTTACCCCCTTTTTCGATAATTATTGTCGGCCATGCTGCCGACCGTCGAGGTATTGTATGTAGAACAGGCGCAAAAACACGAGTTTACAGTATGTCTTTTGGGATGTTTCACATGGCATTCGGCATTTTGGCCGGCGCATGATGGTATTTAAGCAACTACCCGACGGGGCCGTGTCGTAGCGGCGGTTGTAGTAGTCCTGTCCTTTTCGCTAAATGGCGTCTCTTCCCATAAGCAACACACTATTTAAAAAATTCCTCGCGTCTTTCCCAACTCGTCGATCGTCCGTCTCATTCCGGTAGCATCGAAATCGATGCTCGAATGGGGAACGCAAGAAGGAGAAGGAAAAAAAAACGGATAAAAGAAGAAAAGGATCGAAACGGCTTACGGAAAAAAAAAGGACTATCGGACAAAACACCATGTGTGTGTTCAACAGTCAGCTGTCGCCGTTTTAGGTACCCAGGCATATTCCATAGACCACGCGATCTTTCGGCGAAGATCGCGTATACAGGGTGATACTAACATTAACGCAATACTAAACAATTTCTTATTTATTTCATAATACTAATGCTAAGTACAATGGCAGAAAAGATATTTACGTGGGCGATCCGAAATGTTTCCAGAATCGACTGGACAAACACCGTATTGGTCTGGTTTTTTATTTCTATTTTTCGATGGAGTCTCCTCGAAGATCAATACACTCCTTCAAACGATGCTCCAGTTTCTTCAAGTCGTCGGAAAAGTAGGATGTTTCGAGGTACGCAGACTAACCGTCTGTAGCGACTTCCTCATTTGAGGCAAATCTCTTTCCTCCCAGTTTTTCAGGTTTAGGAATAGGAAAAAGTCTCTGGGGGCTAGATGCAGTAAATATGGAGGATGAGAGACTAATTCATTGTCATAGTGGAAAACCACTTTCTTCCGTTGCAAACAAGGTCATTTCTCCTTCAATACTGCATCGAATCGGCTCAATAGATCGCTGTAGTATTACTTCCTGATCGTCCTTCCCTTCCACAGATAGTCGATGAGAATCACACCGGCCGATGGAACGATCTTTGCTTGCTTAGGGGTCGATTCAACCGGAAAAGCACACTGCTTCGACTGTTCCATGGTCTCCGGCATGTAGTGGTGGATCCAGAGTCTCATCCACGGTTAGGAAACGCATGAAGAAATCCCTTGGATTGCGTCGGATCTCTTCCGAAACGGTCACCCGATTTCGTTTTAACTCCGGTACGAGCAAACGCGGTACCCATCCCGCCGAAGGCTTTTTCATATCCAAAATTTCGCGTAGCATGACCAACGCGTTCCTCTGAGACGCCCGTTGTCTCTGCTATATCGTTCAGCTTCAATCGGCGATCGTCTAACACGACATTATGAATGTCGTCATCGGTAGCGGTCTTGTACTTATGCGGCTACGTTTGAACTCGCCAACCCAGAAGATGATGGTCGAAAATGATGGAGTATATCCGCCATGCCGCTCTAGTAAAATATTTCGAATTTTCGTAGCCGAAGACCAAGAAGGAGTTGGGAAAAAGGTATTAAAGGAGCTGTCCAGAAAAGAGGGCCGAGGGTAGATGGTTCTAGGGATAGAGTCTCTTAGAGATTGGGATGCGTTAGATGGCAAAATATTGCTGTTTACAATAGTAATAATAAAGAATAAACCTGGGCGCCATAAAGCAGGAAACGAATAGTACAGAATTACCTGTTCCGTGTGAACCCCTATTCATTCCTTAAATCAAACACAATAGAGAATAAAAAGCCCAACGCCATTAATACGGAACAACACTGAAAGACCTTGTGGGAAGTCTCTACACCAATGGACGACACGAACATCGAAATTCAGGAAATATTATAAGGAACAACTGCATGATCAAATAACAGAGTCCAGGAGAATTATGGAAGACAAATAATTAATGAGAAAGCTAGTCTCTACCCTAGGTTCAGACGTCATTAACACTCATAGGCGGAAGAAGGTCAAAGCAACATATATACATTTAGCAATGATTACCAACATGTTCCTGTAGAATCCGGCTCGGCTTTGTGAGGATAGACCTATCTTAATACATAAAAAGCTAGCAATACAAAATTATGGATCCATGATGCATGATGTGTAGTAATAACTCATTTTAAGCGGGAAAACACTGCCTAAAAGTTCCCGTATCCAAGACCGTACCCATACAACGTTTCACAAAGGAATTTCTTTTGATTTTTGACTTTCTTCGACACTCAGCGAACGCGATAGATTAAGACCGCTTTGCTTCCTCAAATCTCTCCTTCCGAAATAGCGGATCATTTACGCACGACCCGGTATACGTCTGAAAACGTAAAAGCGCCCGATCTGGAAGACGAAGACGGACATATCCCGTGGACGGCGAGGCCAATGAAGACGACGTTTTCGGGGAGAATGTCAACCGTCGGACATCAGCCACACATACGTCGTGTAACCCAGACTGGCATTTGTGAGTTGTCGGCGAATGGTGGCGTGTTTTTTTGCGACAGGCCTAAATGAGAAAACCACTAGCATACTAATACGGCGAGGCTGGCGAGGAGAGAGCCGCTCGTCGCGCCCTCTAGCGAAGCAACGGGCAACCATGCCGCGTCTGCGGTTATCGAGTCGCGTTCGAGCGTTGGAAGGGTTTTAGGCGCTGAAATATTACCTCGCGGAAGGGACTAGGATTAAGTAGAATACAATTTTGACGATTTAATTTTTTTTTTTAATTACTAAGGGGTAACATGCAAACTTAAAATAGTTAAATGCCTCGCAGTTGCGCTGGATGCTTAAAAAACAAATGAATTATGGTGATTGTAAGGACTGCGCAGTATGTTCCATACTAGACAAGTTAGTTATTAATTATTTAGGACACAGTGTTTCGGGAGCGCAATGAAAATCTTAAACTAATATATCATGTGAGAATTGTCAATCTAATTATCAGAAAGTAACTAAACTGGCTGTTAGGAAGGAAATTCAATTGTATATAATTTTGGATAACAAAATAAATATAAGTGCGAACAATGAGCTAAGACGAAAGTACAGACAAATACAGATGTGGCCATATGTACTGAATTGAATATAGAATACCGCAAATACAATAATTATGTATTATTTACCTCAATATTTGACTCATCCGTCCACATAACATTGGCCCAATTGTCAATGGTCCAGTCGCGGTGACTTTTAGCCCACAGCAGTCTCTTTTTCTTTTGTTGCGGAGACAACCGTGGTTTATGTCGAGCTTTGTATCCACCTAAATTTAATTCACAAAGGCGTCTTCTAACCGTGCGAGGAGAAATAGCAACATTATGTAGCAGGAAAAGCTCACTGGAAAGCTGTTTAGACTCTTTTTTCCGGTCTCTCTTTTTTCGACCAGTTTTCGGTTTGTTTGTCAAAGATCCACTCTCTTTGTATCGTTTTATCGTCATTCTAACTGTCGATCGCGCGCATTTCACTTGTCGGGCAATAGCAGACACCGACAACTCTTGCTTTTCACCACAATTTGTCTTCGCTCTACCTCCGTCAATTCGTGTGTTTTCGGCATTACTTTTTACTGTATACTATCGTATTACACAGCCAAAATCACAGGCACAATATCTTCACTCTAACTAGCTCAACATTACTCTTACAACTTTTAAGAAAGACTGAAGAAATATTCAGAAATTACAATTTTACGTCTATTTTCTAAGTTACTCAGAATGGCCTACAATAAACCATTAAACCCTCATTACCAGGTACCTAGTAAAGTCCGTCATCGACCCTGCTTCTTAGAAATACAATAATATTCGTGTAACACGTTCAAAACGAGAGTGGCGAATACATATGGCCACAGCTGTATATGATCAGACGTTTACAAACAGATTTGACGTAAAAGCCTAATTACTAGGAATGACAATATCAAATGCACGTATACAAGTATGATTCCACAAATGAAACGACGAAATAATTCAACTTCATTTAAAATTATAGGTAGGTACATAACAGAATATTTTTTACATTTTGATTTAAAAATAAGTTTTTTTCATATGACATCTATATTATTAGACTGATAAAGAATTTTGTTAAGAAAACATTTAGTAATGAATTCAGCCTATTCAGCTCCCTTCTGTAAGAACAAATGCCTTAATACGCTATGTATAATCCTGTTGATCGCAATCACCCATGATTTGTTTTTTAAATGTATCATTGTCTAAAATGTTATATAACCAAGAAAATGTATTAAAGATGATAATAATCTTATAAAGTTTGACAATTGTTGCTTTTGTACAATTCATTGCTAACATGGTTGGTGTACCAAAATTTGTTTCAGACGCTGCATACGTCATAGCCAACTATAACGTAACTGTAAACTTCGTGGTTTTCAGTGTATTTAAAACTTCCCTTAGTCATAAAATCATTCTTGGATGAATTTTGTTCTAATTTCTTCGATTTAAAATGAGAACTATCCATTTCGAAAACTTCCCAAGTAAAAAGTACTCCTTAAGGGCATTTTTACGTCAGCCTGCAAGGCACAGTTTTATGCGTACATATGCCCACATACCTAAGCGACATACAAAGGACATCGGGGACCATAAATCATCCTCCAAGGAACGGTCACTTCGAACCCCGACGCGCACTGTAAGCCGAACGACCGACCAAGCCTCACCGATCGACCCCGTTACATCTCGAAATATAATAAAGCCGCGTTTCACGTTTACACACATACGGTTCGTCCGACGATGTGCTCTCTAGGTCCGCTACGACTTTCCTCCACAGCATGTCGGAGATTTATTGCACCGCGGAACAATAAAAATCATCTTTTATTTGGTTTTAGCCTTTTTTATCATCCTTATACTTTCGGTTCGCCTCTATTTATTTATGTAGTGTTGTTCCGGTGACCTTTATTATCAAGATGCGTATTTTTCATTTTATTTTACGCCGGTGGAGATGATAAAAGGCTTTCTTTAGTTCGTAAGTGGGTGTAATCTACTGGGGGAAGGTGATTTTTTTTATTTAAAAATTCATGTTTTAGGAACTGGTATAATTTACGCCTTGTATGTATATGGAGTAGATGATCATTGATATATACATATCTAGTTGTTGTGGATTTAGATGTTTTCTAAAATTTGTATAATTACAATCATAGCGTTTGCTGAATATTTTAGCAGTGTATATACAACATCACAAACCCACGGAAGTGATCGATGTAATTTAGACGGACAGAAGGCTTTCGGGCAAACAGATTATTATGTGCTTTTACGAAAATTTTCGGACATTGGTTTTTCCCCGTCTTTATGCAAACTAATGTCTTCATACCTTACCAATAGACAGCAATATGTAGAATATCTGAGCTGTACTTGATCATGTTTACACCGACATCTGGTGTACCACAAGGGTCCAACCTGGGTTCTATCCTTTTCTTGGTCTTTATTAACGATATTTCCTAGACTCTGCATTGCCAAAAGCTACCGTTTGCAGATGATATGAAGATATTCTTTAAGATCAAAACACGGTTTTTTTGGTTCAAAATTAGCTTTATTCATCAGCGTAATCTCCATCAAGAGCAACACAATCATTCCTGCGCCGCTGTAACATTTCAATACCACTTTTGTAGAACGATTTATCTTTTGCCTCAAAATAGGCCTCAGTTTCAGCGATAACCTCTTCATTCGTGCGAAATTTCTTACCGGCGAGCATTTTTTTTTGGTCTGCGAACAGCCAGTAGTCGCTGGGAGGCAAATCTGACGAATACGGTGGATGTGGGAGCAATTCGAAGTTCAATTCATGTAGTTTTGCCATTGTTTTGATTGACTTGTGACACGGTGCGTTGTCTTGATAAAACAAAATTCTTTTCTTTGCCATATGCGGTCGCTTCTTTGCAATTTCGGCCTTCAAACGCTCCAATAACGCTATATAATATTCACTGTTGATGGTATTTCCTTTCTCAAGATAGTCGATGAATATTACACCACGCACATCCCAAAATACCGAGGTCATAACCTTTCCAGCCGATTGTTGAACTGTCGGGCGCTTTGGACGAGGTTCACCAGTTGCTGTCCACTCAGATGATGATCGTTTTGATTCCGGAGTGAAGTGATGGATCCATGTTTCATCCATTGTCACATATCGACGCAAAAATTCCGGTTTGTTACGTTTAAACATGGCCAAACACTGCTCAGAATCATCAACACGTTCTTGTTTTTGGTCAACATTGAGCAAACGCGGCACCCACTTTGAACAGAGCTTTCTCATAGTCAAATGCTCATGCAATATAAAGCCAATACGTTCTTTTGATGTCTTTACGATGTCAGCTAACTCACACAACTTCATTTTTCGATCATTCAAAACGATTTTGTGGATTTTTTTGATGTTTTCTCGTGTTACCGCCTCATTTAGACGTCCACTGCGTTCTGCATCATCGGTGTCTCTACGACCACGTTTGAAGTCAGCAAACCAACGTTTTATTGTTGTTTCTGATGGAGCGGAGTCCCCATAACACTTTTCAAGCCATTGATTCGCTTGAACGGTATTTTTTCCCATCAAGAGGCAATGTAAAATTAAAACACGAAATTGTTTTTGATCCATTGTTTTGAAAATAACAAAAGTAGCGTGACTCTTAACGCAATAACTCACAAATTAATAAATAGAATATCATGAAATTTTAACAGCTGGATTTTGGAGGTTAGTACTAACTGAGAGAAAGGTGACTGCAATAAAACTAGCGTCATGTATGTGTTAGGCCCGGGACTTTTCAGCCCATGTGTTATATTATGACTATACTGGCTGCTAAACCAAATAATTTTGCGAGCTTAATAAATTATTCAAATCAAACAATAATTCCAAAATTACAATGAGGTACGTAGTCACATCCCCAAATCAACAGGTAGAATTTTCTGGAATACTAAACACCTGGAGACATCTATCACGTATCACAACCAATCGACCCTAACAGAATTTGAGAAATTAAAAAAAAGAAGCGTTAGGATTCGCATCGCTTAAAGTCGATTATACAGCGTTGCGAAAAAGAAAGGTAACAAGGTAAAAAATGGTGCACGTAATAGAACGTTAGATCCTGTATTTAAAATAACTTTAAACATCCGTGTCTTGATACTGTCTATCTATAATTTGGTCAATGTTGAAATAGGAATATCATTCTAACATCTCGTTATCGCAGATTTTAGTTCTCTGACGCTATCGTATTGTTTATTATTGGTATGTACGTCTCTTGCCAATATTCCCCAAAGATTTTCAATAGGGTTCAGATTGAGCGAGCAAGCAAGCCTTTGTCTGGAATTATGGGTGGTTGCATTGTCTTGCGTCGGCAGTTGTTTACCAAAATCAATCAGAACCATTTTCAGAAGTTGTAGAGTACTATTAAAATCGGAAGGAACTTGCATAGAAACCAATTTTCGCATTAAAAAAAGATAGCATTATGAAATCGAGTGAAACAAATATAGATTTCTTGTGTAAAGCTCTACCTACAAATATCTTCTGTTGATCAGTTTGTTCCTTAGGGTGCGGTATTGAATGCGTCATTTTCTAATATATTATTTTTTATATTATACGCTGTAGTACTTTGAAAATAGTTTTTTTAAGTTATGTAGCATGTTGCATACCTATTCCATTGTATGTATATTACTTTTTTGCAATTATGCGTTTACAATCATATAAAACAATTTTTTTAGATTGGTTAGAATGCCGGGAGTCGCAAGGAAATAATGATTATTCCTGAACAATAAAAATAAACTTTTGATCATGTTTCGAGCTTTCTTGACACTGAAACATAATGACTGATTTCGTAGAAAGTTTATCTAACGCTGCGGAATTATTTCGTCCATATTTTTACATTTATACAGCAGGTACCTTCTCTACGTATGACAACAGTTGTGATATTAACAAAATAGTGTCTCTGTTATTTCTTTACATTCAGAAATGCAATTCTAGGTAGTTCCCAATTCATGCTAAATCTTTATAAAGGAACTACAAAATTGTATAGAACTATAGAAATTTCGCTGAGTCTATGTCACGTTTGCCTTCTACCAAATACAATGCTGCTAAATACAGCAATCGTCGGACATTGTTGTATTAATTACAATAAATCATTTTAATTTGCAATTTCCCTCTTAAAATTACCTAACCCTGTATGAGTGTGACTTTCTATTTTACTCCTTCAATACGTATATAGAAGATACTTAGATTTTTCTTTCGTGTGCACGTATTGTCTTTGTACATCATTATCCTTCCACCACGTCCAATTGTTCCTCTACAAGTATCAATATCCCATCGATATCTGCCATGTCATATAATCCCGTACTGAGCGTTGATATCATTAATTTATTACATTGCGATACTTAATCACGTATCTTGTCGTACGTGTTTAAAATGTGCCCATGTGCGTTCTAAAAACGGACAAAAATCGAAATACAAGGCAACGAAGGAGATATCGCAGTCGGTTGTTCGAAAGAACTTTCTTTTTCTTTCACAATAGCCTCGAATTGTCCACAATCAGACGTTGATACTAGATTAATTATTGCGGGGGCAATAAACCGGAACTTCGATATACATATATGTATATTATGTAGTATATGATCTCCCGAGTGGTTATTTTTGTCGGATTGGCAAACGTAACGTGACGTTGTTGCGAAATCTTGATTTATACTGGGTCTCGGTGCTAGCGCTGATTTCACTTTCGTCGTGCAGGGATAAAGTTATCGGTATTGAGATAGGAGGTTGTGTATTCGGCTTAGATATATAGTTGTATGAGTCCGTTAACGATTATTAAGGCTTTAATAGAAGTTGTTGTTCGGATTAAAATAGAAACAAATCAAATATTCTAATTAAACTATGAAAATTTAAACGCAATAGTATAGATATAATTTAGTATTGCAATAATACCCTGATATCATAAAGTTTCTAAGGATGAGGGTGGTATTGAAGTAGAAAATATATGTCTGAATTTTAGCCATTAACTTTTGAAAATTATTTTGACAGTGTTATCGTGACATTAATAAATATGTCATTCGATTTAAAGATACACTGCCGTCCATATTAGTTCGGACACGCAAATAAATTAAAAAAAAACGAGAAAATATTCATTCACTTTTACAAAACTTAAGATTTTGATTGCATTTTATTTATGGCGATTTAACATATTCCGTTCATCGAAGGAACTTCCTTTTCAAGGACTCTATTTGGCATATTAGTCCATTACTCTTGCAAAATGTTCTAAAGATGCCCCTCGGAGGTAGGACATACTTTTTGGACCCTCTTGTCCAATTAATCCCATAACAGCTCGATGGAGTTCAGATCGGGGCTTTCTTGCGGTCATGTCATGATTTGTAAAGTGCCATTATCTTGTTCTTCATTTAAGGAATTTTTACATATTGTGTTGAGTGTTTGGGGTGGTTGTCCTGCATGAAGACAAAATTTTCGCCGATTAAACCTTGCCCCGATGGTATTGCATTTTCTTGCAGTATTTATTTGCAAATAACGATTCGCTTCAAGCCTTCAGCAATTCTAAAACATTATATTACTATAATTTTCTCAAACCCATTAAGTTGTAATACCCTGGCTTAAATTTAGACATATGTTTTCTATTTCAATACCGTCTTTATCCTAAAAACTTTAATACCACAGTATATCTAGCTTTACTAAACTGTAGGTTGAATTTAAGTGGGAAAGCAACAATAGTAATAAGTTAATCATCTGGTGGATTCAACAACCGATATCTCCCTTTTCTACTGTAAGAAAACTTACCACTACATAACACATGGGCTGAAAAGTCCCGGGCCTAACACATAGATGACGCTAGTTTTATTGCAGTCACCTTTCTCTCAGTTAGTACTAACCTTCAAAAGACAGCTGTTCAAATTTCATGATATTCTATTCATTAGTTTGTAAGTTATTGTGCTAAGAGTCACGCTACTTTTGTTATTTTCAAAACAATGGATCTAAAAGAATTTCGTGTTTTAATTTTACGCTGCTTCTTGATGGGAAAAAAATACCGTTCAAGCGAAGCAATGGCTTGAAAAGTGTTGTGTGGACTCCGCTCCATCAGAAATAACAATAAGACGTTGGTTTGTTGACTTCAAACGTGGTCGTAGAGACACCGACGATGCAGAACGCATTGGACGTCCAAATGAGGCGGTAACACCAGAAAACATCAAAAAAATCCACAAAATCGTTTTGAATGATCGAAAAGTGAAGTTGCGTGAGTTAGCTGACATCGTAAAGATATCAAGAGAACGTATTGGCTTTATATTGCATGAGCATTTGACTATGAGAGAGCTCTGTTCAAAGTGGGTGCCGCGTTTGCTCACTGTTGACCAAAAACAAGAACGTGTTGATGATTCTGAGCAATGTTTGGCCATGTTTAAACGTAACAGACCGGAATTTTTGCGTCGATATGTGACAATGGATGAAACATGGATCCATCACTTCACTCCGGAATCAAAACGATCGTCATCTGAGTGGGCAGCAACTGGTGAACCTCGTCCAAAGCGCCCGAAAGCACAACAATCGGCTGGAAAGGTTATGGCCTCGGTATTTTGGGATGTGCGTGGTGTAATATTCATCGACTATCTTGAGAAAGGAAATACCATCAACAGTGAATATTATATAGCGTTATTGGAGCGTTTGAAGGCCGAAATTGCAAAGAAACGACCGCATATGGCAAAGAAAAAATGTTGTTTCATCAAGACAACGCACCGTGTCACAAGTCAATCAAAACAATGGCAAAACTACATGAATAGAACTTCGAATTGCTCCCACATCCATCGTATTCGCCAGATTTGGCTCCCAGCGACTACTGGCTGTTCGCAGACCTCAAAAAAATGCTCGCCGGTAAGAAATTTCGCACGAATGAAGCGGTTATCGCTGAAACTGAGGCCTATTTTGAGGCAAAAGATAAATCGTTCTACAAAAGTGGTATTGAAATGTTAGAGCGACGCTGGAATGATTGCGTTGCTCTTGATGGAGATTACGTTGATGAATAAAGCTAATTTTGAACCAAGAAAACCGTGTTTTCTTTGTTAGGCCCGGGACTTTTCAGCCCATGTGTTACCTTTTAACAGTTAAGGTAATTTTATATTCCTCTTGCTTGTTCTTGTTTTGTTTGTAGTAGTTTTACTATCACTACTTTCTTGTGAATAATGGATGCTTAAATTCAACAAGTACTTTAACAAACGAAATTGCCTGTGGTATTTGATAATTGTCCTGCACTCACCATGATTTGCAAATACAATGAAATGTTGTAAAGGAGATACAACCTCGAAACTGCAGTCGATATACATAGAAGTAATAAAAATGATTAAAATGCATTACACTGGCAAAAAGAACTACTGACGTGCATAAGAAATTTCGAAAGTTTCACTTTGTTTCCCAACACATTAGCTTAGAAGATGCTATTACGATACTGCACAGAGTATGGGCGACAAGAATTAGAAATGGAACAATTAGAAATTTTTAGGAGATGGATTTTCCATACAATGGAACCTTATTCTAATCTCGACCGAACACAGATTATATTCAGCAACAAAAGGATCACTACTCAAGGGTTTAACATTGCAAAACAGAAAGCTTAGTGTTTTAAGAGACTGTTAACATATAGCTGTGGCCATATGTATTCGCCACCCTTTTTTGTTATTTATTCCGACGAATATATAAGAAATAAAAGAAAATTGATCGATGAAAATGTTTCATTGTGAGTGTATAGATATATACAGATATTGCTTAATATTTGGTAGCTCCTCCCTCGGCTTTTATCACCGCACGAATTCGTCGGGGCATACTGCTCACTAAGTTGTAGCACTGTTCGGGGGTGATTTTATTCCACTCTTCGAATGTTTTCGTTTTTAAGCATTGCTTTGTGATAGATGAGTATTTAGCTACATTTCGCTTTAAAATGTACCATAAATGCTCAATTGGCGATAAGTCCGGGGATTGTGCCGGCCATTCCAGGACCCGCACGTTATTTTCCTCGAACCAGCGCATTACTTCGCGAGATTTATGGCACGGTGCATTATCTTGTTGGAAGTAATACTCTGGCTCATCATTATCGAATAATTTTAACGGACACGGTTCCAGAACTTCTTCCAACATGTCGATGTACGTTCGACTGTTTATTCGCCCCTCGCAGACGAACAGTTCTCCGACGCCTGTTGCACTCATGGAACCCCAAACCATTATGCTACCACCCCCAAACTTTACAGTCGGGATGATACAGTCTGGATGGAAGGCCTCTCCTCGCCTACGTCGCACGTACTGAGGCCCAGGTTTACCACAAAGCTACCAACAAAAACATGAATACTGTTACATTTTGGAACCCATTAAAAAGAATAAAAACACTGTAGATACCAGGAATTGAATACAGAATACCGCAAATACAATAATTATGTATTACTTACCTCAATATTTGACTCATCCGTCCACATAACATTGGCCCAATTGTCAATGGTCCAGTCGCGGTGACTTTTAGCCCACAGCAGTCTCTTTTTCTTTTGTTGCGGAGACAACCGTGGTTTATGTCGACCTTTGTATCCACCTAAATTTAATTCACAAAGGCGTCTTCTAACCGTGCGAGGAGAAATAGCAACATTATATAGCCGGAAAAGCTCACTGGAAAGCTGTTTAGACCCTTTTTTCCATTCTCGCAAAGACATCCGCTCTAAGACTCGCTCATCTCTGCCAGTTGTCTTCCTTTTTCGACCAATTTTCGGTTTGTTTGTCAAAGATCCACTCTCTTTGTATCGTTTTATCGTCATTCTAACTGTCGATCGCGCACATTTCACTTGTCGGGCAATAGCAGACACCGACAACCCTTGCTTTTCTAACACCAGAATTTGTCCTCGCTCTACCTCCGTCAATTTGCGTGTTATCGGCATTACTTTTTACTGTATACTATCGTATTACACAGACAAAATCACAGACACAATATCTTCACTCTAACTAGCTCAACCCTACTGTTACAATTTTTAAGAAAGACTGAAGAAATATTCAGAAATAATAATTTTACGTCTATTTTCTAATTTACTCAGAATGGCCTACAATAAACCATTAAACCCTCATTACCAGGTACCTAGTTAAGTCCGTCATCGACCCTGCTTCTTAGAAATATAATAATATTCGTGTAACACGTTCAAAACGAGAGTGGCGAATACATATGGCCACAGCTGTATATACAAGTTGAAAACCTGTGATCATAGCTTTATCACGTTATAATATTTTTCAAAAATGTACTTATAGAATGGTCAAATGACTTTGAGGCTGTTACTACTAAAAAATCCTACAGTTTCAAGATGTTTCAAACAATATAAGACTCTTTTTCCAAAACTAAACGTTGTTAAAATATTCTGACGTCTCTGTATTAAAAAATTGATCAATGATTTTTTTCGATGTTGTATACGTGTCATTTTTCTGTTTTAATTTATATTAATCTTCATCCAAATCATATGAGCTTTGAAATTGTGTTGAACTATTGCTTTTAGAGGTACAAAATAGCAAAATGCAATATTATCTCCAAAAACAATTGCTTACAGTTAATTAAAGAGTACGTTATTCTCATACATCAATCGTCAGATTCATGATGTCGATTTAAATATACTACAATTGCATGCGATGTTTGTCCAATTTCTCTATTTATGACCGTCGTAAATTATTCGAAATATTTTATTCATATTACGCCGTTAAACGTGAATAACCATGAAATATCAACGAAAAAAAAACATACGGATGTTATTGATCTTAGAAGGAAACGTATACACAGTGCTGCACACGAGATTAAATGAGAAAGAAACTATATACAATAAAAATATATCTCGTCAAGTTGATAAAGATAAAATCAAACATTCGTTTTTCTCAGTTCCAACCGACCATTGAAACTAAATTAAGAACGCAGCCGTTAATAAAGGTATTGGGAGGGACACTGAATTTCGATACAAAAAAGTTGGGAAAAAAGACATGATATCACAATAAGTTTGGTCAATAACTACAAGCGAGTTTTGACGAAGAATAATTTTATTATTCGGGAAAACGGTCGCGATAGTGGGATTTGAAAGTATAAAACGTGATTTTGATCCTTTCGTGAAAGTTAGGTTGAAATATACGTCGGTATTGTTATGCTAAGTATTGTCGTGAGATGCTGCGAGGCTGCGTAATTTAGATGCCGATATTTGAAGAAAGAATGAGACTATATGGGACTAATTCTATTTTCGATCTAATCGGCCTTGTATTAATCGGTTAAGCGATTGATTGCATAAAAGGTTGTTGACATGTTTTAGTTAATTGAATACAAAAAAAAAAAGAAAGAAAATATATATCTAGCAGATGTTAAATATTATTATTGCAAATTAATGCAGTACATTTACAGGTACAATACAATTATATATTAGTATTACAAGTATCTACAAGATTCAAGGAAATAACAGAAATAAAATAAATAAATAAACTTTGCTTTATAATTAAATGTTATACACACATGTTATATAAATATGTTTATTCACACGTTGCTGCTAAACTGTCTCCAGCGCAACATGGTTTTATTAAAGGTATATCAACGATGTCTAATTTGTACGTATTTTCTCATGATGTATCTGAGGCTTTAGATCTACGTCTTCAGACAGATGACATTTATACAGACTCAGGGTTTCGATAGGGTTCAACATCAAACTCTATTACGTAAATTGCATTACTATTACTGCAATCTTATCTAAGCGGGTGTACCTTTTATCTCTATCTCTTTTGAGTGTGCCACAGGGTTCTGTTCTTGGGCCACCTCTATTTATTATTTTCATTAATGACCTACCTAACCGGCTTATTCTTGAATGGCAACTATACGCCGATGGCCAAAATTTTTGTAGAATATATTCCACTGCAGATTGTGATATTTTTTCTGAGTGACATGCTATTTATTCATCTTTGGTGTTTGGAGAATTATTTACCACTAAATATTGTTAAATGTAGAGCGATGACGTTGGCTGGTAGAACTAATACAGTGTTGGCGTTGAACTTTTAACGCGTTCTTGGCATGTTTTTTGATAGTAATTGTAAGTTAACATTTAATAAGCTTATTGTAAGTACACTTTATCATTTTAAACGTTGAAAGAGTTTCTTTAACTACACCAGGGTGACAGAATAAAATACACACCAGGTAAAGCGGTATAAATATGTAAACAGCTAAATTCTAAGAACGAATTAAGAACTTTCTCTTGTCATTAGGATAGGGGTAGGTGTATCGGAAGGAATTCGTCATAGTTTAGTATCGTTACAACTATGCCTCGCTTGCAAGGTTCGAGTGATATTTGCGACTTCACCCGGGGTCGCATCGTTGGCCAGAGTGGACGCGGCGCTTCGCAACGTGAAATAAGTAAATTTTTAAATATTCCGTTGTCCTCACAGTTAACCGTGTGATTACACAATTTAAACGCAAGGAAAAACAACAGTGGAGCCGAGACCAGGTCGTTTCGGATCTTCTGAAAGAAGTAAAAGGGTGCTTGTGCGCGAAGTGTTAAGAGAACCGCGAAAAAGTACAGCTGAGCTTGCGGCAATTTCACAGAAAAGTTAGCGCACCGTTCTGCTATACCTCCACAGTGTGGGGATGTATAAGAGGGTGGCAAAGAAAAAACCTCTCCTTACGGCGTTTCAAAAACGACGCCGAATGGCTTGGGCAATCGAAATGCGAACGAAGCCCGAAGAGTTTTGACGGTCTGTCATTTTTTCAGACGAAAGCAGATACTGCCAATTCAGTGATGGTGGTCGTACGTGGGTATGGAGACGTTCGTCACAGCAACTGGACGACAAATTTTTGCATCAGACGGTAAAATACGGCGGTGTGAACATCATGGTGTGGGGCGCGATATGGTATGGTGGACGATTGCAATTAGTAATCTGCGACGGAAATATAAATGCGGCAAAATATATCCAAATATTAACAGAAGGACTACTACCGATATTCGACAACGCCATTTTATCTAAAGAAGACGCCACTTTTATGGAGGATGGAGCACCCTGCCACAAAGCAAGAACAACAACCATATGGAAAGAGGAACGCGGGATGCGGATTCTACCATGGCTAGGCCAATCACCAGACATGAATCCGATAGAGAATGTTTGGCACATAATCGAGACAAATATGGCGAAACGACCCCGAAAACCCAGCAATAAGGAAAAACTCGTGGCAGCTGTTGCAGAAGAGTGGTTAAATATTCCAGAAGACACCATTAATCATTTAATAGATTCTATACCACGACGACTCGCAGCACTTCACGCAAGTAAAGGTGGATCGACAAAATATTAGTCTAATTTAAAAATTTTAAAATATTTTGTATATATAAGGAGAATAGAATCTCTTTTTTAATTAGTAGGTATCTATTTTATTCTGTCACCCTAGTGTATATCTCAAAAGTCCTTTAAAACACGAAGATTTCTCTATCGCAATACTAAATACTTGAATCCTTTTGTAGCTTCTACGATGATTATAAAGCTTATTCCAGTTTGAGATTACTGTTTTAAATTAATTCTCACTTATTTTTTTTGCACCTGAATACCATATGCTATTTAATCCTCCAATACTTCCTGAAAATTTTCCAGGAGATTCCGTGGAAGTCCATTTTTCACGACAAACCTTCTTCATGCAATACATATCCCTTTATATATGTACCACAACTATTGCGATTCCTGTTGCCGTACAAAAGAAACAAAATCTGTACCAGTCAGGGGCTTGTCTCGACCATTAGACTTTTCACAATAGGGAACTTACCGCCAGGGGGAGCGGGCGCAGGACACAGAAGGCGCCCAACGTATCAGCCGCGGATTCAGTAGGTTTGTGATTTATGGCCATTTAAATGATATAAATTAAACCACCTGGTCTTGAATCGTCGACACACATAAGTACAACATGACGGCGAAGGAGGGGCATGACACGGATTGCGAAACCACCATACGGATACTACCAGGTTAGCGTCGAAATTGAAAGAAATCTTGGGCAGATTATTGTTGTACGTTCCGGTAACGATATTTGTTGAAATTTTTCGGTTAGTTCGGAGCTTGTCAGAAGGAGAAAATTTATGGATGTATTGTCTTCGTTTTATGGAGTTGATAAATATTGTTTTCTTTTCTTCTTTTTTTTTATGTACGAGGATTGGAATCTAGGCATTGTAAATATGAATTCATGAAAATAAATTTGTTTTTTTTTCTGTAAATTTCCATGCCTTTACAGCAATATAAATGTATAACAGCCTTGCATTCTAACCAACATACTGGACGTATTAACAGGGTTATTCAATAGAAGTTAATTTTTATTTTGGAACAAGGTGCAAATCTTAGGACAATGGCACTTTAGTGGACACAATAACCAGCATATGCTAAAGAAAAGGATTGTGAGGAGATCTTTTGTCATTCTTCCTTCTATTTTAACTAATTTCCCAATCCTTCAATCTCCAAAGCAATCCCATACTATCATGTTTCCTCCTCCATCTGTCACGGTTTTTGAAATATACTCGCCAAACATTCTTTGATGGGAGAGATATTCCTAAAACTATGGAGGACAATTACGGCAATACGTATAGCGATCCACCTTCCATAGTGGGCGTTTTTCCGGAGTTTTTCCAATCAGCGCCTTTCTACATTATTTCCGATGCTTCAATTACTCCATGTGTTACTATGGTTGACTTACTTTCTGTGACTGAAATGGACGTGCTGTATGCTATGAAATCCTTAAAAGATAATTGCATAGTGGGTAGTGATAATACAACGGCTTTTTTGTTAGGGATTGTGCAAATATATTTGCTTCTCTTTGCTACTTGTTCAGTCTTGCTCTCAAGACAACCACCTTCACATCTGTGTCGAAGATTGCCAAATTTGTAGCTGCTTTCAAGAATGGTGAGAAGTGTGTTATTTTGCTAAAGTTTATGAGAAATGTTTATACAAGTATATTTATGCTCATATTAGGCCTTGGATTTTAAGTGACCAACACGGCTTCGCTGCTCGATGATCTACAGTAGGCAATCTTGTTAAAATTAGTCAATACATGTTTGATAATTTCGAATACTTGTCTGGCAGTGTAGATCAAGTATGGGCAACGTTTGACATGTTACGGGCCAAACTTTAGTGTGCAAATACGTTCGCGGGTCGCGTTGAAACCCTATATCACTCGATGTTCCTCATTTGGAGTGACTATGACACATATGGTGTAGATGTAGAAGGCCGGTAGATGTTGTGTATACTGAACTAACAAAAGCTTTTGTTCGAATCAACCACACCCTGGTTATTAATAAATTAGACAATATTGGATTTTCGTCTTGAGTTAAAGCAATTTGGACGTGGCGGCATATAGTCATAGTACTGTACACTAGGGTGACAGAATAAAATAGAAACCTACTAATTAAAAAAAAGATTCTATTCTCGTTATATATACAAAATATTTTAAAATTTTTAAATCAGACTAATATTTTGTCGATCCACCTTTACTTGCGTCAAGTGCTGCGAGTTGTCGTGGCATAGAATCTATTAAATGATTAATGGTGTCTTCTGGAATATTTAACCACTCTTCTGTAACAGCTGACACGAGTTCTTCCTTATTGCTGGGTTTTCGGGGTCGTTTCGCCATATTTGTCTGGATTATGTGCCAAACATTCTCTATCGGATTCATGTCTGGTGATTGTCCTGGCCATGGTAAAATTCGAATCCCCTGTTCCTCTTTCCATGTGGTTGTTGTTCTTGCTTTGTGGCAGGGTGCTCCATCCTCCATAAAAGTGGCGTCTTCTTTAGATAAAATGGCGTTGTCGAATGTCGGTAGTAGTCCTTCTGTTAATATTTGGATATATTTTGCCGCATTTATATTTCCGTTGTAGATTACTAATTGCGATCTTCCACCATACCATATCGCGCCCCACACCATGATGTTCACACCGCCGTATTTTACCGTCTGATGCAAAAATTTGTCGTTCAGTTGCTGTGACGAACATCTCCATACCCACGTACGACCACTATCACTGAATTGGCAGTATCTGCTTTCGTCTGAAAAAATGAAAGCGTCAGACCGCCAAAACTCTTCGGGCTTCGTTCGCATTTCGATTGCCCAAGCCATTCGGCGCCGTTTTTGAAACGCCGTAAGGAGAGGTTTTTTTCTTTGCCACCCTTTTATACATCCGCAGACTGTGGAGGTATCGCAGAACGGTGCGCTGACTTTTCTGTGAAGTTGCCGCAAGCTCAGCTGTACTTTTTCGCGGTTCTCTTAACACTTCGCGCACAAGCACCCTTTTACTTCTTTCAGAAGGTTCGGCACGACCTGGTCTCTGCTCCACTGTTGTTTTTTCCTTGCGTTTAAATTGTGTAATCACACGGTTAACTGTGGACAACGGAATATTTAAAAATTTACTTATTTCACGTTGCGAAGTGTCTCGTTCACTCTGGCCAACGATGCGACCCCGGGTGAAGTCGTTAATATCACTCGAACCTTGTAAGCGAGGCATAGTTGTAACGATACTAAACTATGACGAATTCCTTCCGATACATCTACCCCTACCCTAATGACAAGAGAAAGTTCTTAATTCGTTCTTAGAATTTAGCTGTTTACATATTTATACCGTTTTACCTGGTGTCTATTTTATTCTGTCACCCTAATGTATAATTAGTTCTAATTTATTGCAGTTAGGTTTACTCATTGGTAACCTGTTTTTCGATGTATACATGCCTTAATTAATTGGATATTGTTTTATCTGTTGGGCAATAAACTATTGTTATTATTATTAAATGCCATTCTAAGAAGATTAGTATGAATATTTTTAAAATAGCTCTAAGTCTTACAAACTATATTAGGTGATCCAATTTATGAATGGTAGCATATACGAGTAATAACCTAAGTAAGATCCGTTTAATTTTTTTTTCGGCGGATACCTGCGGGTACGCGAACACAATTTACGTCTTTGCAGTTACCCCGTATCTATTCTTATCTACTTTTATTATCCGCATTCGCGTTATAAATACTGTATACCGTGCAATGTTTAGTTTTATGCGATTCTTTCTACAATATCGTACTATCTTGTCCTTCAATCGATCCCGTGAACGTATCACAACATCCCTGATCGTGATCACGTTTCTTACCGACACAACACCAAACACAACCTTTTGATATCGGCCAACAACTAAACTATGTACATACGTACCGAAGTTCGTGTCTATCCACCCAATTTTTTTCCTTCGTCTTCTTAGGTTGCCTTTTTTTTCGGCGTTGGTTTGTTACTTACCTTTTTTTTTCTAGTCCCGTATTCGCGTTTTACAGTTACAAAATAAACAGACTCTCGTATAACATCCACAAAGACGGTCCGCTTATATTCGTTCGTACAGATCGAGGCGGCCATGTGTGCTGTCGTATGACAGATAGAGAAAACAAGACCGTTGCCGATTTATATTTATTGGTTTATGTGTTGACATGTAGGTGTTTTTCGATTGTTTTTTTTTTTCGATTCACCAATTGGTATCTCTTTCGTACGTATGTGCGTTTACTACAGGAATTTTGACATGCTCGATTCATAGATTAGATTCACAACCGTATGTCTACCTTCTCTGACGAAACAAGTTTTGAAAGATGTTATGTTAGATCTGGCTTTCGCATACGTTAACATGTAAGGCGGCGTACAATGTGTTCGGAATTATCGACTCGATACTGTATTACAAATTTTCGATTTCGGTTTTCCCAAATAGAATACCATATTTTTTTTTTTTTTTGGGTTTGCAAAGTTAGCGTATTAGAATGCTGTGATCACGACGGTGCCACCTTCAAAGACCAAAAAGGGTGTTAAGTGACTATATATCACTTGTATTTTGTTATATACCCACCTGTAATTATATATAATTTTTATTTGTTCTTATGTTTATTTAGAATAGTAATTTGGATGTATATATTAATATTCTTTTCCTAGTAATCAGAGTGCTACTCCAACATATTTGTCAAGTATACATTCTCACTTCCGTTCCGCTCATTGTTTCTACTTTTGTTTACATCTTTATCTAGTTTTATACACAATTGTGCTTTGTTAATAACATCTGAATTTAGTTATATTTTGATAGTAATATTGATTCTCATGTGATGCATTAATTCCACAAATTCACTGATATGTAACTTTTATATATACTCACGCAATTTCTTGAAGTATAGCAGTTGTACCAGTAGTAGTAGAACCTTCATGTTACCAGCTCTAACCGTAAAACCTATCCAATTTCTGTAAGAATCTCCGTACCCATTGTTGAATGAACATAGTTTTAATAAACGTTAGTAGAACTACGTGTATCTTTTGAAAAAACTACAATTTCCAACTGAATTAAAATCACATATAACCCACTCGCCAAAAGTTACTGTTTGGGTTGCAATGCTGGTGCAAGAAATTATCTGTTAGAATTTGTTGAAGATGAACTATTCCAGAAATATGCCTTTGGTCATCCAAGCGGATTTTGAACAGTTATAATCAACGGTAGTCTTAGAATTTCTAAAGGAATGTGGATATTTTGCCTTTCCTATTACTAGTGGCCTTATTTTGTGCATTAGTGCACGCTAGAAAAGTTATTCGCTGTTCATGTGATGCAACATAGGTTTTCGTAAGTAATAATTTCCAATAAGGACTGGTTTCATCTGCATTATATTTTTGCTCCTCATTTAAATGTAGTTTTTGGATTTTGTTCATTAACTTTTCCTTAAACGGTTGCACTAGTTGTGATGGTGCCGATAATTTTTCACCAGATATCGACAGCAGTCGAATTCCATACCTCCTCTTAAATCTTTTTAGCCAGCCATCACTGGCTATAAAATTTTCGGTCTCTTTTAGGTTTTTATTCAATAATTTTGCCCTCTCTTTAATTAATTCACCGCTAACTGCGATTTCCCGGACCTCCGTACGTATCTGACACACATTGTAAAATTTGCGATTAGAATCGCTTAATTTTGCAGATTGTGGCTTCAGATACTCCACCTCCGCACCTTTTTTAATCTCGTCCATGATTTTCACTTTGTCACATAATTTTAAAAATGTTCTTTTATTGCGCGTGGATGCCATGTCTGTTGTCGTTTGATTTTAGTTGCATACTACTATATTTCACGAGAGGCAAGAGAGCCAACGCTTGCAGAAATCCCATACATAAATCGGGGAACAACCGGTGCCGGCGCTGAAAACATTTACGTAAACATTGTTTTGATAGATTCAATTACGTACGTAAATCGGGAAGTAATCGCTACCCTAAACTGCTTACAATATCGAATTGTACGTGGTGTATGCTTGTTTACATTACCGGGCGTTCCATTTGGCGTTTCCACTACCGGGTATTTACATGTGCGTGCGTTTACTGCATTACCACTATTCTTGAATTAGCTGCTTTATATTTTACTACTTTATAGTGTATTTCTTTTTTATTTGAATAAATGTAAGCCTGCATCTTAATAAAAAAAAATAAATATTTACTCATTAAACATGGCCATTATTTTATTATATATTTTTTTATTTTGAAAATGACTTTTGGGACACCTAAACCTATGTGATACAGTCAAATTCAATTCACTAAAATCTCATACAATTCGTCGAGTTATTATCGTGCGAATTCCTTAAAATTTGAAAAACATTCTTTCCCCTACATGATCTCGACTCCATGGCTACTCCGTTTGACTAAAATCCCCTGCTAAAACCGGCACACCAGATTTATCGTCATCGACTTTGATTCCATCATCGTAAATACTTTCGGTAGAGAAAAAATCTCCTTCGCACACGCAGAAAATGTATATCAGATGGTGCGCTTTTAGACCGAACTTGGCGCTATCTTCTCCGAACGAGCATAGGAAGCATTAAGCCTTGTACGCGGCCGGGCTGCCTCGTATCGGCAAGGCGGTAACCTCAAGCGCAGAACGAAGGTGAGCAATGCTCGTCGTGTCGGTCGGGTCCGCGAAGATTTGTCCGATAAAAATCGGTCTTCAGGTATATATGCACGTATGTATATGCATATGCGAGCGTGGTGGACGTGAAGAGGGAGAAGAAACGAAAGGTAGACTCTTCTCGAGATAACGCCGATGGATTTTCGACCGTCGACTGGAGGCAAGGTGGATTTGCTTTGAATACAGTCATACATTCGGAGAAAAAAAATTATGGCGCTTGATTAAAAAATTTAACATTTATAGTTATAATGTAGACCAAGTATGGGCAACTTTTGACATGCTCTCGGCCAAACTTTAGTGTGCAGATACGTTTGCAGGCCGCGTTTAAAAGTAGTGCACCAGAATTAAATAAAACTACAGTAGAACCCGGTTATAACGACAGTCACGGGATTGCGAATTTTTTTACGCTATAACAAGGCGACGCTATAGGCGGAGTTTTTACAAGTTTCATGTTTACATAGAAGAATTGATGGGAAACAATATTACGGGTGGTAAACAGATACATATGTGAATTTAATTAATTTAATGTATTTAACCATATAACTTTACACATGTAGGTACATACTAACTTGTTTGTCTAATGAAATCAATCTGTAATTTTCCGTTGCACAGTTTTCGCACGCCAAAACTGTGTTTCTATATCCATTTCTAATTCTCTCACCTTATCAATAATTCGAGGTGACGTTTCTCGCTGTCTATAATAAGTTTTTAAAAGTGTTATGGCACTTAGGGCTTCTTCGTTTGTCGGTACGTGTTCTGCTTCGTCGCATGAGTCTTCTTCCTGTTCGATTTCATTATCGTTTTCGTTATTCCGCTGTTTTATATCCTCCACGATATTAGAATCTGAACGCATTCCCGACGTAATAAGGCAACTGTCCACGGATGCAAAGTCGTCGAAACAAAACTGGTTTTCGTCACTCTGATTTTGCTGCCACTTTTTAATAAGTTCACATAACAGAACGTCATCTTCATTTAAGTTGTCACAAAGTTGATTATTCCTTAATCTTGAATGACTAAAGCAGTTTGCTATAGTCTCAGAGGTTATACTACGCCAAGCCTTCTCTAAAAAGTCCAACGCGTCGAGAAGTGAAACTGCACATGGTGCGTTCTTGTCCATACCCGTAATAATTTTCTGCAGAAGAAATTTTCTCATTTTAAGCTTCTTATTACGCCTTGGTCCATTGGTTGGAAGATGCTAGTGCAATTTGGGGGCAGAAACACCAAATTAATATTTCTTAAGCTGGGCAGTTATCGACTAAAAGCAAGATTTTTTTTACCTTTAACCGCAAGTTCTTTATGCCAGTTTAGAAATTCATTTTCAAAGATTTCTGAAGTCATCCATGCTCTTTTGTTTGCGCAGTGATTTTTTGCGGGTGTTTTTATGTTTTTGAAGCAGCGTGGCTTTTTTGGCTTTCCTATGACAAGAATGTTATGTTTCTACGTACCGGTCATATTAGCATATACAAATGCAGTTAACCGTTCTTTGGCTAGTTTACCGTCTACACATTTTTCGCCTTTAAATCTCAGAGCCCTATCTGGAAGAAGTTTATAAACAATTCCCGTTTCGTCGCCATTGTAAATTTTATTGTCTTCATAATCTTATCCTAATTTAGGCCACACTTCATTTAGCCACGTCTCTGCTTCTGTCATATTAACACTTTTCGCTTCACCGCTCACTTTTCCGAACGTTATTGAATGTCTCCGTTTGAAACGCTCCAGCCACCCATTGCTGCACTTAAAATTTGTGTCTCCAAATAAACTTTCAAATTCTTCGGCCTTTTGCGTAAGCAGTGGTCCATTAACGGGTAGATTTGCACTTCTACATCGCTTAATTTAACCGCATAATAAGCGCTTCGTCGATTTCAACCTTTTGGCTTTTCTTTCCCTTTCACAAAGGTATTCATGATTTTATTCCTATTTTTCACAATTGTACAAATCGTAGAATTAACTAACCTAAATTCGCGATACACATCCGTTTTCTTCCTTCCACTTTCGACTGCTTCGATTATCGCGACTTTGTCGTTCACGCTTAAACTTTTTCGCTTTAAACCTGACATTTTTGATAAAGAAATCATGATGTTTCGCTCACACGATTCAAATGCCGACTGAGGAAATTTCTTACGAACTTTGCCTGGCGTATTGCAAGAAACGGTAATATTCTTGAAATCCTCGAACGGTCGAACGTTGCAGGCTAGGTAAATTGCAAGAAATCCTAATTCAACGAACGGTAATATTCTTGGAATCCCTGAACGGTCGGTTGCAGGCTAGGCAAGCACCGGGAATTGAGCCATAAATGATAATATAAATACATACCTCAAGTGGTAAATATTTGTCGTTATATCAGGGGTTATTGACGCTAAAGCCGGGTTTTTCCCTGTACGTTTGAATAGTAAAATCCGGAACCGCTTAAAATTTGACGCTGAAAAAGGAGTGTCGTTACAGCCGAAGTTGTTATAACCGGGTTCTATTGTATTTTAATTTCATCTGACCACAGTACATCACGCTACTCTTTTTTGTTCAATTGTGCGTGTTCATGACCAAACGACAATCTACTCTGTATTTAGCTTTTACTTCATAATGGGACCTCTCTAAGCCTTCTTCCATGCAACTTTGCTTGAATCAATATTCTCCTAATCGATGGTAGAGGTGCTTATAGAAAAGTTTAACTCATGTTTAATTGCAGTTGAACTTATGAACGATGTCTTCTTTGCACAAGTTATAGTGCTTCTGTCTTCTCTAGGACTAGTTTTTTTCTTTTTCCTCAACGATTTTATTTCACCTTCCTTCACTTGCTAACGTTTACAATCATTTTCGCAGAACAAGAGAGGGCTTCTTGTATAAACTTGTAGTTTTTTCCGACTATTAAAGGGATCGAGTGTAATTGTTCTTTTTTCCGATGAACAATGTTTCCCCAGGCCCATATCACAAGAGAAATGCATAATTTAAAAATGGTTGTGTTGCTCTGTAACACTCTGTAACAGTCAGAACTTTATACATCTGCGTTTTTCAATGCATAGAAAAATCACAGCGAATGACTATAAAACTCAGTAATTCCCCCTCACATTCGGTACTTTACCGGAACCATATGTATTCAGGGATTCTTTTATAAGTATTAGTTTAGGACTGCTGGCTTTATGCACGTGACTGTAAATGTATTAGGGCAGTACTTCATCATTATGTTAAAGAAAAACGTTATTTTTTCTCATTTATTTATTTATTCTTATTTTAAAATGCAAAGTTTCACTGGTATGATAACCAACTTTTTCAACCAAGTCTAAAGTAACTTAAACCGGTAAACAAGAACGCTCCATCCTAAAACCACGCACTAACGCCCCTACTTCTCCTCCATCATACATTAACATCCTTGTGCATCCTTTTTTTTTAAACGCAAGTTTAAAACAATATCCCGATATCTCCTCGAGCTTGCCAACCTTTATACGAGAAGGTGTGTTAGTGATAAGTCGCTGTGATTCGCATATGCATGTTCTTTATTATATCTCTTCTGTTTTTTTTCTTCTTTTTTTGTTTTTTGTAAGTATGAAGGTTGTACGGAGATAACAAAATTCCCCCTTGAGGAATAAGAAGCCAACCATACTTAAGACCGCGCGGCGTTGCGCTTGGCGTTTGGGTAAACTTCATCTTTTTGGTGATGTTGGGATATCAGGCTCGTTGATGATGAAGAAGAAACGTGAGGCGGGGAAAGGGGAAGACGATCCTCGTTGATGCATTTGTAATATACGGGGTGTTATATACTCAGCGAAGTTTCTATAGTTGACTTTGTTCTACTAATGATTCCATCTCATGTGATCTAGCGCAAATTTCAGTCTTGACTCTTTATGCTTCTTTTCAATAACACCGTTGAGTTTTATCATAATCACATGTAAACCATATTCATCCTCCCTCGTATATGTTTTTTTTTATATATAAACAACTACAAATTACTCGAGCGTTTACCTATAAATTTCGCTAAATAATTTGTCTGTAAAAGTATCCGAGACGCAAGACTCCCAACGCTGTATACAGGCGCATATATTTACACGTAAGTATATAAAGCCGAGGCAACAATGTTTTAAAGTAATGACACTGGAACTATATGAATATTACCCGTACCGGTTTTTCGCGGAATTGCGTGCGCTAACTCCGCGCAACTAAATGTAAACCACGTAACCACGTAGCCGAGGAAACGAGGGTACTAAAACAAATACCCTTATTCGGGCCGTCACAATAAAGAAACGATATTAACCATATATAGTATTTATTGCGTTTGGCCGGCTGCGAGTACGAAGCGCTGAACAATATTGAAAAGAATGGACAAGATGAGCCTGGTATAGTCAAACTGTTGCACCACATTACGATCTTTGGAGAGTGTATACAGTGAATTCCGAAAGTATTTCTCCAAGTTGCTTGATTTAATTTAGTAAAAATTGAGTAAGTGATCATTTTATTTCGGTACCGAGTTCCAGCTTACTGCCTGATCCATATGTGTTTAATTTTTATAATTCTATAACCGAGAATTGGCATTTGCTCCTTCCTTGGTACTAGTGAAGTAGAAGTTGCTTCTATAATCTCCAGTACATCTTCAAATTCAGTTAGAACGGATGGGATCTTCTTGAAAATGCTTTCACTGTGTTTGTCCTACAATATTACTAATTTTAACACACATTTTCCATTATTGTCTTCAGGTAGGTGTTTTCTCTACTGATTGGAAGAAAGCTCATGTTACTCCTTTTCCTAAAACTAAGAACCTTGCTGGCAGTCTTGGTCTTCACCCTATTAGTATATTTTCCGTTCTATCGATGATCTTGGAGAAGTTTATTGTCAAAAAATCCACTTGTTATCTACTTTCCAATCTGGTTTTCGTCCAGGATGTAGTTGTACTTCTACTCTTACTTGTATTGTCGTTAACATCTTATCAGCTAACGAGATTGGTGATTTAACAGTATTGGTACCGTTGTATATATCCTAGGCTTTCGACAGAATTGATCATAGTCTTTTGCTAGCTATTTTTCATTACATCGGTCTTGGTGAAGTTTCTCTTCGCTTCATTAGAGCATACTTACACTGTACGCATTTGGCAGAGAACAGACGGTGGTTGCTAGTGGCCAAGCGTCTGATTGGGCAAATACGCATCCAGGAGTTCCACAGGGTTCCATATTAGGTCTATATATTTACATAGCACATATTTTCTTTTACCATAATTTCGCATGCAATCTCCATCTCTACGCTGATGATTCCCAGTTGTACAGATCCTTCACCACTGATGAGGTTCATGGTATTGCTGATGATATCAACCGCGACCTCAACAATCTGTATACTATTGCAAGAAAATATTGCCTATGTTTGAATGAAACCAACTTTACGATGTTCAGTAGTTCTAAGGTGAGGTCGAACATACTTCCTAACATCAGACTTAATACCAATTAATAACACATCCCTGAATTTTCAAAGTCGTGTAGTGCAGCTACTGCAATTTAAAATGAATTTATCCTCACCGGCTTTCTATTGACGTATCCATTAAAAAGCCTTGGTGTTATCACATTTTAATTTCTGTGACGTTTATGGAAATTGTCCAGATCAGATTAAGTCACACAGAATTCTTCTGAGACTAATTTATGGAATAAGACAGCGTCAAAAGATTTCTCACAAACTTAGGTATACTGGATGGTTAAATAAGACGAAGACAGTTACATTTCTTGTGTTTTATTTATAACATTTTAAATACTGGTGTTCCGCCTTATTTATCAAAAAGAAGCACCTTGCAGAAGGCATCTTGTCGGTATATCTATGCATCATACCCGACAGTTCGAGAAAACTTTTGGCTACGCATCTGAACGACTATATAACTCCCGTAGATGTCAAGGAAATACCATTTAATGCCTTTAGACGTGTTGTTTATAATAATTTAATGGATGAACAACTCTCCGGGTGATATATATTTGCAACATTGCAGCATGATTGATGATTTGGTTGTGAACAAATTACTTTCTTTATTTCTTTTCTGATCTTGAGTCATCATTAATAACAGGAAACGTATTGGCCTACTGAAGATGATCCAATTAACAAAAATAGCTTACGTTGTTTCTTTTTTTGTTTTTGTATTCATTATATTATTTGCCAATAAAATACTATTATTATTATCATTATTATTTTAGCTATACCTGAGCCATAAGGGTACCGCCCCTGATAATAAGTTTTTCTTGGAGTTTCGATGCGATATAGTTAATTTCTTTATTGCATTTTACGATCAGAGATCTCTTTATACAAAATATCATTCTTGTCTGTGTTAGTTTGAAATTTACTGCTATTGAGAACAAATGCAAGCGAATTGTTACCTGCGAGAGAGCTCTTAGTTATTTGTGTTGTAATAGCGAAAACTAAAGAGTTGTCCTTATAGATACGTGCTTTAACTGTTAGTTATCACAGAACGGGTAAAAAAAAGGTAAGCAATGGACTCACACGTGGAAAATTTGAAAGTACAGGTTGTTTTTTCCAAGAAAAAGAAACTGGGCGACCGAAACAAAGGACGCCAAGAGAGGACTGTATAATCGCAAGGATGAAACAAAGTGCCAGAGATTAGTATGACTGCGGTAAATATTTATTAAATGTTAAAAACCGCTTAGAACACCAGTAGATTAAAATTTGCTGTACTTATCATTGTAAGTTTGGCACGTTGGCGCCAGTAATACTACTGAGTGACATTACTATCATTTCCTAGAGTGCATATACATAAGTGTTTTAATTCAAACGGATTATGTTAGAGTTTACAGATTTAGAGATTAGATAGAAAAAATTACAATAGATTTATTTTTGTATCGTTTAAAGAGAAAGGAAGAAGTAGGTATAAAACCATTCGATGCCATTAGTTACAGCACGTCCCTTAAAATGCACATTCTTCATTCTCACTCGAATTTTGTCTTGTTCCTTGTACAGGGTGGCGTAGGGAAACGGAAAATTTTGAACGTTACAGTTGTCAGCACTGTAGAGCCGGCAGTTGTGCGTAACGTCGCACAATTGTTGTGAACGCATTGCCATTTAGTAATCATGATCGTTGGACTGGTGCGGAACGTGCAGTAGCTGTGAGGGCGCTGTATAAAAATGGTGATAGTGCGACTGCCGCGCAGAGAATATTTCGACAGCATTACCAGCTTGGACGTCATGGACGTGTCCCATCTGCGCATGCGATTACAACGTGGGTGCGTAATTTTGAAGAAACAGGATCTGTCTTGAAAAAGTAAGCTCCAGGTGGCATTCGAACGGTACGTACCACAGAGAACATTGAGGCTGAGAGAAGTCCTCGCCGCTCCGTTCGACAGCATGCATCTACGCTAGGGATTAAGCGACGAAGAAGAATACTGCACGAATTACATTTCCATCCCTATAAGTTGCAGATTGTGCAACAATTACATGAACGAGACCCAGCGTCACGTATGGAGTTTAGTAGGCAGATATTGGCTAAAATTAACGAGGACGCGAATTTCGTTGGTAACATATGGATATCAGACGAAGCCCATTTCCACCTGAACGGTTTCGTAAACAAACAGAATTTTCGTTATTGGGCCCAGGACAATCCTTGTGAGTTGGACCAGTGACCACTACATAGCGACAAGGTCACAATACGATACGCTGTATCATGTCATGGTGTTACCGGCTCTTATTTTTTTGCACGTGAGGATGGTAGTGCAGCGATAGTAACATCCGCTCGATATGTTGAAATGCTTCAAACATTCTTTACACCGAGACTGTACGAGCTTAATCTTAACATGGAAAACATGTGGTTTCAGCAGGACGGAGCCACGTCACACACTGCGCGACATTCGATGGCAGCAGTTCGTCAATTGTTTGGTAGACGCATTATTTCACGTAACGGTGACATTGAATGGCCTGCGAGATCCCCTGATTTTAGTGTGTGCGACGTCTTCCTGTGGGAGTATCTTAAAGGCAAGGTATACCGTACACGACCTGCAACAATCCATGAACTGAAGGAGAATATTCAACAAGAAATCACTGCCATTCCGTAAGATTTGCCACACCGTGCATTCCAGAGTTTTCATAACAGGCTGTTTGAGTGTGAACGCCGAATGGGAGGAAATCTTTCTGATGTCATCTTTAAAAAGTAAAGAGATACTTTTGGACATTTTGATTGTAAAAACATAAATGGCATACTGCATACATGCACTTTCGTTAATAAATTACTAGTTTTATGAATTTATTCGTGGAAATGACGTTATTTCAAAATTTCCCGTTCCCCTACGCCACCCTGTATAATATAGATGACGCTCTCTTTCTATTATTAAAATTACTATACGTCATTTCACGGCAAAACTGAGAAGTTAAAATGTTCCGGTCAACGTTATCGAGCATGGCAGAGTTCTTAACTTTTCGTCGACCCCTGTACTCTCGCCGAACGCAAATAAAATATTAGCAATTACAATACTCGCGATTTATTGGTACGTTTCGATACGCTAAAGCTCGTTTCAGAACGGCATGTCCCTCCGCGTAGCTCCACCGATCGTGGCGCGCGGTGGTGCCCTCTACCGAGCGAGAAACGCTATTTTTTTTTCCTCTCTTTTCCGCGATA
Source organism: Trypoxylus dichotomus (assembly GCA_023509865.1). Taxonomy (NCBI): domain Eukaryota; kingdom Metazoa; phylum Arthropoda; class Insecta; order Coleoptera; family Scarabaeidae; genus Trypoxylus; species Trypoxylus dichotomus. The sequence goes on along the minus strand of CM042082.1, from coordinate 32,632,833 downwards.
TTTCACGTGGGTCAATAATAGTGGCTCAAGAATTTTAATAAGAGCGAATAAATATGCACCTTTACGTACGTCTTTCGTCTTTATCCGGCTCTCTCGTTCTCGTTCTACTTCTTCCGCTATTCCTTTTTCCCCTCCTGTCCTGGACCCCCTCCCCGCCAGGTTGGTAGAACGCGGTCGTCTCGATTTTTGAGGCGTTGTTATTCGTCGTGTTTACTTTGGCCACCGTCACGTGGAATTCGGACCGCTCAATTTTGGGTCGGTATTTGTCAGTTTTATGAGATATTTTCGAGCTTTCGCGCTGAGAAATGGGCGCCGCACCTTGTCACGGTTATGGGTGCCGTACGGTGGTGATTTAGGACCGTTGCGGTTTGTTGTTTTCGTTTCCCGAGCGAATTCGGGCGAAATTATAATGGATTTTACGACAAAACAAGAGGGATATAATGTTTTTGGTTGTATTATAGTCTTTTTTTTTCTTCGTGGGACATTTTATGGTTGAAATTTAATTGGTTAGTTAGTAAAGATTTGCATGGGTAAAAGTTTGACGTTTTTATATAACGCTAGTTTGCAACGGTTCATTTGTTTTAAGTATAACACTGATCGGCATTTATTTTTCTTATATATTAATTCCGAAACTAGTTTTAAAATTTCTCCATTATGTCAGAATTTGAACGTATATGCTGGAATCGTTTTTCCTAGAAAAGTATATTCAACTTTAACATATTTAAGGTTATATTTTATTTTAGCAACTTAAATGCTGTTATAAATATGTTTATTAAACTTTCTTTTTCTGCATATTTTTCCTACTATTGTTGATACTCCTACTTTAAAGGCTATCCATCTCTCTTCCATGGTCCATTCTGTTTTTCGAATTTCTCCTCTTCTGAGTTCTCTGTTTGTATCTTGTTCATATTTGTCCTTATCTTCTTTCATGTTAAATTTGTGTGTTGCCAAGTTGCTATATTCTTCTATCTCATCTTTCCAGTCAATTTCTACTATATTTTTCCTGTGAGGCTTTTGGCTCTCCATACTTCAGATACCACATCGTGTACGTAACATAGAGATCTAAAATTTAAAATCACCAAACCAATTGTTAAGGACTTAACATTGTTTTTTGTATTTTCTAAATTTTTTACTATTATGTATTTTATCTTCTTTGCATTATTATTTTCATTTAGAATATTATTTTATTTTCATTTTTATATTTGTTTATTTTGCTCTCTTATATCCAATTTTATTTTAATATGTATGTACATTACGCATTGTATATGTATGCAAGCCAGCCATTCGCATTACGCTAGCTAAAACTGCCTAATTAGAAATCATTCACTGCAACGTCGTTGGATATGTAATGGGAGTTTTCTTGAAATTTAAGGTACACAAGCATAGGCAGTCGTCTCCCGCGCGACAGTCGAGGTATTAGCGATCGTGCACTCTCGGTCACCTTTCGTGCCTCGTCGTAACGTGTACAGTAACGTCGTCGTAAGATTATTAGAGATTTCTAAGTTTTTCTAGTTTTGGCGGGAATCGTCGTGGACGTTGTCTATACATTTATTTCTGGCGGGAGTCATTTGGTAACGTCGTCGGACCACATGTATAGATTTTTTTAATAAGCATAAATTCTCGATTTTCTATCATCGTACGTCGACGCCAATGTGTCCATTGTCGTCTATACATATTTTTAGTCTTCAGTTAAGTTTGTGTCGGAAATTATTTTGGTGAGATTGTCGGCGCGCATGTATAGACCTCCTCTACAAGTACGATCACTCCGCTTCTTGCTGGCGGTCGTTGCGGCCGCAGCGCCCGTTGTCTTTTGTACGTTTGTTCGGTCCTTGTCGTATCGGGACTTAGAAATTTTTCATTTAGTTGCTCGTCGTAGCGGACGAGTGTCACGGGCCAGTTTTCTTATGTAATGTCGGCATCATCGCTCCGTTTTACTTGTCGGTGCGCAGTTCGCACATTTGCTGGTTACTGGATTTTTCCCTTCTTTGGGGCGCAGTAGTATAGAGCTAAAGATTGCACATAGCGTAATATTTCAAACGAGAACGCCTGGGTAGCTGTGACATTACTTTTGTATTGAGATCGGCTATTATCGCTACTGTCGCCCTCGACCAGGCGTTCAAGCTCTAAGGGATAGGGTGGGTTCCCTATAAATGTGAATATAACAAACGTATTTGGTCAAGTACAAATACATGCCAATAATACAGGGCCAAGTCCCTTAGGCAAATTTAAAACAAGGAAAGTATATTAGGCTCCCGGAAAGGGACATATAAATAAGCATAGCACCGAGGTGCGCTTATAAATTTAAGAAATAAATAGGGTTGGCTCCTATAAAAGGTAGTGGTGCATGCAAACAGATAGAGGCATTAGTACATGCCTCTAACAAAGCTTCAGCGGAAGCATATAAGAGTTTAACCTTTTAAACAGAATTAAGACATAGCGTTGCAACGTACATGCTGAGGCATTACTTTGTGTTGCTACCAATGAAAATACATATACAAATGCTAATGTACATTACATGTATAAGAGAGCTCGAATAACTGCAATTATTGCAAATCTATATATCTTACGTACATCGTACATGTACATAGGCAAGAGTGGAAACCGTGTAACCATTTCATTTTTAAATATATTTTTTTTGCGCATGCGCATTGAGTTTCACTGTACAACCTCTCCTCTAGTAAATAAGCGAACATACTCTACAAGTAAGTATTGGTCAAGTAATTTAGGAAATTACGAGCAGGCTACAGCGGCGTTGTTCTTCAAACCAGGAGAACGTAACACCAATTTCGTAGGCAATGCTCTTTGAAACAGGTTATGACTAGTGTAGAATTTGGCAAACACGAAAGAGCAAACTATTTACACTTGTGAGAAATGCAGATGTGATTAACCTCCTCTAACAGTATATGCATACATACATATATGTACATTATAAAGCACGTTCTGACGGGTTAGAAGAGACATGAAACATGTAGCGGTCCCGAAAAAAAAAATGACGGTGTAAAGATAAAATCAAACGAAATGTTCGGACACAGTACTTCTTTTTTTTTGGTCCGATTCTTTCCTGCGCGGTTCCCAATATCGCGCCAGTCGTGGTAGCACGAGATGGAGGCCACGTTAAAGATCTAACGTGCGACGAAGACCGACCGTAATAGTACCGTTAGATCAAATAAACACCATGATATAAAACTTTTAATATCGACTGCAGAATCACACAGTACAGTCGTCACAGATGATGGCCACGTTGTGGTCGGACAGTACTTTCACGTTTGTTGCTTTTTATACGTTGTTTCGTGCATATCTATAGCTCTAGCAGTTCTTTTTTTTATTTTATTTTGTCCTTTTTCTGGTCGATTCGCCATCTTACACATGCTCGTTTCTTTATTTCTGGTTTGGTGTTTTTTTTCCCTCGCGATTGCAACATTCGTCTCATTGATGTATAACAATGTACAATTAAGTTTCACATGTCTGTTTCACGACCTGCTAACTCACCGTAGATATTTACCGGTTAGAAAATAGATTTCGATGTTAACGTTATTGACAGTAGTAACGACCTCGAGCGCAGGATTTAAGGAATTTAGAGAGAACTATATTCACTTAGAAACCAATTAAATTCTTGCAATTTACCCCAGATCTTTTAACAATATCATCCTGACATCAATAAATATGCAGTTTGATTTAGACGTATAGTGAAGCAACAAGCCCAATTGGTATTCAGCAAATGTTGAAATTCTTCTCCATTATTTTCAATTTCCTAGTTTGTACGCCTTTTCATGCTATTAAAACCATTTTGTAACATTGCTGGCGTTTACTAATGCACATTCTTTAATAATTCTTTGCCGCGGATCTCGCGAATTAACAGCAGGAGTTTTAAATACTCTGTTCTTTAGGCGAGGAAACACGAGAAACTCTTATTGTGTGGAAGTAACTTTATTGTAATTCATCTTCGTGCAGCTGTTTAATAAATTCATTCAAAACTTTTTTGTACCTCTCAGCATTAATGGTAAAATTAAAAAAAATAGGACCAACAATCCTGCGGCGAAAAACTGCTGGCCAAACACTAAGTTTCGCAGTTTGCGGAAACGATTCAACAAAAGTATGAGGATTTTCACTACACCACATCCAAGCATTTTGGGAATTGACGAAGCCCGAAAGATGAAGCCACGCTTCATCGGAGAGATACATATATTAAATTTAGCAGGTCATCATCTTGCATTAAATTATTTGCAAACCATTGGCAGTAAGCAAGATGTTTAACTATTGGCAAAGTAGCCTAAAGTGATTGAATTTTGTACGCATGCGTGCGTAAGTTTTTCTTTATAACACATGGGCTGAAAAGTCCCGGGCCTAACAAAGAAAACACGGTTCTTTTGGTTCAAAATTAGCTTTATTCATCAACGTAATCTCCATCAAGAGCAATGCAATCATTCCAGCGCCGCTCTAACATTTCAATACCACTTTTCTAGAACGATTTATCTTTTGCCTCAAAATAGGCCTCAGTTTCAGCGATAACCTCTTCATACGTGCGAAATTTCTTACCGGCGAGCATTTTTTTGAGGTCTGCGAACAGCCAGTAGTCGCTGGGAGCCAAATCTGGCGAATACGGTGGATGTGGGAGCAATTCGAAGTTCAATTCATCTAGTTTTGCCATTGCTTTGATTGACTTGTGACACGGTGCGTTGTCTTGATGAAACAACATTTTTTTCTTTGCCATATGCGGTCGTTTCTTTGCAATTTCGGCCTTCAAACGCTCCAATAACGCTATATAATATTAACTGTTGATGGTATTTCCTTTCTCAAGATAGTCGATGAATATTACACCACGCACATCCCAAAATACCGAGGCCATAACCTTTCCAGCCGATTGTTGTGCTTTCGGGCGCTTTGGACGAGGTTCACCAGTTGCTGTCCACTCAGATGACGATCGTTTTGATTCCGGAGTGAAGTGATGGATCCATGTTTCATTCATTGTCACATATCGACGCAAAAATTCCGGTTTGTTACGTTTAAACATGGCCAAACACTGCTCAGAATCATCAACACGTTCTTGTTTTTGGTCAACAGTGAGCAAACGCGGCACCCACTTTGAACAGAGCTTTCTCATAGTCAAATGCTCATGCAATATAAGGCCAATACGTTCTTTTGATATCTTTACGATGTCAGCTAACTCACGCAACTTCACTTTTCGATCATTCCAAACGATTTTATTGATTTTTTTGATGTTTTCTGGTGTTACCGCCTCATTCCTCGTCCACTGCGTTCTGCATCATCGGTGTCTCTACGACCACGTTTGAAGTCAGCAAACCAACGTTTTATTGTTGTTTCTGATGGAGCGGAGTCCCCATAACACTTTTCAAGCCATTGCTTCGCTTGAACGGTATTTTTTCCCATCAAGAAGCAGTGTAAAATTAAAACACGAAATTGTTTTTGATCCATTGTTTTGAAAATAACAAAAGTAGCGTGACTCTTAGCACAATAACTCACAAACTAATGAATAGAATATCATGAAATTTTAACAGCTGTCTTTTGAAGATTAGTATTAACTGAGAGAAAGGTGACTGCAATAAAACTAGCGTCATCTATGTGTTAGGCCCGGGACTTTTCAGCCCATGTGTTAGTTTTCTGGCGTGTTCCATAAGAAAATTCAATCCCTTGAGGAAGAGGTTTCAAAGGTTTTGTGGGTTCATTTTCCATCCTTTGATGTACATCATTTATAACTTCTTCCAAACGAACAGTTGATCTGCTAATACATGATTTATGGCTCACAAAACCAGTCTTACGAATCCACAGGTATAACAGTAAACTCCACTCACACAAATTTATTAATTATGCGGAACTGTCGTCAGTCGGTAACACGGTTGACAATGAGAGCCCACGTGCTCTCGAAACGCTGCGTTCCGCATAATTAATAAATTCGCATGAGTGGAGTTTACTGCTATACCTGTGAATTGTACATCCACACAGTCCTTGCAATCGTCATTCAGTCTTACGAAATACACCGATACAGTTGGAAAGGCAATTATGAAAATTTTTCGGAATTGCAGCTAATTCTTGGAAGTGCTTTCTAAAATCATACAAATTCCATCAATTGGGAACTTCAGTTCGAAAGCTTGAATCATGTATGTTTTTTTTTTGCACTGTATTGTGAGCCATATTTAAATTTAATGGAACTGGACGTTCAAACTTGCTTTCAGCAGTTCTAACGCGTAATTTCATTAAGTTGTAATACCTAGCTTAAGTTCAGACATATTTTTTTCTACTTCAATTCCATCTTCATCCTAGAAACTTTATTATATATAGTAGTATGTAGCACCCCATACATTGTATATAAATTACGAGTAAAGAAATTTCAGTTGACAATCTCAGTTTTGAGGAACCAACAAATAAATGATGTCCTTTTTTATGGTGGCAAGATAAAAACAGGTTCCTCGAAATTGCATATTATACGTTTTATGTTCCTTTTAATATAAAATAAATTCTACGTCAGATTTAGAGTTAATTAATTGCTTAATTACATGTGAAAATCTAACGCACCAAAATGTGTGTTAGCCAGTGTTATTTTTGTACCAATACGTTTGAAGTTTGGAAATTCCTTTATAATAGTGCTAAGATAACTTCTCTCTGACACAATTATGTTACGTATAAAAGTATTCTACATGCACATGTTTGGACGACACTGGTTTGCCGACATGATTTTGCAGCTTCATTAATAAATATAACATACATTTTTCTCTCCACGATAAATATTCTTATTTCTCTCGAAGAAAAAATATCAGAAAATGGATTGCAACTCGGTCTATAGAAACACCTTTCGACAAATAATTCGTCATCTTCTTCACTGAAGCCTAATCAAAACAAAACAAAAAAGAAAATAAAACAAACTGGAAGGTCCTCACACCAGATACACTATCTAACCGACTCGATAAACCCATCAACTTGTGCTATTTTTCCTCGAACAATTTCCTGTCTCCTTCCACGACATTTCGTTTCCTTTTTCTTCATATTCAAGTCATCGTCGTATATTTAAGGCAGAAAATTCTACCCTACATATCTAGCAGGCCGCGAAAAAGGAAGAAAAAAAACGAGAACGCACCGCTCAAAACCGAAGACTAAATATGTTAAGTTTTACGATTCTTAATCGTTCTACCTTGATTTGGCACGCAATGGAAAAAGAAAGAAACGGAATATATGGCATACGAAGCTGTGCGAGCCAGCGGAGAGATCTCGACGTCTTGGAACGTTGCGTTGGTTACTTTAATGGTACTAGTTGCATAAGTCGGAGTCGCCTGTAGAAACGGTAGACGTAATTTTTTTCTATTCTTGCTACTGAGGACCGCTAGAAGCACACAGCGCAACGGCTCGTGTATGAAGAAGTAATTGAATTGGTGATGTCTGCTTATAGGAAAGAATAATGGAGCTAAAATCGATGACGCTCTCATGGGGAACACCTAGAACATGTTTAAAATGATCGGAAATTTATAATCTATCTAATTTGCAGGAGTAAATATTAAAGATTCTTAAAGGATTGAAGATGAAGTCGTATCTTATGCTTATTAAAAGAATATATTAGTTAGATAGGCACCGTATCGATATTTTAACTTCAACTGTCCGGATTAGCTGACTGAAATTATCATAATGCGTTGAATTTAATCAGCTCATCTGTCCTAATGGAAATTTACGTATTTATACACCGCGCTCCAAACGATAGTTATACAATTTACTTGTGGTTTTCGCGACAAAAAAAATTAATCACTAGAATCCAGTAGTTTGTTATATACCTGCCTCCAACTTCATAAAAAACTCAATTATTCCATTGTTTTATTCTCTAATAGCGACTTTTCTACATTGATATTCTTTTCCTAGTAATCAGGATTTTACCTAACATTTGTTTGTAAACGTCTGATGATATATTTGTCAAAATAATTGTTGTATTCCTCACAATACATAGGTTGTTTTTAAAAAATGACACCAAGGCTGCTTTTATTGTGAAGCCCCGTAACATATAAACATAAATTGAAACTATGAACACAAGTTAACAAGCTTTGATTATATTAGGGACATATTTAAGGTGTTTGGATCAGTTACAAGGAGTCTATCGGCAATCAAACTGGCATCACATTAGATTTAAACCGAATACTCTACATTGATTTGGAATTTCGACCTTACTGAATTGAAGTTGTGCAGGATTTGCTACCATTAGACTAGGAGGCATGATAACAATTCAGAAGTTAATGATTGAACCGATTAATAATGACTTAAATTTAATATTGGACGAGGCTTACTTTCATCTGAACAGATATGTTAACAAAGAGAACTGTTAAGGACTTAACATTGTTTTTTGTGTTTTGTAAGTTTTTTACTATTATGTATTTTATCTTCTTTGCATTATTATTTTCATTTAGAATATTATTTTATTTTCATTTTTATATTTATTTATTTTCATTCTTATATTTATTTATTTTGCTCTCTTATATCCAATTTTATTTTAATATGTATGTACATTACGCATTGTATATGTATGCAAGCCGGCCATTCACATTACGCTAGCTAAAACTACCTAATTTAAAAATCATTCAGTGCAACGTCGTCGAATATGTAATGGGAGTTTTCTTAAAATTTAAGGTACACAAGCATAGGCAGTCGTCTCCCGCGCGACGGTCGAGGTATTAGCGATCGTGCACTCTCGGTCACCTTTCGTACCTCGTCGTAACGTGTACAGTAACGTCGTCGTAAGATTATTAGAGATTTCTAATATTTTCTAGTTTTGGCGGGAATCGTCGAGGACGTTGTCTATACATTTATTTCTGGCGGGAGTCATTTGGTAACGTCGTCGGACCACATGTATAGATTTCTTTAATAAGTACAAATTCTCGATTTTCTATCATCGTCCGTCGAGGCTACTGTGTCCATTGTCGTCTATACATATTTTTAGTCTTCGGTTAAGTTTGTGTCGGAAATTATTTTGGTGAGATTGTCGGCGCGCATGTATAGACCTCCTCTACAAGTACGATCACTCCGCTTCTTGCTGACGGTCGTTGCAGCCGCAGCGCCCGTTGTCTTTTGTACGTTTGTTAGGTCCTTGTCGTATCGGGACTTAGAAATTTTTCATTTAGTTGCTCGTCGTAGCGGACGAGTGTCACGGACCAGTTTTCTTATGTAATGTCGTCATCATCGCTCCGTTTTACTTGTCGGTGCGCAGTTCGCACATTTGCTGGGTACTGGATTTTTCCCTTCTTTGGGGCGCAGTAGTATAGAGCTAAAGATTGCACATAGCGTAATATTTCAAACGAGAACGCCTGGGTAGCTGTGACATTACTTTTGTATTGAGATCGGCTATTATCGCTACTGTCGCCCTCGACCAGGCGTTCAAGCTCTAAGAGATAGGGTGGGTCCCCCTATAAATGTGAATATAACAAACGTATTTGGTCAAGTACAAATACATGCCAATAATACAGGGCCAAGTCCCTTAGGCAAATTTAAAACAAGGAAAGTATATTAGGCTCCCGGAAAGGGACATATAAATAAGCATAGCACCGAGGTGCGCTTATAAATTTAAGAAATAAATAGGGTTGGCTCCCCTATAAAAAGGTAGTGGTGCATGCAAACAGATAGAGGCATTAGTACATGCCTCTAACAAAGCTTCAGCGGAAGCATATAAGAGTTTAACCTTTTAAACAGAATTAAGACATAGCGTTGCAACGTACATGCTGAGGCATTACTTTATGTTGCTACCAATGAAAATACATATACAAATGCTAATGTACATTACATGTATAAGAGAGCTCGAATAACTGCAATTATTGCAAATCTATATATCTTACGTACATCGTACATGTACATAGGCAAGAGTGGAAACCGTGTAACCATTTCATTTTTAAATATATTTTTTTTGCGCATGCGCATTGAGTTTCACTGTACAACCTCTCCTTTAGTAAATAAGCGAACATACTCTACACGTAAGTATTACCAATACTTACGTAATTTAGGAAATTACGAGCAGGCTACAGCGGCGTTGTTCTTCAAACCAGGAGAACGTAACAGAGAACTGTAGGTATTAGGCAACTAATAACCCTTACCAGTTACATGAACACATCACATAGCCAAAGGATTACAGTTTAGTGTCACATCAATACCAGATATATTAATATGCTCGAAATTCTTATTGCTGAACAACTTCAAAACTACACAAGATGGAGTCACAGCCCATATTACCCGAGTGTTAATGGTAGCGGTCCGACAGCTTTTTGTTAGCCACATAATTTCACGGTTTAGCAACATTCATTGGTGCATGTGATTAGCAGATTTGTTGGTGTGCGATTTTCTCTTGTGGGGCCACCTCAAAAATAAAGTGATGTATGCCTTACTTGCAGTAAAGTGAAAAACGATAATGAATCTATTGAAGGTCAGGCAGCAAAAGGTAAATTAAAGAGTGGACGCAAGTTACACTTGATTAAGGCAGACAAAATTTGTGGTGATCTTAAAATATTCAGTGAAGAAGTAAAACTGGGTGACAATATTGCCTGTTGGCGTTATATTATATGAGGGAAAGAGCTGTGGGTTTATATTCAATCCTTTATTGGGTTCTGTTATGTAACACATGGGCTGAAAAGTCCCGGGCCTAACACATAGATGACGTTAGTTTTATTGCAGTCACCTTTCTCTCAGTTAGTACTAACCTTCAAAAGACAGCTGTTAAAATTTCATGATATTCTATTCATTAATTTGCAAGTTATTGTGCTAAGCGTCACGCTACTTTTGTTATTTTCAAAACAATGGATCAAAAACAATTTCGTGTTTTAATTTTACACTGCTTCTTGATGGGAAAAATACCGTTCAAGCGAAGCAATGAAAAGTGTTATGAGGACTCCGCTCCATCAGAAACAACAATAAAACGTTGGTTTGCTTACTTCAAACGTGGTCGTAGAGACACCGATGATGCAGAACGCAGTGGACGTCCAAATGAGGCGGTAACACCAGAAAACATCAAAAAAATCCACAAAATCGTTTTGAATGATCGAAAAGTGAAGTTGCGTGAGTTAGCTGACATCGTAAAGATATCAAAAGAACGTATTGGCTTTATATTGCATTAGCATTTGACTATGAGAAAGCTCTGTTCAAAGTGGGTGCCGCGTTTGCTCACTGTTGACCAAAAACAAGAACGTGTTGATGATTCTGAGCAGTGTTTGGCCATGTTTAAACGTAACAAACCGGAATTTTTGCGTCGATATGTGAGAATGGATGAAACATGGATCCATCACTTCACTTCGGAATCAAAACGATCGTCATCTGAGTGGACAGCAACTGGTGAACCTCGTCCAAAGCGCCCGAAAGCACAACAATCGGCTGGAAAGGTTATGGCCTCGGTATTTTGGGATGTGCGTGGTGTAATATTCATCGACTATCGTGAGAAGGGAAATACCATCAACAGTGAATATTATATAGCGTTATTGGAGCGTTTGAAGGCCGAAATTGCAAAGAAACGACCGCATATGGCAAAGAAAAAAATGTTGTTTCATCAAGACAACGCACCGTGTCACAAGTCAATCAAAACACTGGCAAAACTACATGAATTGAACTTCGTTGGTTAGAATAAGAACAGTGTCCTGGTGCAATATTTATCTTTTTTGGCTTCAATGGGATGGTTCCCAGAAAGAAGCCACTCCTTTCTACCATGCGATCGCGGATTTGCATTCATTACAAAAGAAAAATGGAAAATAATATGCCAATATTTGTTTGAAGAGTAGTTTCTAAACTTCTAAAAACCTGAAACACCTTTACCATCGTCAATGCACTGTCAAATATGATCAAGAATCATCGTTTCCGTTTCTAAAATTATTCAAAACAAATTTAAGGCATTTTACCATAAGCACATATAAAAATGTGTAAGGTATGGAAAGACCAATATCACTGTCTCTTTGAATCAGAATATTGACAACGGCTTTACTGCTGTAAAGGATAGCTATAAACCATAGATTCGGCTAACGCTTCCCAGTTATACAACCCCAAGCTACCAATCAAGCCAAGCAAGCTAAAGAATTTGAAGCAATTGCCTGAGCCTAAACTAGCAATAAATCAGCTATGGTATGGCTTCTCTTGTGAATGGCACAAAAGAAAACTGATAGTAAAACTGATGATTCTGATTCTGGATTGTTAAATTTGGAAAACTATCTGTTGGTATACGTTATTAGAACAGTATTATGATGCAATTAGATCCATAACCTTTTTCCAAATAGAAATAAACACGAAAGTTTTAAGATAAAAAAACAATACTTTTGTCGCTCATGTAAAATTAAGAGTTCATAGGAAAGACATGTAATCAAATTAATTAAAATTCCATAAAACGATGGGAACAGCCCAAACAACAACTTTAATTTGATTGTATTCTGTTGTGTGCTTTTTCCAATGATATTCCCATCTGTCCATGTGTCTGGGGTGCTTCAAGGTAACGATTTCGGACCGTCATTGTTTGTAATTCTTCGCCACTCTAATCAGAACCAGTTTTAATGATTCTAATGGCATTTTTTGAGGAGACTAGTCAAGAAGTTTGTATTAGAAACTTAAAAATACAAAAAAAAACTTAATCACGATAAGATATTTGCTCCATGTAAGCTGACAAATAAATTATGATCGTTTGATTTGTGGCCTAAACTTTTATTATCGCAGTCTGGACGTATGCATGGGGAGACAGCCTCAAGCATTGATTGATACATCATTCATAAAGCCTCGTAAATATTGAAGACATTAAATGCACTGCACCCCCTTTTGGGGCCGAAAGTCGTTACTATATGTATGCATGCATACGTATCCGAGATGCCCTTGCAGACATTAAAGTCGAAACTAAATGTTTTACGAAGCAATAGAATTTATAATTCGGAAAAAACGTCCTACCCCCACCATTGTCTTCGACGTCCGAAAGACGTATAGCGATGTACAAATGTTAATGACCATCGTCTTAGGATGATGGCCGGAGTGAACTTGACGCCTTAGTGAATATATGCGATCTTATAGTTCGTGTGTAGTGAGGAAAATTAAATGTAGTAGTCCCAATGGGCTTCTTTGAAAATTGGGCAATATCGAAAGCATGGCGCAATGTTTTAGTGTTGAACGATCTTTATCTTACAGCTGGTGGTGGCGAATAACTTATGTACAATACTGTACGAGCATAATGCATATGTAGATATTGTAGCTGCGTATTTTATAGCGAAGATCAATAGATCATTAGAGAACAGAACGTTTTATAGCCGAAGCGGTTTATTACTTCTCGAGAGACTTACGTCCAGACAGATAGGGGGAAGCTGTGCGCGTTCGCCGAGAGATGGTGTTATGAACTGGCGTAAATCTATTTAAGGGCGATTTTATTGGTAATAGGTTGGAACACCTACGACATCAAGTTCGCCTCTTTTTAATGGTTATATAAGAAATTGCCTTGGACTCTGGTATGCTATGCAAATAATTAAACGAAATAGTTATGAAAAAGGGGATGAGACAAACAAGACGGAAATTTTGTTACCTCTCTGTCAATACCAAGATAGATAAATTTATAATCACACCTTCGAATATTCAATAAGAGATATAGAACAAAAATGCGGCGTTTATATATTTACATTTACAGGATAAAGTTCTATAATACATATATGTATATACAGGTAGAGACACAATTATTAGGCACCCCCAATTTTTTCAATTATCTTTAACATAAACAATGAACAAATAAAACAAATATTATAAAAGCAAATATTTATTACTAAAAAGTAGAAATTCAATATTTGGTATTTCTCCCAACCCTTCTATTTATACTACGGGTATTTCTAAGAAGCGGCAGCTAAAGACTATTTGTCTGTTGATACCGCTATATTAAAACATCTAAAGGGTGCCCATATTCATGTCGTTGGGTGTATATTAAAATAACATAAAAAAATAATAATTCAAATAATTGATAGAAATAAAGAAAATGTCATGGTACTAAAAAATCCGAAATCAATACTGGGGAAGATTGAAGAAGGTTGATATTAGAAAAAGGTGCTAAACACGTTGGAGGGAAAAGGGATGAAATTCTAGAAACATTAAAGTTTAGATTGGAAAGAAGATGTATATTCAGTAGTACATTGTAATCGATATCACGACTGTCTATTTCAAAGACAGATACTTCAAAAATCGTCTCTGCACTTCTTCAAGATTCAGTTGCAAGCACAGAGTGGCGCAGGGGAACGGGAAATTTTGAAATAACGTCATTTCGACGAATAAATTCATAAAACTAGTAATTTATTAACGAAAATGCATGTATGCAGCATGGCATTTATGTTTTTACAATCAAAATGTCCAAAAGTGTCTCTTTACTTTTTAAAGATGACATCGGAAAGATGTCCTCCCATTCGGCGTTCACACTCTAACAGTCTGTTATGAAAACTCTGGAATGCGCGGTGTAGCAAATCTTGGGGAATGGGAGTGATTTCTTGTTGAATGTTCTCCTTCAGTTCGTGGATTGTTGCAGGTCGTGTACGGTACACCTTGCCTTTAAGATACCCCCACAGGAAGAAGTCGCACACACTAAGATCAGAGGATCTCGCAGGCCATTCAATGTCACCGTTACGTGAAATAATGCGTCTACTAAACAGTTGACGAACTGCTGCCATCGAATGTCGCGCATGTGTGACGTGGCTCCGTCCTGCTGAAACCACATGTTTTCCATGTTAAGATTAAGCTCGTACAGTCTCGGTGTAAAGAATGTTTGAAGCATTTCAATATACCGAGCGGATGTTACTGTCGCTGTACTACCATCCTCGCGTGCAAAATAACAAGGGCCGATAACACCATGACATGATACAGCACACCATATTGTGACCTTGTCGCTATGTAGTCGTCGCTGGTGTAACTCACAAGGATTGTCCTGTGCCCAATAACGAAAATTCTGTTTGTTTACGAAACCGTTCAGGTGGAAATGGGCTTCGTCTGATATCCATATGTTACCAACGAAATTCGCGTCCTCGTTAATTTTAGCCAATATCTGCCTACTAAACTCCATACGTGACGCTGAGTCTCGTTCATGTAATTGTTGCACAATCTGCAACTTATAGGGATGGAAATGTAATTCGTGCAGTACTCTTTGTAAGCTTCGTCGCTTAATCCCTAGCGTAGATGCATGGTGTCGAACGGAGCGGCGAGAACTTCTCTCGATTGCAGCTTTAACGGCCTCAATGTTCTTTGGGGTACGTACTGTTCGAATGCCACCTGGATCTTTCTTTTTCATGACAGAACCTGTTTCTTCAAAATTACGCACCACGTTGTAATCGCATGCGCAGATGGGACACGTCTATGACGTCCAAGCTGGTAATGCTGTCGAGATATTCTCTGCGCGGCAGCCGCACTATCAACATTTTTATAAAACGCACTCACAGCTACTGCACGTTCCGTACCAGTCCAACGATCCATGATTACAAAATGGCAATGCGTTCACAACAATTGTGCGACGTTACGAACAACTGCCGGCTCTACAGTACTGACAACTGTAACGTTCAAAATTTCCCGTTCCCCTGCGCCACCCTGTGTAAGTAACATGGTGACCAAACTTATATACATAGTATATTCCAGTTTGTTGATGACAAGACTAAAGTAGTACTTTGCCGAAGAATTTGCACCAACGCATAAAAAACTCCAATGTTTCCGATGCCAACGTGCACATAGAATATATGTGAGTAGAAGAGCTTTGACTGGAACCAAACAACGCACCAAGATCTCTAATAGTGTTAACTCTCCTCGGCACATACGTCTTTGTACTTAACGTTGCGTGTAAGATACAAAATAGCATTTCCAAATATTTAGTGTTAAACGGTAACTAGAACACTATCCTCTAGGAAAATATAAATTATTTTGCGAGGGCTAAATACCATTTCAAATTCTGAAGGAAGCGTATGATGTAAGCATAAGACATAGCAAAGATACAAGCAAATTATTAAGGTATAAAATAGATAATGATGGTCCCAAATTTGAACGTTATGGCACTCTAGATCTAGGACAAAACTCCAAAGATTTATTACCACTATAAACTGCGTAATTGCTTCGATTTGTCAGGTAAGAATGCAGAAGTTGAAGTGGGAACTAAGTGAATTCCAGAGAAAACCCCGACCTCTGAATATCGATTTCTTCCTCGCAAAATTGTTCTCTCAATAGAAACGGAAAATGCCTATAAATCACGCAGATTTCATTGAATTCTGATTTTTCGCGTTGGATACATTTCCTTGTTACTCAGTTTCTGGCCTAGCAGTATTGAAATTGATTTTTTTTTATTAATAACTTAAAAATATTAGTTACATATGTCAGTATATAGCAAAGTACTAATTTATTCACCTTTCTTGGTACGCGTCCTCGTAGCAATTCGATTTTGATAATTTGGCCAACCGATATATCAGGTTATATCCTTATAACAATATTTATGTATGTTTAGACAAGGTAATCTCTTTCAATTCACGAGTTTCCTTAAAATAATCGTAACGAATACATCGATTGACGTAATTTGAAACCGAAAAAACGTTCTCCTAAATTCACAGATTTCTTGATTCGTTAAAATCGAAAGCCAGCACGTTAATGTTTTGCGCATATCAAAGCAATGCATTCCAAACAAACCAGGACGTTCTTTCTCGGAAATTCTTCCAAGTGTACGATTCTCAAAATAGCGAAAAATTTATTCAAGCGTTCGACCGACACGTTACAGTATTTATTTGTTATTCCGGTGGCATTGTACGTTAGTAGTTTAGAATCCCAACATGCACCGGCAATTTTTTTCACCATCAACGATAGGCGTCCAATAAATAAACAATAGTCGGTTGTTTCGTGAATTTCACCAGTATTATTGTCGCTAGATTTCATACCTTCTCATGCCAGATACTTTGTGGAATTCGTCTTCGTGTAGGTTATTTTAGAATGTGACGTCAATTTTCATTTATAAGATTATGTTTTAGGTTTTTGTTACTATTCTGTATACCAGGTGTATGCATAAGTTATTTTTACGGTTTTTTTTACTAAGAAGAAATACGCAATTTTCAAGGGAATTTAATTTTCTTTTATTCAAGGGTTACCATGCCAGAGAAACTACTTGCCTTTTGCCTCAAATCACTCGTCAAGCCATCTTCCTCGGAATTGTTGAAGTGTTGCTCTGCAAGCGCGGGCCCCACTGATGCGAAAAGATGATGGTCAGATGGCGCCAGGTGCGGGGAGTACAGCTTATGTGGAAAGATGTCCCGTTCAAAGGATTTCAAGGTGTCTTTCACTGGTTTTACTGTGTCATGTAATAAAATCACTTTGCCATGTCTTCTGACCAATTCCGGTCGTCTGGTGGTTTAAATTAATCATTTGTTGACGATATCGTTGCCGATTGACGGTTTCGCCTGGCTTCGAGAGTTCATAATACACAATACCGATCTAGTCTCACCAGACACGGAGCATGGTCTTTTTGCCGAAGCGATTTGGCTTTGGTGTTGGAGGACTACGATTTTTCCCGCTTCGGGTTTTCAAAATAAATCAATTTTTCGTCACCCATCACGATTCGATACAAAAATGATTTCCTTTCGTGGCGTTGAAGCAGCATTTCACAGCTGACTTTGGGATTTTCTATTTGATATTCATTTAAATCGTTTGGGATCCATTTATCGAGTTTATTGATCTTCCCCAAAGTCTACTGATTGTTTATTGTGACACATGTAATGCTTCTACTAATTGCCATTGAGTATTAGTTGAGTCATCAACCAATAACTTCTGCAATTGCTCCTCTTGAAACCAACAATTTTTAAATTGTCGAAACTATGTTTTACATGTTCTAATGGATGATTTTCAACGGCGTTTCTCTTTTGATTAAATAGGAAAAGTAATGCGGGCTGCAAATGTTCTTTTTCAGGCACAAAACTTGATATGATCGACTGAACGATAAAGCAAACCTTTTTTTTTTGTTTTCGCTGACTTCATCTCTTAGTTAAATCGGAAAAAAAAACTTATGCATACACCTGGCATTAGCGGTACATACAACTGTATGTACAACGGTGATAATAATAAATGTCTCTCCCAATGACATATAGAACACCAAAACTACTGCCCCTACGATGCCGTAGATACTTCGGTTATTGCGGGTATAAATCTTATTTAGAGAACGTAACACATGGGCTGAAAAGTCCCGGGCCTAACAAAGAAACACGTTTTTTTTGGTTCAAAATTAGCTTTATTCATCAACGCAATCTCCATCAAGAGCAACGCAATCATTCCAGCGCCGCTCTAACATTTCAATACCACTTTTGTAGAACAATTTATCTTTTGTCTCAAAATAGGCCTCAGTTTCAGCGATAACCTCTTCATTCGTGCGAAATTTCTTACCGGCGAGTATTTTTTTGAGGTCTGCGAACAGCCAGTAGTCGCTGGGAGCCAACTCTGGCGAATACGGTGGATGTGGGAGCAATTCGAAGTTCAATTCATGTAGTTTTGCCATTGTTTTGATTGACTTGTGACACGGTGCGTTGTCTTGATGAAAAAAAATTTTTTTCTTTGTCATATGCGGTCGTCTATTTTAAACCATTGGGATTCTAATAAGAATGTTGTCGTGCTTTCGTCGACTTTGTACAATACCGTTGTTCAGTCCAAATTGGTGAATTCCAATTTGAGTTGGTGTCGTTACTACACGTAATTAGATAATTTGTATAGGACATGTCCAAAAGAGATTCCTCAAACATCTCAATTATAAGGTTAGTGGTACTTACCCTGACCGTGGTTCAGATTATATTACACCGCTGTAGCAATATACTTTTAATGCATTGGAAGGTTGTCTAATCTAATAGGATCATGGGCACTGCTAGCTTATGGGGATTTGCATATATCACCATATTACACGATCGTTTAAATTTATACGTACTATATAGATATCTTGGTCAAATTGTATGTGTTCTACATGGACATTAACTTCAATAGAATGTACTCGGAAAATATTTATTTCAATTATAAACAATGATTTTGAGGTTATGTTTGCTTTTGTGAAATGTATTGCATAACGTGAAAGTGTTTGTTGGTTTGATATTGTTTTATTTGTAAGGTACGCAATCAAACTTCACTAATTGTCGTGTAAATGATTAATTCTTCTTATTCTTCTTAATAATTCCTATCCATTTTGCATGCTATTTTGACTTTTTTTGCTGCTGCTCAATCGTATTCACACAGAAGCAGGTTCTGAAATTTTTCAATCAAGAAATTCGTCTTCCGCCGATACCTCTCTTTCCCATTCCTTTTCCCTGTAGAATAATCTGCAGTAGATGAAATCTCAGTCCTCATTATCTGCCCTGAGTATTCTAGTTTCTGTATTTTCACGGTATTAACCACTTCGTTTTGTTATGTGTTCCGTCCTTAAATGCTTCCAATTTCCTTGTTGCTGCTTCAGTAAGCATCTATGCTTCTACCCAGTAGAATGAAACGCAGAGCACCTAACAGTGCAGGAGCCTTATTTTGGTGTTTAATGTTACGTCCGGGCTTATGAGCAGATTTTGCATTTCATTATAAGTAGACCTGCCTTTCTCGATTCTGCTACGTATTTTTTGTGACTGGTATAATAGTTCATAGATAGGTAAAACTGTTCGCTTTTTCTATGAAAGGATTCGCAGGTATAGCAGTAAACTCCACTAACACAAATTTATTAATTATTCGGAACGCAGCGTTTCGAGAGCAGTGGCCTCCCATTGTCAATCGTGTTACCGACTGTGACAATGGGAGTCCGCGTGCTTTCGAAACGCTGCGTACCATAAAATTAATAAATTTGTCTGAATGGAGTTTATATACCTGTGAATTATACAACCACATAGTCCTTATGAAAGGATTAATTATCGTAAGACAAATGTACATTATTATTATTTCTCTTAGTGTAGAAAATAATTCTTCTATACAACTCCATTCCGATACACCCTGTATATTAATAATTTAACCGTAGTAGACAGTATCTTTTCCGCACATAGAGAGTCTCGCGTCGTTTCTTCTCTCCGTTCTCGACATCTAAACGTGGATATAACATCGTCGCATGGTTGGCGAACTCCTCGAAGGCGTAGGTGCACCTTAATGGTTGACACAAAGTGTTCAACTATTGATTACATTCTTACTTTAAGCGGACAACAGCGATATTACAACGTCTGGCTTTTACAAGGCATTAAACCTCCTGTCCCCCTAGACTTATTTGAGCGTTGCGCGCTGCCGTTAGAGGGCGCCGCATCGAGACCGGATCCTTATGCCAGCATAAGGTCCCGCTAGCAAGCGGGGTTAAACCGTAAAAGTACAAGTCAAGACAATGTTTTTGTGTAGTTAATCGTATCCAACGTTAGCCGAGCTAACCATACTGACACGTCGTACGTTTTGTAATAAGTTGGCGTTCCTTATCTCTTATTACTTTTACATCTCTATAAATGCGAGATTACGAAGCGAATAAGAGAAAGTAACAAGAGGAGATATGGGGAGATATATGTGATCGATGATTAATCGAATATCGTTACGGAGAATCGGTGTTAGAGTAGTGCGATGGCTGAGGAAAAGGCCGATGATAACGTACACATAGAGAAGTGTTTTCTTGCGTCGAGAAAATAGATTTTCTCGCAGAAATCTGTCTCTATTCTAGTAAATAGTTTTTCTACGAGACTAAAAAAAAATATTTCATATAAGAAAATAATATTCTTGAAATTATATTTGTATTAAATGAATATTTTCTTGGGGTTAGAAAATCAAATAAATGCAAGACAGAAAAATGCTTTTTCGAAGTAAATCATTTAGTCTTAAGTTAAAATGTTAATGAAATTGTAGTTTAAATATAGCTTTTACACGGTAGTTATTATCTCTCTTATTGGCTTAGTGGTAGTCAGCTGGAATACGAAATTCGAGAACAAGAATAAATCGAGTTCGATCCTCTATACGACGATAAAAAAAATATTAGGCAACACGGTCCAGCACACACATAACACATGGGCTGAAAAGTCCCGGGCCTAACAAGGAAAACACGGTTTTTTTGGTTCAAAATTAGCTTTATTCATCAACGTAATCTCCATCAAGAGCAAGTTTTTGAAATTCACTCATTCTGCCCTATTTAGGAAAAATTCGCCAAAATTAGGTATAATGTCTTGTTATGTACGTAACCTTTTAAATATTACTATTTCATAACTGTTAACTGTAACACAAAAATATGGATGGGAGGTATTTATTTAATATCAGTAAAAAAATTCATTTTATAAGATTTCCTTTTGCGTGAGGTTTACCGAAAGAGTCTCGCTGAAGATTCCAGCAGTAATCGGCCATCATATGGGTATCCCATCTTCCTTGGTACCTTTCCTCCATAATGCTGGTGTCTGTTGTGAGATCTCTCCCCCTGCTCTTCACTAAGATCACCTAAGTTTTCTGGAAAATGTTCTAAGTGGCTGTGAAGGTAATGAGCCTTGGAAAGTTTTGTTTCAAATACTCAAAACACGGTCTATTTTGAGGTAAAGCCTTAACAAATTGCTTCATAAGTCTCAGCTTAATGTGTAATGGTGGAAAGATGATTTTGTTTCTGTCTACCAACTTCTTTGAGAGGTTCAGATCTCTAACAAGATCATTAAGCTCTTGTCGGCTGAAGCGTTGGAGATTCGCTGATGGTCCTTCTTCACTTTTCTGAAACTGCATGTCGTCAGACGATGTATCTGAGTCATCCTACGGAAGCATGGGTAAGTTACTGGACGTTGGAATAGGTATTTCTTCAGAATGAGGAAGAGGTGTCCTAGCTGACTACATGTTAGAGTATACCTGTTTATGCCGCTTATTGCGATTAAAGCTTATGATGTTGACAGAACAGAAATATGATGGTTTTTAGGCTTCCTCCATACCATAGGTGCTCAAACTTTAAACTCCTTCTCTTTCCATTTGTCCACTGTCGCAAATGTGCTATGCATGTTTTGCATATAAAATGTGGTGCCCAAGATTTATCCTGGTCTCCTAACTGGACGTCAAAATACGCCAAATATACCCTTTTCAAAAAGGGAGATATGGAGTTTCTACTTTCCTTTAGAATGTATTCACCACAAATGCAACAAAAACATCTTGTTGTCATTCGAATTTTTAATATTCATGCAAAAATTTAAAGCAAATATTTAGCACTCACTGACACAATTATCACACGAAAACACAATGCTAAACTGAACTGGTATGCCGACAGGATACGGGGAATCCTATGTTAGAGGTAAATGAAGTAGTGGAGTATAGGACTGGGTTGAGTTAGACGGGTAGATGTTTTCGGTAATGGAAAATACTATTCCTCTGGTAAAAACAGACAATTTAGGTTTCCTAAATATTTAGTTAATTATTTTGATTTTACCATTTATCCGTATGAGTAATAAATTTCACCGTGGTGTATCCCAAGAACTAGAACTGCTAGGAAGAAGTGCCAGTTATTTTTGGAACCAGCACATTAGAAATACCCTAAATCAGTTCGTATTTTACAGGCACCACGACAAAAAATTATTTTGTTGGGTGGTGTAAGTGATAGAACATTTATAACCGGAGTAACAGTTGGGGAAAAACGGCATGGGTGTTCATGGAGTAAGTGTTCACAAGTTTCTTGGAAAAGAAAAGGAACAGGGAATTACAAGACTTTATGCAAGCACTTCACATTCCTGAGTGTAGTATGTCTTAAAATTCTCCATTCTCATTGGAGTTTTGTTCTGAAAACACAGGTGAGAATGAACGCCACCACCCTGACATTTTGGAAAAGCTTCTTTTGCATTTCATCACGTTTACAAGAATTTGAAATGATTATAAGAGTACACTATATACAAGTAGAAAAGTTTTCCATCAAAAACCAAACGAAATTAGACCCAGTGCCACCTTCTCAAAGAACATTTACGTGCGCATCGATCATTCACGAATCTTCCGGATATCTCGTCAGACTATGCCTCTCACTTTCGCGTCGCATATTAACCTCCCCCTTTTTCTGCTTAGCTGCTCCTTCTCCCGACGTATTAAAATCTGATAAACCACGCGCAAGAGCGACAGCATTATGCGTACGGGGATCTTTCGAGAATCGCGCCGAACAAGAAAATAAAAAGTGAAACGCGCGGAGATCGCGAGGCGAGAAGGCGAGCTCGACGGCGGCGCGGCGGTGGCTCCCTCGACCGGCGATATCGGCCCGGCTATTTGTACCGAGCGTTGTACCGATGTCGTCTTTAAAATTTATAATGTACTATCGGCCCGGTCGCGGTCCGAAGCGCCTTATCTTTCCGTGGCCGTTGTTCTTCTGCTTTTCCCCGCTTCCGATATGTTTTACAGTCCTTTTTTTTTCCGCCTCGATCGTCGGCTGTTTTATCTCGGTGGTAAAACGATGCGTACCGCGTACTCGATCGTTAGGTGTCTTGCATTGCGCGATTGGGTTTTTTTGCTTTCGCTTTTAGCTGTCGCTTTTTTCGAGAAATTATTATCGTTATTGTACGTGTACGTATATGAGTACCGTAGGGTAATATCTTCTTAATTAATATAGACGAGTAAGGAATGTGAGAGAAGACATCGTATTAACAACCTTATAAAAAGAATTAATACTTATGTCATTGCATGGTTTAACTTGCAGATTTGTGACTAAGGAGAAAGTACAAATGGTTCATTTTAAATATATTTTACCTTTAAGTGTTTAAGATTCCTTTGACATTTAAATTTAACTTATAAATTCTTACTTAAACAAAGTTATGCTTCCCAGTCGGACGCCTATGATGGGGAAGTGCAATTTACGAACCTTAGGGGTTAGTTACTCGTACCTGGATAGTTTAATTTGCAGATTTGCGACTATGCAAAAAGTGAAAATGGTTCATTTTTAATATATTTTACCTTAAAATGTTTAAGACGCACACTTTAAATATATATATAACCTGACACTCCAAATATACGCGTGTATGTACAATACGATAAAGGGGAAAACCAATAATTGACTATGTGCTGGTAGAAAGAGAAACCCGAAGTAGTGTTTTATATGTTAAAGTGAAGAGAGGAGCAGAAATATATCGCGATTACTATTTTGTTATAGCTAGAATCAAGGAAGAACTAGAAGATAAACATAAGAATGCAGCTAGAATAAATAAAATAGAATGCGCGTCAATATAAACTAAAAGAAGAAATGTTAGGGACTTAACATTGTTTTTTATATTTTATATTTTTTTTACTACTATGTATTTTATCTTCTTTGCATTATTATTTTCATTTAGAATATTACTTTATTTTCATTTTTATATTTATTTATTTTGCTCTCTTATATCCAATTTTATTTTAATATGTATGTACACTACGCATTGTATATGTATGCAAGCCAGCCATTCGCATTACGCTAGCTAAAACTGCCTAATTAGAAATCATTCACTGCAACGTCGTCGGATATGTAGTGGGAGTTTTCTTGAAGTTTAAGGTACACAAGCATAGGCAGTCGTCTCCCGCGCGGCGGTCGAGGTATTGGCAATCGTGTGCTCTCGGTCACCTTTCGTACCTCGTCGTAACGTGTGCAGTAACGTCGTCGTAAGATTATTAGAGATTTCTAAGATTTTCGAGTTTTGGCGGGAATCGTCGAGGACGTTGTCTATACATTTATTTCTGGCGGGAGTAATTTGGTAACGTCGTCGGACCACATGTATAGATTTTTTTAATAAGTATAAATTCTCGATTTTCTATCATTGTACGTCGAGGCTACTGTGTTCATTGTCGTCTATACATATTTTTAGTCTTCAGTTAAGTTTGTGTCGGAAATTATTTTGGTGAGATTGTCGGCGCGCATGTATAGACTTCCTCTACAAGTACGATCACTCCGCTTCTTGCTGACGGTCGTTGCGGCCGCAGCGCCCGTTGTCTTTTGTACGTTTGTTCGGTCCTTGTCGTGTCGGGACTTAGAAATGTTTCATTTAGTTGCTCGTCGTAGCGGACGAGTGTCACGGGCCAGTTTTCTTATGTAATGTCGGCATCATCGCTCCGTTTTACTTGTCGGTGCGCAGTTCGCACATTTGCTGGTTACTGGATTTTTCCCTTCTTTGGGGCGCAGTAGAGTAGAGAGCTAAAGATTGCACATAGCGTAATATTTCAAACGAGAACGGTAGCTGTGACATTACTTTTGTATTGAGATCGACTATTATCGCTACTGTCGCCCTCGACCAGGCGTCCAAGCTCTAAGAGATAGGGTGGGTTCCCCTATAAATGTGAATATAACAAACGTATTTGGTCAAGTACAAATACATGCCAATCAGGGCCAAGTCCCTTAGGCAAATTTAAAACAAGGAAAGTATATTAGGCTCCCGGAAAGGGACATATAAATAAGCATAGCACCGAGGTGCGCTTATAAATTTAAGAAATAAATAGGGTTGGCTCCCCTATAAAAAAGGTAGTGGTGCATGCAAACAGATAGAGGCATTAGTACATGCCTCTGACAAAGCTTCAGCGGAAGCATATAAGAGTTTAACCTTTTAAACAGAATTAAGACATAGCGTTGCAACGTACATGCTGAGGCATTACTTTATGTTGCTACCAATGAAAATACATATACAAATGCTAATGTACATTACATGTATAAGAGAGCTCGAATAACTGCAATTATTGCAAATCTATATATCTTACGTACATCGTACATGTACATAGGCAAGAGTGGAAACCGTGTAACCATTTCATTTTTAAATATATTTTCTTTTGCGCATGCGCATTGAGTTTCACTGTACAACCTCTCCTCTAGTAAATAAGCGAACATACTCTACAAGTAAGTATTGGTCAAGTAATTTAGGAAATTACGAGCAGGCTACAGCGGCGTTGTTCTTCAAACCAGGAGAACGTAACAAAAAAAATTACCCCGAAAATATGAACAATTAGTACAAAAAAGTATTCAAGAGAATACAGAGAGAATAAATGCTGCCAATTTGTATGAAAAATTGAATATGTTCAAACAGATAATTGTAGAAGTTGGCCGTGAAATATGTGGAATATATAGTAATGGGATTTTTTGAGGGCCCTGTTCACCTCAAGAACTTTTTTTTTATTGTATTTGCTAAACTTACCTTTCATTATGCTTATTTGCCGTAATCCTAGTTTCCTTTAATTTAATGGTATTGAGAATGCAAGGTTCGACTCCCTCTAACATCGGATAGGACCTTAATACGGCATTTAATTACTAAATATCTTCGTCGCATTTGCAAATTACAGTTTTCTTGCGATGTATTTAGCATTTCTTTTTACAATCTCCCACAATTCCTTTTCGTCCTTATTATGTAGAAAATTCCTTTTCAAAACAAAAAGGGTCCCTTAAACAACAGGGGACGAAAATAAAACTATCCTATCAAAAGCCCACATCACAAAAGTCAATATAATTAATGTAAACATATATGTATATAACACATACGCATATCCACACCGCACTTAGTGAAGATCACATCCAAAGCCTGCATCTCCATCTATGAAAATGTTCTGAAAATGGAGATATTTCCGTTGCCATGATGACCCTACTGTAGTCATTTATTGTAGTGGATTTATCACCACATTTATAATACCCGAATATCGGGTAAAACACCGCTGATCAAGCAGAAAAACTGCGGAAAACCTTGAGCCTTCGCGAAGATAGGGAGATACACCGTCCTACAATAGCAAAGTGCGTGTGTGAGTAAAGAAAGTAAAAGACTTCATCCTTAACAGATTTTATTAGGTAGCTAGAGATTGCGATAGGTATTTTGTCGAACACGTCCCGATGTAAGTGATATATTCTAAATTTATTAATATATTGTTATTTTTTTTTTAATTTTAATCTAATCTACTTTTCATTTAATTTCATTAGTCTTTTAAATTTATTTGATATAAAGCAAAATCCCTGATAAAAGAACTCACTCGTAAACTTTTTCGAACCCCGAGAGAAAAATTCACTACAATATATGTTGCGACGGATGTTTTCGCGGTCACCGTATGTGGAATAATATTCCCGGGTCTCTGTTGGTCCCGAAAGGGATCGTTTCGACTAAGTCTACGTTTTGACGAGATCTCGTTCGGCTAACGAAGTTAGTCAGAAAAAAGCAAGAAATTGCGTCGTGGTATTCGAGTCACCTACTGCGATTATAGATTATTACTGAAACACGTGAAGTGAAATGTAAGATATGACAAAACTTGTGCTTTATACATATCCCGAACAAAATATGTGAATATGGATCTTTTAATTTGTAAAAAGAACCTGAAGAAACCGTAAGAATCACTTTTGAAACGTAAAACAACTTTCGACAATCCACGCTGTATATTGGTCAACAATAACAAATATGTGCTTCCAAAGGACACCCACCACTCAACCACTATTTCGCTCCGATCGAATATCGAGATCCCTACACCGTCAATAAAATAAAAATAACAAAAAGAACAACGAAAATACGACTACGAAAAAAAAAAGAATAACCTCATCTCGTCAAGTTTTTTCCCTTTCCCCCTTCGAAGAGCCAACTAAACAAATGAATGCGGCGAAAATGACGTTCATAGAAGTTTAGAATTAGTGTACTTTTGCTTTTCAACGGATCAGGTAGGCCGTGACCGACGATTCTGACGTTTAAAGCGACGTCACATATGGCCGCATGTATTGTTACCACCTGTAAAAAACGTTCACTAATTGTGATTGATAGGCATGACACATTTGCGTTCTATAGCGCAGTCCGTTTGGCGGTCTTCAACGCTTCTCCATCTGGGATGGCGTAAATTCGGCGGACGCGGTAGAGAAAGACGAGGAGAACTACCGAGGATGTATACGGCGTGGGCCTCCTTGAAGGCATCGTGTGTCTTGCCGGTGGCCTAAAAGTATCGGCGTTTTGTTCATTTCCGAAAATTTAATTCGAAAATGTTTCTAGTTTCTTCGTGTCGTCGTAGAAACGTGATTTACATTCACTTGTCCATCGTGCCACCTTCCTGAATCAATCTATTCATAAATTGACAAATCTCGACCACTAAAAACAACACACCTCAAAAGAAAAGTCAATTGTTGTCACAATTATTGTAGCTTTATTGTTAATTCCTATAATCTTATTTAAGCATTCAATATAGTTACTTTAACTGCAAGACGTCATAAAATGTTCGTAAAATGTTTCTTGAATATACACTGTCGCTCATGAAAAACTGCACGCTTAAAATTTTCTAAAAACGGAGACAATTCATGTTGTTCTTCTGTATTTTTAGTTTTCTACTTAATTCGACTTTCTTCCGTTTGCGGTAATATATTTAAAATAAATACTAGAAATTTTCAGACAAATTTTAGTTTTCATAGAACAACCTTTTCTGCAGCTGGAGTTTCTTCTATCCTTTGACATTTTCGCACGGTGCCGCCACTGATTTGCTTTTAAATTAGAACACCAAATTTTTATGATGGCATTTGATATGGTGTATTTTCCTTAGTTTCAGTATCATGGGAAAATGAAAAGAACCCGCAGTAATCTTATTGTTTAAAACCGACATGCTACAGTGGAAGGCAAAGGCTAGAAATTCTGACCATGTAGGGTTATGGGACCGATGAAGTCTGCGAGTTCAAGAAGTATGTTGTTATAGAATCTACTTCAAGATAAGTTATGGGTGGAATACTAAAAGAATTTGAAGAACATTAGCCACCAAGCTTACAAGATTGTTTTAACTCAGAAACCAAAATCAATAAATTTCAGAAAAACTTGAAAATTATTCCGAGTTTGTTAAAAGAAACTGCCGTATCTGTAAAGTTTGGAGTCAAAAGGAATTACATTTATTTTGACGTAAAACTATTGCGTTTCAAAGGGGAAAGTAAAGAAAAAATATTTTTTTCCTCCGGTTATGTTAACAGTTTACAAAAATCTTTGCTTACTGTAGTTTATAATTTTTCACAAGCAAGACTGTTTGAGGTAATTACCAAAAATTCCTTTATCGCAAGTGGTTTACAATCCTTCATTATTTGTAATAATATACGTGCTATAAAGTGTTTATTGAGTACATATACAATTTAATATTGTCCATTTCAAAGTTTGCTTAACTAGAATGCACACGACGTACAGTGCAGTCAAATGCTCGAAAAGCGCGAAAAAAAAATCAGTATCTAGAGAACAGATAGTCCTATCGAATTGCGGTTGGTCTCATTTGATAAAGAAATACATTAAAATGATACTAAATGAGCGAGATGAATTATTCTACACATTCATACTTTACAATAAAACATGTGACATTTTAGATACTAATACGATAAAGTAATACATGGGCTGAAAAGTCCCGGGCTAGCACATAGATGACGCTAGTTTTATTGCAGTCAACTTTCTCTCAGTTAATACTTACCTTCAAAAGACAGCTGTTAAAATTTCATGATATTCTATTCATTAGTTTGTGAGTTATTGTGCTAAGAGTCACGCTACTTTTGTTATTTTCAAAACAATGGATCAAAAACAATTTCGTGTTTTAATTTTACACTGCCTCTTGATGGGAAAAAAACACCGTTCAAGCGAAGCAATGGCTTGAAAAGTGTTATGGGGACCCCGCTCCATCAGAAACAACAATAAAACATTGGTTTGCTGACTTCAAACGTGGTCGTAGTGACACCGATGATGCAGAACGCAGCGGACGTCCAAATGAGGCGGTAACACCAGAAAACAGCAAAAAAATCCACAAAATGGTTTTGAATGATCGAAAAGTGAAGTTGCGTGAGTTAGCTGACATCGTAAAGATATGAAAAGAACGTATTGGCTTTATATTGCATGAGCATTTGACTATGAGAAAGCTCTGTTCAAAGTGGGTGCCGCGTTTGCTCACTGTTGACCAAAAACAAGAACGTGTTGATGATTCTGAGCAGTGTTTGGCCATGTTTAAACGTAACAAACCGGAATTTTTGCGTCGATATGTGACAATGGATGAAACATGGATCCATCACTTCACTCCGGAATCAAAACGATCGTCATCTGAGTGGACAGCAACTGGTGAACCTCGTCCGAAGCGCCCGAAAGCACAACAATCGGCTGGAAAGGTTATGGCGTCGGTATTTTGGGATGTGCGTGGTGTAATATTCATCGACTATCTTGAGAAAGGAAATACCATCAACAGTGAATATTATATAGCGTTATTGGAGCGTTTGAAGGCCGAAGTTGCAAAGAAACGACCGCATATGGCAAAGAAAAAAATTTTGTTTCATCAAGACAACACACCGTGTCACAAGTCAATCAAAACAATGGCAAAACTATATGAATTGAACTTCTAATTGCTGCTACATCCACCGTATTCGCTAGATTTGGCTCCCAGCGACTACTGGCTGTTCGCAGACCTCAAAAAAGTGCTCGCCGGTAAGAAATTTCGCACGAATGAAGAGGTTATCGCTGAAACTGAGACCTATTTTGAGGCAAAAGATAAATCGTTCTACGAAAGTGGTATTGAAATGTTAGAGCGGCGCTGGAATGATTGCGTTACGCGTGATGGAGATTACGTTGATGAATAAAGCTAATTTTGAACCAAAAAAAACGTGTTTTCTTTGTTAGGCCCGGGACTTTTCAGCCCATGTGTTAGGAGTTATTCTTACATTAACAATGTATACATGTAATATAATCTAATACTTATAATAATAGAATAGAATTTATTGGTAAAAGTAAAACAAAACAAAACAGCAGACAAAATAAGTTACAATAATGAATGAAACATTTGTGCCAACAAGATTAAATCGCCTATCTCCACATACGGAGTTATAAGCAGCATTTATTAAGGCATAAGAGTATGATGTGACAAAAGTGAAAACCAAAATCCAATATTGTCCAATTAACTATAGCAGATTGTAATCGATTCCAACAAACTTTCTTTAGGTCGGTATATACAACATCTACCTGATTTCCAGTATCTACACTATCGGGTAGGTATTGAGAAATCGGTTACTGTAATTCGCTAAGCAACGAAATTTAAGAAGTACGTAAACCTCCACTCAGATAAAAACATCTCATTCAAACAAACATTTCGTAATTCTCACCTAAATCGCCTAATCCGGACCTGCGTTACACACATTACGACGCCGCGTAAAAGAAGAGATCATAGAAGGCGATACAGTACGACCATCCCGCCTCATATAACAACAATAATTATTATCATTCGAAACTGATAATTATTTACCATTTCTCAATTGAAAATGTCATCTATTTTTATCGATACTTATCCGCGGCATAAAGCAATGACGTGTCCATCGGATAGGCCGGTCGCATGGTATAGTAGCGCCGCCGTATCATGGGCAGAACCTCCGAGGAGCGATCGCAACGTGAAACAAACGTACGAAGAAGGCGATGAAAAAAAGACGAACCTACGGATCTGCAAAACGCGCAGCGCAGCAAAACGCATTAACATAAATTATGACATTTTTACTACGGTTAGAACCGCTCGATCTTTTTCCTCGGCATTTTAATTTCATCCGAACACCGTGCTATGATTGCCAACATTAAAAAAAAAGCGCGGGTTTTAGCGGGTTATTGTTTGTGTTGTGAATAAAGGAGTACATTTTTTTTCATGCGAAAGTACGGGGATACGAAACCAACTGTTTGTGTTGATTACCAGTGGCGATATCGATACAAAGGGATTCCACGTCGCCCTATTAAATATTTTCGGTATCGATAGGTCGTTTCATCTAGACTTCGAAGTATTACTCTTATGGAAGTAGCATTAAATGTTTTTAATACAAGAGAGATCGACTCTAGCTTTAACTAGTGACAGATGCATCTGTTGAAGATGACGAATGCAATCTCGTCGAAACGTCAATGAAGTAGTTCTTATCAGGGTGAATAAACTTTTTTTAGGTACATATGTATATGTACTTAAATATATATATAATAAATATACAAATGAAGGCGGCCGGGGAGTATGGAATCACAGCTGAAATGATAAAATATATGGGAGACAAAGGTAACGAAGAACTACTTGACCTCTTAAACAACATTATAATAAAAAAAGAAATACCTAAGGAATGGAATATGGGAATAATTATGCCCATATACAAAAAGGGAGACTCTAAGGAATGCTCAAACTATAGAGGAATAACATTAAATCGCATCCCAGGAAAAGTATTGACAAGAATACTAGAAAAAAGACTCCGAGAGAAACGGGAAACAACACTAGAAGATACTCAACATGGATTTAGAAAAGGAAGAAGCAAGCACCCAGGACTTGATATTTGTAATCAAACAATTATGAGAAAAACTAACAGGGAAAGGAAAGGAAATACATATATGTTTTATAGATCTTAAAAAAGCTTTTGATAGGGTAAGAAGAGAAGATATATGGCAGAGCCTGGAAAGGAGAGGTTTAGAGAAAGGAATGATAGAGATGATTAAGGCATTGTATAAAAGCAATAAGAATAAGGCGAGAACTTCCAATGCAAAATCAGCTGAATTCGAATCGCAAATTGGATTAAAACAGCGATGCGTGTTGAGCCCATTGTTATTCTCTATATTAATAGACGACGCTGTTAAAAAAGCTAAACAAAAAGGAAAAGATATGAAAGTAGGAAACTGGAAAATGAATGCAATTAACGTACAGGAACTAATGTTTGCAGATGATATGGTACTGGTAGCACACTCGGAAGAGACATTACAGCAAAACTTGAAGATATACCAAGAAGAACTAACAAAGATAAACATGGAGATAAACACGAGGAAAACAAACACAATGATAATAGCAGCAGAAGAAGGAAAACAGCATCAAAGTCGGGGAAAAAGCATTGGAACAAGTTAAAAGTTACAACTACTTAGGAATAATCATTGAAGACAATGGGAGAATATCGAAAGAGGTAAATGAGAGGGTAGGGAAATCCGCAAAAATATATAACACATTGAGAAATTCGTTTCTGGATAAAAAAGAAATACCAAAGAAAATAAAGACAGACGTGTATAAAAGAGTGGTCAGACCAACATTAACATATGGTAGTGAGTCATGGATAACCACGAATAGAATCAAAAGCAGAGTTACGGCCATGGAAATGAGATTCCTAAGAGGAACGGAAGGAGTAACTAGAAGAGACAGAGTCAGAAACACGACAATCACTAATAGTCTAATTATTAAGCCAATAGAAATAATCATAAAAGAGAAACAACTGGGTTGGCTTGGACATCTACACAGAATGGAAGAAGATCGAATCACAAAGAGGATATTTGAAGCCAAAACAGAGGGCAAGAACAGAATAGGTAGACCCCGAAACACCTGGAAGGAGTAGGTGTATAGAATATTGGAAAAGAGAAGTATGGGATGGATTGAAGCCAAACAACTGGCTCAGAACAGGAACCTGTGGAAGATAAAAATAAGAAAATAAATAGTCCGACACCGTAAGGTACAAAGGACATAGGATTAAAAAAAATATATACATATATACATATATATACATATATATATATATATGTATATTTAATATTGATATAGCACGACTGTATTTATATGACGACCTTTATTCGGCCAGAAAGAACAGCAAACAGATCTAGAACAAAGACTTAAGAAGACGAAACTGATTGTGAGAACTGAATTAATTCGTGTACTTAGATATATACCTCAAGACTATGGATCTAACTATACTCTAAAGAGAAGCAGAAAAAAACGACTAGCATAATAAGCATTGTACTGCCTTGTACCTAAGAAATGATCTGCCATTAAACAAATGCTAAACGGGTAATGCCGTCATTTGTCATTTTTCATTATTAATCGTACGCAGTTCGGTTTACATCTCCTTCGCAGTGAACGCAAACAAGACGATACTCTCGTCAAATATTTCACGATGATTCAGGACTGTATGTACACTCGCGGCAAAGGATCTATAACTCCCTTTATAATGCTAGTTTTAACTTGATATCTTTAAAAAGGAATACCGTCTAGGTTAGCCCTCTTGTGCCAATTTTGGTTTTGGAATCTTATTCTGTGTGATTGGAGATAGCATTCGTTGAGATTTTTCACATGTTTTCAAATCTTTAGAAACGAATACGCCTAGATTAGTCCTCTTGGGCCAATTTTGGTACAACATCACGTTTTAAGAAGACGTACTTGGCCTAATTGTCAGCTTACCATGCGTATGCAGAATCATGGTCGTCGTATGGTATAATCTTGCGGGGAACCACAGTGGAAACCAATAAGGTCTCAACCTTCTAGAAATCCTCCGTTTGAAGCATTTTTAGTTCGAAGAAAAGAAAGTCAATTAGGAGTGTGTTTAAGGAGTATTCTATTAGGCGACCTTCATCATCGATGTTCGAAAATTTTCTGACATTCCAATGACCAAAATCACATTCTCTGTATTCACTTGAAACGTATTTCCTAATAAAGCTAACCAATGTCCGATGCACGTCACCATACTCCAAAACAAGGTCGATTCCTTCATCGAGGACACTTCAAAGACAATACCCTTATTAGATATCCATCCAATAATAAATTACATCTTCGGATTCGCTTCTAAATCTATCTCAATTGGCCGTTGACCGCGTCGAGCTAGTTATATCGTCTATATACCGTCTAGATACCTGTAATACCGATCTATGAGCGCTAATGCATAATTCAAAGATCGGCGGGAATTTGAAATCCGCCTAATAACTTCCTGCTAGAGGTCGGCTGCATGTATAGCGCAGAGGCCACGACGCTAACGATTTCCAGCTCGAAAAGCTGCCCGTCAATGCTGCCGTTCGCTCGGATGTAATTGATTTGTGTTGATTTACCGCTAACGTCGTTCGTTATAATGTTGGCAGCATTTCCTTTTCTAGTGTCGACATGACGGACAGGTATTTTTCGATAATTGGTGTGTCGATTTTTACTTGATCGTCCGCAGAATGTTGCTGATTTCTTTTTATTAACTTACAAGGAAGGAAGAAATTTTGATGTGACGCACATTCTGACTTTAAGCACGTCAATATGTTTTTTATTTGAAACAAATCGTATCTTGGAAATAAACGCATTATAATACAATTATTTTTAATTTGGTTGATGGAAGTGCAATGTTTGCGTAAAGAAAAAAAAACTCGTGGCAACATATTACATTGGCCAATACACATTTTGGATTTTTTAAGGGTAATTAAGCAATTTTGGGGTGCCTAATCCAAAGTTGCCGCTAGATTCGTTCTATCAGACCTAAATCTTATAAGAATTTCCTTTTACAAGATTTCCTTGCTTAAGGTTTACCGGAACAGTCTATGGGTATCCCATCTTCCTTAGTATCTTTCCTCCATAATGCTGATGTTGTTGTAAAATCTTTCCCCCTGTTCCTTACTAACGTCGTCTAAGTCTTCTGCAAAACGATCCAAGAAACTCTTTAACTACTTCAAAAAGAGCACCAGACATTAGACTCATACGGGTTATTTAAAAGTTGCCTTATCTGAGGATTATAAAAACTTCCAGCTTTCTGTTTTCCTGTGCTAACCCTTGGAAAGTTTTGTTTTAAATACTTAAAACATGGTCCATTTCGAAGTAGAGCCTTTACAAATTGCCTAATAAGTCCCAGCCTGATACGGAGAGGTGGAAAGATGATTTTGTTTCTGTCAATTAACGGTTCGTTAAGAACGTTGTGTTTATTAAAGGCCAGTTTCTGGTAATCCACTGCTGAGCATTAGCTTTGCTGTCCCAAAGGCATAAAAAACAAGGATATTTTCCGTAAGGACAATTTAAAGCAAATATTTAGTACATACTGACACACGAAAACACAATATTAAAGTGAACTGTGGGATGCAGCCAGAGATACGGGAAATCCTATGTTAGAGGTAGATTTTTCCAATAATGGGGAATAGTGAGAATTATAATTATAATTATATTATAATTCTAATCTTAGGTAAAAACAGACAATTTAGGTCTCCTAAAAAACTAGACATGCTAGAAAGAGATGCCAGTTATTTTTGGAACCAGTTCCTATTTTACAGGCACTAGGACATAAAAGTTATTTTGTTGGGCGGTGTTGTCTGTTCTAGTATATTCAGGGCTGAACCTAATAGGGAAATACCTCTATAACTATTCCAATCTCTCTTATTATCCTTGTTCTTATATATTGGCACAATTTATGCCCTTCTCCAGTCGTTTGCTACCTCTTCTTTCATTCATATCTTTCTAAATATTTCTAGCATCATTTCTCTTTGATCATTTTTGTTGTTATTTAATCACTTCCTGGTATTTTTTATTTTTCAGATTACTTATTGCTTCTTCCAATTCTTCCATGCTAATTTATTTTTCTTTCTTTTCATCTGTTGCTTGCTGCTCGTTCGTATTTTTTTCTTCTATTTCCTCATTTAATAATTTCTGAAAGTACTGTTGCTACCTGTCCATTATTGCCCTACTTTCAGTTAGGGTATCTTCGTCTTTGCTCTGGATATAATTCCACGTATCTTCTCTTTTTTCCCTGATGCATTCATTTCAAGAATTTATAAAACATCTTTTGATTTTCTTTACTACTATGCTCCGTCTTTTCTCCAAATTCCCTCCATGTTTTATTTTTGCTCCCTATTGCTTGTTGTTTGTTTGATCTAGTAAGTACATCTGCCATGATTTTTTCTTCATCCTAGTATGTATCTTGGTATTCTTTTAATGCAGTTAGTAATATATTCTTCAAGGTGTTAAGTATAGTACAGGGTGGCGCAGGAGAATGGGAAATTTTGAAATAACATCATTTCCACGAATAAATTCATAAAACTAGTAATTTATTAACGAAAGTGCATGTATGCAGGATGCCATTTATGTTTTTACAATTAAAATGTCCAAAAGTGTCTCTTTACTTTTTAAAGATGACATCAGAAAGATGTCCTCCCATTCGGTACCACACTCTAACAGCCTGTTATGAAAACTCTGGAATGCACGGTGTGGCAAATCTTAGGGAATGGCAGTGATTTCTTGTTGAATGTTCTCCTTCAGTTCATGGATTGTTGCAGGTCGTGTACGGTACACCTTGCCT
The DNA here is from genome assembly GCA_023509865.1 of Trypoxylus dichotomus. NCBI lineage: Eukaryota > Metazoa > Arthropoda > Insecta > Coleoptera > Scarabaeidae > Trypoxylus > Trypoxylus dichotomus. Next base: position 32,595,959 of record CM042082.1, on the reverse strand, counting down.
TTAAGATACCCCCACAGGAAGAAGTCGCACACACTAAGATCAGGGGATCTTGCAGCCCATTCAATGTCACCGTTACGTGAAATAATGCGTCTTCCAAAAAATTGACGAACTGCTGCCATCGAATGTCGCGCAGTGTGTGACGTGGCTCCGTCCTGCGGAAACCACATATTTTCCATGTTAAGATTAAGCTCGTACAGTCTCGGTGTAAAGAATGTTTGAAGCATTTCAACATATCGAGCGGATGTTACTGTCGCTACACTACCATCCTCACGTGCAAAAAAATAAGGGCCGATAACACCATGACATGATACAGCACACCATATTGTGACCTTGTCGCTATGTAGTGGTCGCTGGTGTAACTCACAAGGATTGTCCTGGGCCCAATAACGAAAATTCTGCTTGTTTACGAAACCGTTCAGGTGGAAATGGGCTTCGTCTGATAACCATATGTTACCAACGAAATTCGCGTCCTCGTTAATTTTAGCCAATATCTGCCTACTAAACTCCATACGTGACGCTGGCTCTCGCTCATGTAATTGTTGCACAATCTGCAACTTACAGGGATGGAAATGTAATTCGTGCAGTATTCTCTAACAGCCTCAATGTTCTCTGGGGCACGTACCGTTCGAATGCCACCTGGAGCTTTATTTTTCAAGACAGATCCTGTTTCTTCTAAATTACACACCCACGTTGTAATCGCATGCGCAGATGGGACACGTCCATGACGTCCAAGCTGGTAATGCTGTCGAAATATTCTCTTCGCGGCAGTCGCACTATCACCATTTTTATAAAACGCTCTCACAGCTACTGCACGTTCCGCACCAGTCCAACGATCCATGATTACTAAATGGCAATGCGTTCACAACGATTGTGCGACGTTACGAACAACTGCCGGCTCTACCGTGCTGACAAGTGTAACGTTCAAAATTTCCCGTTCCCCTTCGCCACCCTGTATATTCCTCCGCAATATCTGGAGTTCTTGACTTACATGCTCGTATTACTACCTCTAATTCCATCTTCAAACACCAAATAACAAAAAAAAACAGCCCGCAAAAAACCCAACGCCAACGTGCAAATTCAAATTCGTACTCAATTTGCCAACACACGAAACGATATCGCCGACAATCAATTTGTCCGATCGTTCGACGTTAGATGTCGCTATAATCGCACGACTACGCCGCCAAGCCTTCCTCGTCCTCGTCTAACGTTCGCATACCCTAGACGGTATCTCGGTTCTAGCGGCAGGCAAATGCGGACCGCTTCTATTCTCGTCGGAGCACAAATCTTTCGGGTCCCGTCACAGACCAGACACGACCTAACCCCGACCCAAATCGGCACGGCACGGCCTGCTCGATTCTGTCGCGATGCTCGCGTTTAGCGCGGCCGCTACGACCGATCAACTTTCTTGCTAGATGGACGGCGTCGTTTTAATAATGATAACTCCGTTTTGTTATACGGGGTGCGCCGGCTAAAGACGCTAATGCGAGATTAGGGGATGATTGGAGGAATTCGTGACATTCAGAGCGTAGATGAACGTAATTTTTAATATGAGTAATATTCCTAGAATCTGTTGAAAATGTAAAAATATGGACACCTCAATTTGAAGCTCCGTCGAAGTTTCAGTTGCCACCTACTTTCTCCAACGATCTCTATATATTTAGCTGTGTCGATAACACGTTGAAACATTGGGTGCTACTATTTCTATTGAGCTCAACCACGAAAATTCTAGAACGTATAGTAGACAAAAGAATAAGATCACTATTAGAAGCAAAATTATACGGCAAATCCCAGAGAGAATTCATAAAGGGAAAAAGCATGCAAGACTACATTTTTTCCATAATGCAAATAATACAAAAAGCTTTCCAAGAAAATATTAATTCAGACACGTTTAGAATAGCAGAAGGATTCAGGCAATTAGGAAGCATAAGCCTAGTATTATTTGTTACGTACATATATGGATGAAATAATCCAGAAGTGTTCAAAGAAATGTAAAAAAATATTAGTGGGACATGTTAACTTACAACGAGTCGAAGTATCTGAAGGAATGTTTCCAAAGGATGTAGTGGCAAAAAGTGAAGAAGTTTTATAGAAATATTTAGAAATATGGAAATCAACATTAAAAGAGAGTGGAATGAAGATGAACAAAAATAAAACTAAAATAACGACAATAGGAGAAGAACCAGTACAAATGAGAATTCAAATCGAAGGCACCGAAATCGAACAAGTAAAAACGTTCTTACACCAATAAAAAAATTGAGAAAACAACAAAATTATACTAGGCTATGAATACTAAATAATACCTCAATTTATTGGAAGCCGATTTGGTGCTCCGACGAAGTTTCGGTTTCCACCTACTTTCTCCGACGATCTCTACATATTTAACTATGTCAACACCACCCCGGATGCTACTGGGCCGAAAGACTTTTATCTATTCCCCAGACGAAAAAGTAAGCGCTCGTCCATATCCTCACACCCTGTATAATATATTTCGCGCTATGAATAAATTTCGAAATAATTATCTTCGCCCCGACATCTCCGATTTAACTTCTCGCCATTCCTCCTCTTCTATTTTGTCTATTTCTTCACGACCGGCGTTCTTGTTTCTCTGCGTCTTCCACTTCGCATTACTCGATTTCGAAATATTGTGCGGGAGATCGCGAGTCGCCATGACGGAAGTCACGTTCCGTACCGTTTCTGATTTGTTTCACTCTGAAAACGTAGAGACTCTCGGAGAGGTTTCGCGATGAATCCGAGCAGATCGTGTGACTGCGCCGTGCCTCGCGGCGTTCTAGTTTCACTTTACGACTCTTCCGCGGGATGGCGCTTTTGCTTCTCTTCTATTATTACTTCCCTCGTTTCTTTTGTTTGTTTTCGCTTTGTTTCCTTCTGACAGTCCGGTTCGGTCGTTATAGTTACGGCATGGATCGTTTATCGTTTGTTTCACTTCGGGATTTGTCGCAGGGTTATCTGTATAATTTGAGGTTAGGATCTGATATCGATCGGGGAGCATGACTACCTTTCCGAAAGCTGGTTGTAATTGGTTACGTTTGCTGGGGTGATAGAAATAATTAAGAGCGTTAACCTCTTTATCTTTCGGATGAATTAATTTTTTCCTATTAATACTTACATACATAACCTCATTTGAAATGGATGATTTGCTTTGCAGAACCTTTGCAAGTATTTTTTTTTTAATTTAGTGAAATCATCTGGTTAGTGTGGTACTGTTGTATGTGAGCTAGCACATCTAACAGTACTATAATTGCTTCAATGAACTGGTATACAACTCCTACTCTTTTGCATCTATTTGACTACACATTGGTCGCAATAGACAGATTAATATATCACATAGCGGAGAAGCAAACACACATCTACAGTTCTCGAACCTGGAAACTGGGCAGTAAGTCATCATCTGGTGTCTGCTTATTATGCAATATAGTTATTTGGTTGAGCAACTGTTTTTCTGTTACGGGTAACATTGCGTGTAGAAGAGAGTTGTGAGCATAATTAGTGAAAAGTGTACAGGCAACTGGGAAAACCAGCATTGCGGTCATCATCATGAAAACTAGGAGAAATTCTCATTTACGTCTGTATAATCCAGCATGAAATTCCAATCACTAAAGAAATGATCATATAGGGATAAAGAATCGAGTTTGTTGAAATTAACACATGGGCTGAAAAGTCCCGGGCCTAACACATACATGACGCTAGTTTTATTGCAGTCACCTTTCTCTCAGTTAGTACTAACCTTCAAAAGACAGCTGTTAAAGTTTCATGATATTCTATCCATTAGTTTGTGAGTTATTGTGCTAAGAGTCACGCTACTTTTGTTATTTTCAAAACAATGGATCAAAAACAATTTCGTGTTTTAATTTTACATTGCTTCTTGATGGAAAAAAATACCGTTCAAGCGAAGCAATGGCTTGAAAAGTGTTATGGGGACCCCGCTCCATCAGAAACAACAATAAAACGTTGGTTTGCTGACTTCAAACGTGGTCGTAGAGACACCGATGATGCAGAACGCAGTGGACGTCCAAATGAGGCGGTAACATCAGAAAACATAAAAAAAAATCCACAAAATCGTTTTGAATGATCGAAAAGTGAAGTTGCGTGAGTTAGCTGACATCGTAAAGATATCAAAAGAACGTATTGGCTTTATATTGCATGAGCATTTGACTATGAGAAAGCTCTGTTCAAAGTGGGTGCCGCGTTTGCTCACTGTTGACCAAAAACAAGAACGTGTTGATGATTCTGAGCAGTGTTTGGCCATGTTTAAACATAACAAACCGGAATTTTTGCGTCGATATGTGACAATGGATGAAACATGGATCCATCACTTCACTCCGGAATCAAAACGATTGTCATCTGAGTGGACAGCAACTGGTGAACCTCGTCCAAAGCGCCCGAAAGCACAACAATCGGCTGGAAAGGTTATGGCCTCGGTATTTTGGGATGTGCCCGGTGTAATATTCATTGACTATCTTCAGAAAGGAAATGCCATCAACAGTGAATATTATATAGCGTTATTGGAGCGTTTGAAGGCCGAAATTGCAAAGAAACGACCGCATATGGCAAAGAAAAAATTTGTTTCATCAAGACAACGTACCGTGTTACAAGTCAATCAAAACAATGGCAAAACTACATGAATTGAACTTCGAATTGCTCCCACATCCACCGTATTCGCCAGATTTGCTTCCCGGCGACTACTGGCTGTTCGCAGACCTCAAAGAAATGCTCGCCGGTAAGAAATTTCGCACGAATGAAGAGGTTACCGCTGAAACTGAGGCCTATTTTGAGGCAAAAGATAAATCGTTCTACAAAAGTGGTATTGAAATGTTAGAGAGGCGCTGGAATGATTGCGTTGCTCTTGATGGAGATTACGTTGATGAATAAAGCTAATGTTGAACCAAAAAAAACCGTGTTTACTTTGTTAGGCCCGGGACTTTTCAGCCCAGTTGTTGAGCTTGTCGATAGGGCTAAATTTGTTCAATACGTTAACAAGAACGTGAATCCAAACATTTTTTTTATGAGCGTAAAGACACAATTATCCTATCAAAAATGTAATGGGAAGTTACAGTGTATATTATCTAGCGGCTTAAAAATTAAATAAACCATACGTACAGCTTGGAAAACTTACGAAATTTGAAGCGAAAATTATCAATCAATCATTACGAAAATGATTTCAAAAACAAAAGGATTATCCAAAACGAATCCTTTGGGATATTTAAGTCTGTAAAGTTTGTAATCTCGTTATGAATTAGTGGTGGAAAATGAAGTGATAAAAACGACAGATGCGTGTAGATATCGTTAACTTCCGATGGTATAGACGAAATAGACAGACAGAATAAAATAATAAAGGGAAAATCTATAGTTAGACAACTACCCCTTCGGCCTAGGAAGTTTACTGTTATTTATTTATTTAGCTTATCAATTGTAATATGTACCAGCAATTTTCGTTTAACTTCGGAGCTTTACCCGTATACATAGATCTTATTATATAAGCCTGAAAAATTTACTCGAAGAAATCACCTCTATTCTAGCATCGAACGTCTATAGCCGCTTCTCTACCTCACCGTTTTGAACGGACATCGAATAATTTATAACACAATTTTACCTTATTCTTTGCCTTCCATCTTTTTCTCCTCCTCCTTCATCGTCATCTGTTATTTCTCTTTTGTGTTGGTATAATCGTCGTAGTTTCTTCAATCAATTTTCGAAGCAATAGATAGACGTTCGTAAGAATGATAGTCCATATATTTTATTAAAACATTTATTATTTATGCTAATAAGTTGCGTTGTTAATGTCCGACCGGCGAGACCTACTCATATTTCATCAATAAATTACCAATAGATCGGGTATAGTCGCACTCTGGCATTGCATAGCTTGGCAACACCATGGAAAAGAAAGGAAAACAAAAAAAGGAACAACTAAGAGACTTCTTGTTAAATACAATGTATGTGTATGGTAAAAGATAGTCAACAAGCAACTCTATGAACGTATGTATATATATATATATACAAAATACTTATATATTTTAATGTTATTATACACGTTAAGCATGTAAAAGGTACTTGAAGATAACCAGTCGATTTGCTGCGTCAAGTGGTGGAATAAGTAGGTATTTAAAGGATGGGATGAAAAAAACTTGATGAAAAAACGAGGATTGAAAAAGTATATGACGTAATGGTCTAACGTTTCGAGCAGAAATTAATTATACTTTTGGATATTGATACCTTACTTGATAGAGTCGGTAGGAAATAGCTTCCACATCTTGGAAGTTCGCTTGGGAAAGTTTTTAATATCGTTGCAGGCTCTTTGGTTATAATTTCTTCACACATGCTGTGAAAAAGTATTAAAAGTAAAAACGTCATTGCTATAATAATATGCCTTATTGTCCAGCAGATTTAGATCCTACGAGGGCGATCTGAAATATTTCCGGAATCGACAAGAAAAGTACGGTATTGGTTTGGTCTTTTTATTTTTCGATGTAGTGTCCTCAAAGATCAATACACTTTTTCAAATGGTGCTCCAGTCTCTACAAGCCGTCGATAAAATAGGATGTTTCGAAGTTTGCAAAATAGCCATCTGTAGCGGCGGTGACCTCCTCATTTGAGACAAATCGTCTTTCTCTTCCGCAAATAGTCGATGGGGATCCTAAAAAATGGTAGCCGTAATATATTATATTTGCTTTCTTCGGAGTTAATGGTGGATCTAGGTCTCATCCACGGTTACGAAACGCATGAAGAAATCCCTTACATTGTATCGGATCCTAACCAGACACTCCTCTGAAACGGTCACCCGACTCCGGTGTGAGCAAACGCGGTACCCGTCTCGCCGAAACCTCTTTCATACCCAAAATTTCGTGTGGGATATGGCCAACGTATTCTTCTGAGATGCCTATTGTCTCTACTATCCCTTTCAGCTTCAATCGACCATCGGCTAGCACGATATCATGAATCTTATCGACCACTTCATCGTTGGTAGTGGTTTTGGGCGTCCACTGCGTGGTTCGTCACTTGTCCTTATGCGGCCACTCGTTCGCCCAGAAGCTGATGGTCGAAAATGATGGAGTACATCCGCCATGAACCTCTAGCAAAATATTTCGAATTTCCGTGGCCGTTTTCCCAGCCATCCAGAAGTGTTTTTGCGAAACCACCTGACTTGCTACACAAAACACACTCTTGAACGACAATTATTAACAGTAGACGTCTGAAATTTTGACAGTTTCCAGAAAAAGGTTACTCTTGCCTACCAATGAATTCACTTCAACTTTCGTGCGCCATCTCTTGCCGATTCCGGAAATATTTCAGGTTGCCCTCGTATTAAAAATAATCCAAATTTTTTCTTAATGACCCAATAAAACTAACAGCTTCTAGGATTCGAAAATTCAATAACTTCCATCCCATTCTCATACTTGCCACAAGAAGTCGATCCAGCAATCACATATTAATAACGATTCAAGCTAATACATCCGGACGGTCCCTCTTTTTTTCGTTTCTTAACGCACCTTATGCCTGTGCACGTCGGGCATTTTAATTTAATAGGAGAAATTTGACACCACCTGTGTAGGTATATTTTATATCCATATATATAATTTCTGGTTATACGTGTATTGCCCCTTTGCTCGCGGAGCTTACCGATATCGGTATAAATAAGCCTGTTGTTTCTAGTTGGTTACTAAACGGACGCCACGCCACGAGATATAATGTATCTATAATGTAACCCACGCTACCACGATTTTAACGTTTTGAAACTGCCTTACGTATGTACGTACGTTAGAGACCTACAAGAGTTCTGAGGTAACCGTCGCTTGTACCTCTTCAAGTAAGAAGAGGACTATTAACTTTCCTCCGTTATTTGAATATAATACTATTACGTTTGTGTCTAGTTTCGAACGGTGTGCGTTATAACTTCTGTTCTGTGGATGTCGCTGTCTCTATTGTCATGATAATTTGGACCGAAATAATTTCGTCCTAAAACTGTGTAGCTGTTGTCTATATATTTCGTGTCTCTTTTTTTCTTTCATTAATGCCTCCTATGTATACAGAGTGGATTTATAAAAATTTGGTTGTATTGGTGATAATTAGAGACCGAAAGAAAAAATTGGAATGTATGCGCACATGTATGCATCGATTTTTGAGAAAATATGCATAAACCTGGGGCATATATGCTAAAAAATTGCAACAATATGCAAAATTTTTACGTAAAGTAAATAAGAGCAGAAATTTAAACATTATTTGTCTTTTTAACTTCTTTACAATAAATTAAATATGATTTACCTACAATATTTTCATGAAGAATTCCTATTAACAAATGGGCAATATAACGGCCACACTTATCCGTACTTTCATCTACCATGATATAAATAAAATTATGCCCTAACCAATTGTTGAAGTTCTGCCATTGTTTGCTGGTAACAAGATGTGACATAATTTTTTCGTAATGTACTTTCGTCAGGTATATGATGTTTGCAATATTTTTGCAGAAATGATTTCAAATTAACATTGTTTAATCTCGCTAATGTTATGTTAGACGAAATTAATGCGTTACACAGATCCGTATTGTATTCTTCTTGTTCTGAGTTTCGTGAAGTTGATGCTACACATTGATATATAGATTGCTGCACACATGCGGATCGCTTTAGTTTTTCACATTTTCCAATATGTGATGGAGTTTAAGCGTGTTGATCAATCAGATATTTTCTCTCACAAGACACGTACAACAACAACTGTCGTTTCATATCAAAAGTTAAATAATTTAAAAACAATTGTAAAGCTTTTAGTAAAATTCGCCCGGAAATCTCCACTGCTTCAACTGTTTCTTGGTCTCCGGTATGGAGTGGTGGATCCAGGTCTCATCCACGGTTACGAAACGCATGAAGAAATCCCTTGGATTTCGTTGGATTCTGACCAGACACTCCTCCGAAACGGTCGCCCGATTTCGTTTTTGCTCCGATGTGAGCAAACGCGGTACCCATCGCGCCCAAGGCTTTTTCATATTACTGATGCTGTTGAAGGTTTCTACAACATTTTTGTTGTGCGAAAATTTTTAAACCAATGCATAACCTCAATATCCTTCCTGGCTTAACGGAAATTTGATACATCATAGCACACAATGGAAAGTTACAACTCAAGAACTAGTTTGACTAATTTGCAAATTTATTCGAACGTGACCTGTCTTTGATGGCTACCGATTATTCAGAAGTGAATTGCAATACTAAGGATTGCATTTTGCGAAAATTTTTACAATAATTAGAAGAGACTCTCAACCAAGCAGCTCCCAACGTGTACGAAGATGCTGCGCCTCCTGTAGGAACTCCCTCAAACTTCACTTATTTCAGTAAATTCCATTCACACCAACGCTAGTACGAGATTAGTCAATCCCAACAGTCTAACAAGCTCGTAGGCAGATTACCAATCCGATCCTAACTAGACGTCGATTGTTCCTGAAACCACGAAGCTCGTCGTAATATCGTATGTTTCTGTGCGACCCCGAAAAAAAGAGCGTGTATTAGACCGATTTTAAACAATATACGATTTACATTGAATAGGCTTTGCAATCGCGAATATAACATAGAAATTATTATACGAGCGTCATATGCACGTGGTGTAATACACGGCCGTCCAGATTAAATATCGTTTCGTGTCAGATATGTTATTGTTAAACTACCATCTATAGACCTTATGCATAGGTGAAAGATATTATAAGTAGGATTTTGGCTCGTCTATGTATGCGTGTGTATTTGAGTATAGGGAGTTGTTTTTACGACAGGAAGGTAGGCGATAGGCCATTTACATTCGTTAATTATTAAGGATTGTTTTAATCTATGACTCAGATGGTTTAAGAGGATCGTTGCCCTTTTTTTTTGTGATAATTATAATGATAATCATTCAGCAGGCCATGGGTACCTATACAAGGAAAGTAAAACATCATACATTAAACAAGAATATATTAATAATAATGATGATAAAATAATAATAAGTGTGTCTGCATCTTCTCGAGTAATAGCTGTAAATAAATATAATAGGGACACCAAACACCTGAAGCATACTCAAGTTTACTAATTGCAAAATTATATTATAATACGTTCAAACGGATACAGATTATTGCTAAACTTGCAGATGCACAAGACAAATCCCGAAACCATTGACAAAAGAACGATTCACATTAAAATAGATGACAGATAACAAACAATTACTATCGATTAACAATTTAAAAAATATTACAAACTGCACCAATTTATTTGGTTACCTGATACATAAGAAACCGAGCAATACTTATTAATATTTGATCTGCAAGCACTAGGATACGATAAAGATGCTAGTAAGTCATTAATGAAAATGTGTGGAAATGGTCCTAAATGTGATCACTGAGGAACCCTAGATGAAGGATAAAAGTCAAAGTAATGGAAGACATGGTGACACCTGTTAGGTTACCACCTAATCCCTAGTGTTTTTATCAACCAGACAAAGTAGCAAATTCTTGAAGAACTATTTCACTCCAAACACTATTACTTGCTCTAAATTAGCCGTAAAATATTTAAATTCTACTGTACTAAACTTTCTGTAAGCTACGCACATTTACTTTTTACATGAATAAAATATAATTTTTGTTCATTTGCTGCTTTTTTTATTCACTTTTTATTATCAAAAGACAACATATTACAATATGTTGGAGTTTCACCATTATAAACTTAGTCTAAACTATATCATACCAAACCATATTTTCTTTCAGCATACAAGTTGGTGACACAAAAGCTGTGTGCATCGGGATATATTTATTATCTCGATAATTATGTTTACGATTATATCTATCCTTTAACCAGATAGTTTTATCTGTTCCAAGGCATATAGGAATATACAATTCCCTTATAGCAAATTCCTCATAGTTTTTCAAAAACAGTTGCAAGCCTGGGTTCTTCTTTTTAGTGAAATGTTGAATGCTGTAAAGATTTGTCATATGCATCTCTTCGAAAAACATGTAATTTGATAATTTACTTATATTTTAAAGAAATTTCTTTATCTTTGGGTCGTGACGTAGATTTTGTGTATACAGGGTCTATATAAATGATTGTAAAGCGAATTTTCCGCTTTCTATTTCTTTTGCTTTAAGTTCCAGTCGGTAACACGGTTGACAATGGGAGCCCACGTGCTCTCGAAACGCTGCGTTCCGCATAATTAATTAATTTGTGTGAGTGGAGTTTACTGCTATACCTGTGAATTGTACATCCACACAGTCCTTGCAATCGTCATTTAAGTTCGTTCTAAGTATTAGCCAATACTTTTGAAGCTGTGAACACTATATGTCATAGATGTAACATAAAAATATGAAAAGAGAACCAATTTTGATGATATATACCTTTTTGAAAAATACTTACAATGAAATTGCTATCTAATTTTCATATTTTAAATTGCACTGTAGCTTAATTTTAGCTTAAACTAGTCAATGACAATTATTACAGAGCTGTTGCATTTATATATTCACCATTTAAATACTTTAAAAATACAACACTTGCTCAAAATGCTACGTATGAAAATTTAAACACAAACTCACTCTCCGTTTCATACTGTTCAACACACTGCGTAATACTTCTGATCTAATAGCATCTACAGCTTCCACCCTTGTACGTTGTAATTTCTCCAAGGTATGGATACGGTTAGAATGAAGTTTAGCAAACATGAAATAATCCAAGGAGGTCAAATCTGGTAATCGAGTAGACCAGCGGTCTCTAGTTATCAATCGGTCTCCGAAAAATTGTTGCAGTTAGTCTAATGTTCTCTGCGCAGTGTGAGCTGTTACACCGTAACCAAGTTGCAACTGATCATCATGAAGTTGTTTAATAAAAGGATCTAAAATCAGATTTTGGTACGTATTGGTACCAATGTTTTAATGAAATAGGGCCAATGATTATTCTTTGTAGCTGATGTCGGAGTCGATTTCCGTACTTCCCGATCTAGTTCTTCGCATAGTAACTCGATTGGATTCAAGTCGGGGCTCTAGGGAGGCCATTCCATAATTTTGAGAGTTCCTTCCTCTTCTAAATGGCGTAAATAGTCTTTACATAATTTAGAGGAATGTTTTGGGTCATTATCTTGTTGGAAGATAAAATTTTAACCCAAAAGTCGAATTCCGGAAGGTATTACGTGGTTCTCCAAAATTTCGCGGTAGTCTTCTTTTTTTAATATATCGTCAATTTTCACAATGTCCCCTACACTAGTGCCAGCAAAACAGCCCCAAATGATGATAGAACCTCCACCATGCTTCACGGTAGCAGCAATACACTCTTCTCTGGCACGTTCGCCCACAGATCTTCTTACGAATATGCGTCTTCGGGTTCCGAACAGCTCAAATTTGGACTCATCCGTTCATAGGACGTTGTTCCACTCTTCTATGGTCCAGTGTTGGTGTTCACGAGCCCATTTAAGTCGCTTTTGCTTGTTTTGTTTGCGTAGTAATGGCTTTTTCATCGCAATAAGTCCATGGAGCCCGGCTTTCTGTAGGCGACGTTTGACTGTAGAAACACTGACCAGTTTTTGGCGACCAACATTTAATTCTGCGGTGATTTCCGGGGCTGTTTTACGTCTATTTAACTTGCTGGTAACCACTATTCTGCGATCATCTGCAGATGTTGTCGCTTTTGGCCTTCCACTCCGTCTTTTATTAAGAAAACTGCCAGTTTCCCGATATTTTTTTACGTTATAGTCAACTGTAGCGTGGTGTATTTTCATTTTCTTTGGCAATTTATCGATCACTTATGCCACTTTTATGGTAAGCTATTATAAGCGCACGTGTTTCCGTACTAATTTCTCTTCGCGGAGGCATTTTAAAAATTTGTCACACGATATTCCGCTCACGACGTGAATAGAGTAAATACTACACTGCAACTGACCAGAGGTTACAGATTCCACTATAATCTTCTAGGAAGGTAACTTAAACATTATTACCTACAATCTAACAGATGACTAAATTTACCCAGTAAATTCAGAGGGATTGTTATTGTAATTGCACCGCAATAAACAGTTTAAGGTAATCCGACCAAATGCAGGTAAATGATAGTAAACCTTATGCGATATAATAGGTGTTTATCTTACTGAACTACATTATAAATACGTATTTCATTTTATTATAATGTTTTTTTTATAATACTATATAATACTATATGAATAATCCATGAAAACAGGGGTGCTTAAACACTTTTGAGCGGTAGTGTACCTACAACATTTTTACACCTTAACATCCAAATTAACCAAAGCTTACCGCACTAAGCTGTGCATTCCAAACATGTCCACTACGAAGTCCACCATCTGGCATACCACGTGAAGAAAATTAAAAAAAAGAAACTATCATAATTTCGTTCACATAATGCTTTAGATGTAGAAACGCATGTAGCTTATAATTTCCCGGTTGTTGTATATTATTAAGTGATATATTACATATTTATTCTCTCTCCCAAGCCAACCTTTCCTGAATAACAATTACCCTGCACCGTGTTATATTCCTCGTCCGCTTCTCATTCATGCGTTTTTCCCGCTGTACCTTCGCGATTGTCTAGACTTTTTCGCCGAACGAACGAAGAGGCAACAACAGAAGACGCCATCTGGACGAATACGCTTTAGTAATAATGTCACCATCTTCGACAGTCGGATGGATCCCTCGCTCTATCATTAGGAAGAGCGGAACGTCGTGGTTGGCGGTGTTGCAGACGTATCTATGTATGTGTTAGAATTACGTTTCCTACTTCGTTGGATAAGGAAGAACTCCGGCGAGAAAGGGTATGTGTTATGAAATTATGACATTGAATCGGAGAAATTGCGAAAATTATGCAAAACGCTTGAAGGTTTTAGATCTATGATTATTGGTTTGGGATTAACGCTTGGAGTGAAGTCCGTGTCTTATGTTGTGAGGTATTCGTCCGTGGCCGAGGTTAGTTGTTCGTTTTTCTTTGGGTTTTTTTTTTTAACGGGGAAGAGAGGAATTTGAAATTGAATGGGTGAATGCTAGCTGTCTAATTCGGTGTAATAAGAATTATTATTATAAACGTACTTCTAATTGGTTGTTTGATTAATGTTTTTGACTTTCAGTTAACTGACATTTGTAGATCAAATCTACATAATATCAAGTTTGTATCTCAAAATGTTCTTGTGCTGTGGCTAATTTTTGATTGCTTATAAAAATAGATCGTGTAGAACAAAGAGACGTAACAAAATACCTCCAGAGAGAGGGTATGACGCTAACTCAAATTCATTAAGATATTATGGCAACTATTGGTGAGTCTGCAGTTTCTTATGATATAGTCGAACGCTGGTGTCGAGGTTTTGAAATGCGGAAGAACATCCCGTGAAAACCAAAATGCCGGTGGTCCTTCCATAATGGTAACAACAGACAAATGCATTAAGAAGGTACACGAATACGCATCAGAGACATTATGGAAAATAGTGTCTTATCAATATCATGTGGTGCACAACGTATTCACTAAAGAATGGTCGGTATGTGACCATGGTTCCCGAGACTAAAATACAAAGTAGAGAGTGGAAACATCAGGGTTCTCCTCCTCCATGCAAATTTAAGTTCGTGTCGTCTGCGGGAAAGATTTTGCTATCTGTGTTCTGGGATGGTCAAAGAATCATCCTCACTGAGTATTTGGTAAAGGGACAGAGCATTATATGGGCCCACACAATCGATTTCTAAATTGCGAGACGCCGAGGAAAGCTAATGCACGATCTGGTCCATCGGGATAATCCTCCCAGCTGTACATCTGATATTGTTATGCCTGCTCTACACCAAGGAGGCTTTGAATTAGTGGAGCACCCGCCATTTTCACCGGATCTGTCCCCTTAGTGATTACAGGCTGTTCCTCAAATTAAAAGAAATCTTACGGGGGGTAAAATTCTCCAGTAATTATGAAGTGGTGCAAGCTGTAGTGAGATGGTTTGCAGAGGTCGAACGAAAATTTTTCCAGGAAGCTGTTGAGATGTTAGAGCACCGATGGAGTAAGTGCATTAGTGTGGAGGGAGACTACGTCGAAAAATAGAGGTATAGCATAGAGATCAACCTTCGTTTTATCACCAAAATTCATAATTGTGAAGGTTATTGAAAATTTCTTATGTGAGTTTGCCATGAAATTCACTATAGTTACAGTGTCGACAAGTTCTGCTACTTAAAAAAAAAATCAAAAATGGATGAAAATTGAGAAGAATTTAACCTAGAGGAAGCTACTAAAGAGACGTTGGAACAATAGCAGATGTTTTTGAAATGGTGTCGTAAAAGAAAGCTGATTGATTTTATAGAAGACGTTTTGTTGGTATTTTTTAATTAAAAGGCAAAAGAAGGTTGTGCTTCTACTATATGACCATATAAATTTACCCTTTAGCATATCTTATTGGTTGTAAGTAGTGAATTAACAATGACAAATAAAATACTTTTGTCATACGTATTGTATCGGTTTATTGGAGTTAGCCAAATATCAAGTCCTTCAGCATCAGAATCCTCCTATCAACCTCAACGACTTATCTCGTCTTGTAGAATTGCATTAAACATCATTGATGAAAACAATAGACAATTATTTGTTAATTCTACCGACATTACTATCAATATATCTAAAAAATTGCAATAAAAATTTTACATTATTTTTTGAATCTGTTAATAAATTCTCTCCAGAGAGCTCAAATTAATATTTGTTCCCTATGGGACCAAATCCCCCACGTGCAAATGAAGTGCAAAAAATTCTATACGCGATGCAACTATAGATTTATAAATAAGAATTTTTACATACAGTGATAAATATTTGCTAGTTTTATTCATAAACTTTCTGAATACTCTTTGAATAGCCATTGTTTAAAGCAACTCCTAAGTATTAAGTTTATTGTCTACCATTTTTAAATTGCTATTGTACAATTTTATCCTAATACTAATTATATTTGTACCGTTTAACTTAACGAGTTACCTAGAACCATATATTTTGATTTAGTAACATTAAAAATTAGTTAATTTTCGCGGAGCCATCAATATAATACAGATAGTTCAGTAGTTATAGTGATCGTCATAGCGCCAACGCTATTACTATGCTCTCAATTAACTGCCAATGGTTCTTGGATAACAATGATGTTCTTAATAAATGTTTTATTCACTGACGAGGCTTGGCTTCATCTTTCGGGATATTTAAACAGGCAAAATATGAGAATGTAGTCCTCAGAAAATCCTCATAAATTTGTGTAAAGATATTCGCAAGAAATTGATGTATGGTTGGGGGTGTCAGCTCAATAAATCAATGGACTCTTGTTTTTCTAACGGAATAATAAATGCTGAAATATACCGAAATGAGATATAAGAACCCTTTATTAATCAGTTAAATGATGATGAAATTATAGAAGAATATTTTCAACAAGACAATGTTCTAAAGCTCTAACAACACTTACTCATTTGAAAGAATTCTTTAATATTTGAATAGTGAATTTTCCTATAAGGTTTCTAGATTATTTAATTCTTCCGCACATGAGGAACATGATTTTTAGAAAACCGCAACACACTACTAAACCACTTTGCAATAGTAGTATAGAAATTTGTAATAATATAATAACTCTTGAACATTTGTCAAAAGTATTCGAAATGAGTTCGTATTTTTTTATACAATAAACGCATTTCTGTAAATACTATGTTTGATTTAAAAGAGTAAATAAGATTAACCTCACAACTGATTTATAATGAGTGACATAATAACTGTTAAAGCTTGATTTTCGAGAGACGTTACTGTTCCACGGTATTCCTAAATTTAAATAAAAATCATAGGCTATTCTGAACGAAAATTTAAGTAGAGGCATTGTAGTATCAATTACTCAATATTAAGTCGTTAACATACAAATTAAACAGTAAAGGATCTAGGTGAGCTTCTTGGTATTTCCCATTATTTATGTTTTTAAACGAATTTCGACGAAGAATTTTAGTTTTTATATAAAATATATCTTTTCTCGATATAAGTCGATACATCAAACAATAAATTTATTTGTTCAACGTTCTATTCAACGCTAATGTTACTACCAATTAAATATTTCAATTCAAAGTCATACCATCAATTAACCACATAATTGTTAATAGCAGCGATGTCTTTTATATCTCCCAAATAATTTCTATGTAGTATAAGATTTGGCACGATAAAAATTTAGCATTTAGCACGCCTAATAGTTATTCCAATAATACCAATCAACCTGGCATATGCATAAATATACTGGAGCACACTGTATACACATTTCTCCACCCTTACATTTTCGAAATGCACCTTAAAACACTTAAACGCAACAAAGGGAGATAATATAGCAATTTTCCGAGGAAACAAGCGACAATATCCGAGGAAAAAATGTGGTCGAACATTCCATACCACTTACTAAGGCAATCCGAAAAAAAAAACGGGGCCAATGCTGAAGAGCACAATAATCAGCTTCTAGGAATGTCTTAGCGTTTCCTAGATAACGTTTAAAACGAATAATACGGTGGAAGACTAGAGAAAAGTTACTTACGTCGATGATAATGCTTTTGAATGGGTATCGTCACCCCACCCCACTTCGTCTATTTTAGTTGATCGTGATTTTTACCTACCTGAGACTTCAGCTTTCTTAAAAACTTTATAGGCTAATTTTGTTTTGTTTTATGTTTTATTTCTGGAAGGGGCGAGGGGGTAAAAGGGTTTTATTATTATTTTTTAATTTATTTAAAAGAAATTGAATCGAAAGAAATGAAAATGCAAAGATTATTGTTTATTATTAATAATTTTATTTTAAATATATTACAAATATTTACATTCGATTAGAATAAACGTAAAAAAATATTTATTTACAATATTATTTGGTCTTTTAAGACTGGTCCATTTTATTTATTAATTTATTCGCTTTAATATACAAATGAACTACCTATTTTAAGATATACTTTTTTCTTATACATAGTAGGATCGTTTTGGCAAAATTGTTTTTACTTATTTAGTTATAATCTGGAACAGTTCGATTGTTTTTCTTTTGTTTTGTTTTTGCAAGGCGATTATTATCACAATTTAACCTTAATTTTAATACAATTTAAAATCACACTAGAGGCATAAAAATAAATAATTATAATTACATAATAAAAAAAAATCGTGGGGGCGGCGTTAATTTAAATTAAATTAAATTAGAGAAAAGGGAGAAGTGATCACAGCTTTCATTTCATAGAATATAAAAAGAAAAAAAATATTATAATTTTTCTTTTTGTATCGAAAACAAAAATTATAATTCTTTTCTTCGCAAAATTTCTAATTGTTTACCCTAGGATTTAAATGCAAAAAAAATATTCACTCACGTCCCCTTGTCGGAAAACATAGATTCACATTTCAAAATCTGATTGTATACCCTTTCAATCCTTTCGTTCAAGATCTTAACACTCTTATCGGGTAACGTTGGCAACACGTCTTTGATCCGAGCACTATTCTGTTTCTCGAACATGTCCTTTAACAGATCACCGACATTAGAGTCCTTCTTCAAACGTTTCACAACGTCCGCGGTCTGTTTTCTGAACACGCAAAGGTTGTCGAGCAAGATCGAATGGTATCTTTCGTATTTCTGCAAGAGCCTGTAGCCGTGTAGGAGACCCGATTCGTTGTCTAGGAATACGAGGAGGTTGGTGTCGAGATTTTTCGCTAAATTATGCGCCGGGGCGTCCATTATATTCGCATTCCACTGGTAATTGAATAAATTGTTAACGATACGGTCTAAATTCGCGGTTAGGTAATCGAAGATGATCAAATCCGACCATTGGGCTAGCTCCACGAGGTTATTCAACAACTCTCCACTATCCAACGATATTTCGGTCATATTCATTACGTCGTTCTTATTCAGATGTCGCTCGTTCGGTTTGAAGACCTGCGGGATATTAGCCGAATCCAGGTTGGTGATGAATTTCGTCAAGACGATGGGTCTATTGGAGTTCCATTGCGCCGATGCGATATCGTGCGCGATATTTTGCCATAGGGGCGATTTCAAATTCACCACGCTCACAGCGGACGGGGCAAGATTCTCCAACTTTAGTATCTGGGCCAGATAGAAGCTGAATAGTTCCCCTTGGATCTGGTCTATATTTTGCCGATACCTTACGCACCCTTTAGAGCCGTCTTGGAACGTAACTAATCTATTTTGCATCCTTCCACAGCCGTGCTCTAATTTAACAGCGACATTGTTATCGATATAATCAGCCCACGATGCGTGCGTTTTTTCGTTGTAACCAATCGGGAGAAGGTCCTCAACTTTACTGCCCCAATAAACCCCATTTTCCAGCAGAGAATTTAAGGAGTTTTCCACCATATACTTGTCGATGAAAGAGACTGTTGGATACTCGTTTATATTACTGTCTTTCGTCGCATTCTTATAGCCGAAGCTATTATTCACGAAGACGTTCTTGATGGCTTCAGCCACCGGGGCGACCGCGGAGATCCTTGGAACTTCTTGAAAGGTCACGTTGTCTTTGCGATGGTTTTGATCGCCGAAATAAAGCAACGGGATCAAGATACCGACGAAAAGTCCCACGGAAAACGCGAACACCACACTCAACAAACACAAGTTCCTGTACACTGGCTTTAATTTGTTTGTTTTCTCTTCGTACCATACTGGTAAAGTCTTCTTAGGATCTTCGAAATTGTTGTAGTGCACCATGATGCTTCTTATTTAGTTTCGGATAAAATACTTCGAGTTTCTTCAAATGGTGTTGAAGACATGAAGTGTTTGATCGGGTTCGTTTTGGGGTGGTTTGGATTCCGTGGTGGTTTCAATTTAAAATTATGGTTTTTAATGGTAGTTGTGGATTGAAAGGAAAGTTGTGGTTGGAATCAAGTTGCTTTATGCAAATTTCTTTGGAAAAGTGAATGTTCCGGAGAATTTTTACACTGTTTGCCTTGATGTAATGAACGAAGGAAATTCTCCAATGAACAGGTGATTCTGCATCTGTCTCGGTGCTTCATCCACTTCTTCCTCTTCGAACGTAAGCGATATCGAAAAATCCAGCTATAATCGAAACCAAGTCGCAGCTTCGGCTCCTCGAAAAGAGTCTCTTCTTTCCGGCGCGATTTCGAGCACGGTTCTACGTTTCATACGAACGATTCGCGACCGAACTTTTTCCTCGACGCCCAGAACCGTTAAACGTGAAATTTACCGATGCCAAATTCGACCTGTAACAATAAACAATGGCCACGATTATCGGGACTACGGAGGATTCTCGCTTCCTCCCCGTGTGAGACACGTCTGTAACCGACCAGTTGCAACGATCGACTGTCCGCTGCCGAGTCGATTCGGGCTCATATTCTCTTAGACGCAGGCATACTTGAAATACCTGGATAGAAAAGGAGAAACTTAGCGTGGCGATAGCGAATGAACCAACAGAGGGCGCTAGCGTTGGCCGCGTTCAATGGGTAGAGATGGATTTATAGGCGACGTTCGAAGTGAGAAAGAGATGGACGTTCGTCTGATTGCCGCTAGTCGTTCGGATCATCGGGAGAGACAGAGAGATATAGGTACGAGCGTGTATGTTTCCACTCATTGTGAGCTTAGGCGCTTTTGCTCTTATACTATTTCGTCTTCTTCACCGTCGTCATCTTCATCTTTCTCGTCTTCTTGTTGTTCCTCTTCGAAGGTCAGTGCTAGTGGAGATGTCTGTTGGGAATCGTATATATATATGTAGGAAATGTATTTGGATGTATCGATTCGATTTTAACATTGGAATTAGTTGAAAATTAAAATATTATCATTTCTTTGTATGACAAGTGACACTGTCCAAGGCTAAGATATCTCTCAGACTCCACATTGTTTCATTCTTATTATACCATATGATTAAATTTACTCTCTAGGAAGCCATGACATTTTTCTTCTTCAAGCTTAAATTGGTATATAATAACTTCAAAAATCGACTTATTCTGTGGTGTTAGTGACAGTGCTTAAGTGTAGGTGGTTCAGTTTATGTTGAACATGCGGTTTTCAAATTAGATTTTCCCGTTTTGATAAATAATTACACACAACGTTTCAATCGGAAAAATAAACAGCCTTATTCGTAGTCATAAAGTTCGTAGGGTATTAGAAGGGTATTCGTTAGTAGCCACTAACACCCTACTAAGACGACGCTATCTTATCTTATTGAATTCAAACGGATTAGCTTAAAATTATCTTTGGCGCGCTTGTTTTTTTAAGAAGGAATATGTTATAGGTATAAAATGGAAACGTCATTCAACAACAGTAATTTATAAGAAAAATATATGTTAATTAAAATAATTTTAATGTTATAAATTGTAAGACGTAAAAAATATGTTTTTTTGGCTTCGAAAATCTAAGATAACTTCTTTACAAAATCACAAAGCTTACACTAAAAACCACAACGAAAACACGACGATATATTGGATATTGATACCCGCCTTTTGTTTTTTTTTTTTTTTTTTGAAGAATTTATTACGACTCCTTTTTTTCGTAGGTCCGCGAAAGCTTAACGGCTTCAATTTTACATAAACCCGCATATATATAGCGCTTGCGCATTATAAACACATATCTTGTATACCTATGCGTGGAATTGAAACAGTACACAAACACGACAAGCAAGGAGTTTTGTTTTATAAGAGAAAAAAAGAACACCACTAAAAGCTTTTCGAAATAAAGCATTACTTATCGGACGCGGGGTACTTACGAATGGCGATAACCACGTCAAATACTTGGTCCGATTTAATCTTTATAGAAGTATACGGGTAAACGTCTTTGACGAATTCAATATTTCGCTTTGTTGGAGTAGTCGTATTCGGGTAGGTATGAAATATTTTCCTTTTACGTCGGTACTGAGTCGTGTGAATTTTCGTGAGGACAAGTGAAATTGCTTATGTCGGATATGTTATTCGATTTACGGCATTTTTAAGCAGAATGGTATTTTAAATAAAAATTGAATCCCGAAGTATGAGTATGAATTATAGTATTATTACGAAAAAATACGCATTTGTGACTAAAACACGTCCAGTATGTTGGTACACCTGGAAAATTAACATTAAAATTGATGAAGCTTATAGTTGTCTTACTTTTTTTGTCTCTTTCAGTGACGTATTTATGCACTGTGAAGTTGTTTAACCTACTGTATCTTCATCAATAACAGGATAGATCCATAGGTCCCTAACATGTTCATACGTGGGTGAATCAGGACTTTTCTCTTTAACGTCCTCTAAGTGAAGTTAGTGGCGTTACGGTTTGATATGTGTCACGGGAGTAAACCGGATCATTTCGCTAGACCAGATGAGTTGTTAGCAGCATCATATCTAAGCAAGAGTTGGACACGTCTGTTGAGCAACGTATTACAATTAAATCTTTAGCCCGGGAGGACGTAAAACCTCTCGAAATTTTGCGTAGACTAACTGCGCAATACGCTGAAAAAACGCTTTCAGGGACCCAAGTCTACGACTGGCACGAAGAGTTTTCTGATGGCCGAGAGTTAGTAGAAAACAAGTCGGCCATTGAGGCGAATATTCGTGGAATCTTACAATATGAGAAATTCCTGCTCACGTCGGAATATACGGGAGCGCCCAATCAATCGTTTCAGATGATTTGTGTTAAGGAAACGTGTTGGCAAAGTGAGTTCCACGATTCTTAACGGAAGATAAGAAAGTAAACCGTCTTACCGTGCGTGAAAGGCTTCTGGTACGATACCGAAGAGAGAGATTGGACTTGTTAAAAGCTTCAAGACACCAAATAAGAAACATACACGAAAAAGAATGATTTGGATGATTGGGATGTAAGCCTTTTCGAGAAGAACAAAACATAATTTTTGTCTTTTGACGTGATACTGCTGACGATGAATTCTCAGAATAACTAGAGTTGTTGTTAGGGCTATTTCCAACATTAGTTGAACTTGTATAGTCCGACGTTTCAGCAGTCTGCATACTGCCATCTTCAGGGTAACTCTGCGAAGAGCTGTTGCTTGCCAGAGTAATCGTAATTTTTGTGTCAGCAAAAAGAAAGGTCTCACTTTGAAATGCATCCATAAAAAGTTTGTGGACAACACAGGGTGAGTTTGAGAAAAGTTATGAGGAAGATTCCGTTGGCGGAAAAATGAAGACAAATAGAAAACTATTGGTTGAACGTTACGACATCTGCGATTTAAGAAGCAGTTTTTTTTTTTTTGAGAAACATCCACCAGTTTAGAGAGCAAAACGCGTCTTATTGTATACATAGACGAAACATGTATACACTCATCACACACCCGTAACAACAGTTGGAACGATGATTCTAATGAAGGTTTGCTTAAACCTCTAAAGAGGCTCGTTTAATTATTGTTCGCATTGGCGGGGAAGATGCATTTTTCCTATTGCCTATCTTCAGTAGAGATCATCAAAAAGGCAGGAGAGTATCATCACGCAACGTTATAGTAATAAGCTACAGACACATACATAATGAACAACGTTTCTTGTGTATCCTTTATACTTTTGCCACAGGTTGTACATTACCTAATAACGGTCTACTTATCTCACTCGCACACTGCAATATCTTGCTTCCTTGTCTGTGCATCCCACCGGCACAGGCATTTTAGATCACCCGTATTTAAGTCATTGAATCAGTAACCCTATCGACAAGTTGAAAGCAAGAAGATCATAAATAAGAGTAAATAAATTTGTTATCATAAAGGGAAAACATCGATAATGAAAAATTAATATGAAAATAACGATATTTCTGTAAAAAGAAAATATTTTGCTATGCGAAAATTATTTCAATTTGCAACTCCACAGTAGAATAGACGTACCGCTGAGATTTTACAACGAAATTTCGTTCAACAAACAAAATAAAACGAGAGGAAAATTTGTGTATAAGTTACACAACGACTCGCACTACCCTTTTTCAATATTTACACCTCATGTATCGCCGGCGTTCTGCAAATATTGAAACCAAAAAAAAAGAAAAAGAACGGATCCCACCCTGAAATCCTACAGGAATAAGTGTAAACAAATAAAATACCGTTGGACATTGTTTAGTACTAATTTCGAACGTCCTTTTGTGGCATGGGAAGTTCGAAAACAAAGAACAAATAGTGTTACCATCGATGGACCCGTTCAAATATTGACGCGAAGGAAATACGCTGTCGAATTTAGAGATTTGAGGTTATTTTCGTGGACGTAAAGAAGAAATTATTTAATGTTTAAGTGTAAATTAACTATAGTTAAGTAATTTGTATTCTTATATGTGTACAAGTAAATATTTTTTTTCTCTAGCAATCTCCATAAATAAACTAAAAAAATATTCACTGTTCTGGTTACAATCAAATTCCCCCATTTTATGTATATATGTATTAGTGAATCCTTTGTCTAGAAATTTCTCTATAGCATTAAGAACTTCGCTACTTCCGAATAAGTGGAAGATTGCTGTGCCTATATTCAAAGCTTATGGTCCTCCCAATATATCTACTCTGTCAAACTTGATCAAAGTCTTTGAACAATGTTTATAGTCCGTTATTTATCCTTGCATCGAAAATAGCAATTCATCCTCTTAAGATGGGTTTGTTGTGTGTCAACGTATACAGTTCTTGTCTCATGCCCTAGATTTATGTATGTAGTCAAGTAGATGTTCTCTATACCGATTTTGCTAAAGCTTTTGATTGTGTCGATTCGTCTTTGATTTCTACAGACGTCGGTATGTTTCTACTTCAATGGGTTTCGAGAGTTCCCCAGGGACCTAAACTTGGGCCTTTAGTATTCGTCTTAACACATGGGCTGAAAAGTCCCGGGCCTGACAAAGAAAACACGGTTTTTTTGGTTCAAAATTAGCTTTATTCATCAACGTAATCTCTATCAAGAGCAACGCAATCATTCCAGCGCCGCTCTAACATTTCAATATCACTTTTGTAGAACGATTTATCTTTTGCCTCAAAATAGGCCTCAGTTTCAGCGATAACCTCTTCGTTCGTGCGAAATTTCTTACCGGCGAGCATTTTTTTGAGGTCTGCGAACAGCCAGTAGTCGCTGGGAGCCAAATTTGGCGAATACGGTAGATGTGGGAGCAATTCGAAGTTCAATTCATGTAGTTTTGCCGTTGTTTTGATTGACTTGTGACACGGTGCGTTGTCTCGATGAAACCAAATTTTTTCTTTGCCATATGCGGTCGTTTCTTTGCAATTTCGGCCTTCAAACGCTCCAATAACGCTATATAATATTCACTGTTGATGTTATTTCCTTTCTCAAGATAGTCGATAAATATTACACCACGCACATCCCAAAATACCGAGGCCATAACCTTTCCAGCCGATTGTTGTGCTTTCGGGCGCTTTAGACGAGGTTCACCAGTTGCTGTTCACTCAGATGACGATCGTTTTGATTCCGGAGTGAAGAGATGGATCCATGTTTCATCCATTGTCACATATCGACGCAAAAATTCCGGTTTGTTACGTTTAAACATGGCCAAACACTGCTCAGAATCATCAACACGTTCTTGTTTTTGGTCAACAGTGAGCAAACGCGGCACCCACTTTGAACAGAGCTTTCTCATAGTCAAATGCTCATGCAGTATGAAGCCAATACGTTCTTTTGATATCTTTACGATGTCAGCTAACTCACGCAACTTCACTTTTCGATCATTCAAAACGATTTTGTGGATTTTTTTGATGTTTTCTGGTGTTACCGCCTCATTTGGACGTCCACTTCGTACTGCATCATCGGTATCTCCACGACCACGTTTGAAGTCAGCAAACCAACATTTTATTGTTGTTTCTGGTGAAGCGGAGTCCCCATAACACTTTTCAAGCCATTGCTTCGCTTGAACGGTATTTTTTCCCACCAAGAAGCAGTGTAAAATTAATACACGAAATTGTTTTTGATCCAATGTTTTGAAAATAACAAAAGTAGCGTGACTCTTAGCACAATAACTCACAAACTAATGAATAGAATATCATGAAATTTTAACAGCTGTCTTTTGAAGGTTAGTACTAACTGAGAGAAAGGTGACTGCAATAAAACTAGCGTCATATATGTGTTAGGCCCGGGACTTTTCAGCCCATGTGTTATATATAAATGGTATGACAAATTATATCTCATTTTACACAATATTGTTTGGTAATGATTTCAAACTGTTCCATGAAGTGTCTAGTTTTGAGAACATATCTGGATGGTGTGCACTGATTAACGCGATTTCTTCTGTGTTCTATACGAGATTTATTGTTTATGAATTTGGGTGTGCTGAATCCGAAAATTATATTTGTTTTTTTGTATCACGTTAAAATGTAATTCTATGTCATACCATGTTATTTATTTAAGACGTGATAATATATAAATAAAGTATAGAATTTTAATAATTCATTTATTTATTTAAATACAATATTAGTCACGGGTAAATAGCAATTTTTTTTGCTGGCACTTCCTGCAGTTGGCTTGTTACTTAGTTACTTTGATTTCGCAGACCCTTTGAACACTCCAACAATAGTTGGCTATCATTCGAGAATCTCATCTTCCTTGGTACCGAATTTCCATTACAGCATCTAAATTTTCACCTATCAAGATGAGAATGATGGAAATGCAGCTTTATGCTCATGTTACAACCTAAGCGGTGAAATCTTTGAAGGATTGATTTCATTAAATCTTTGTAATCGGGAAGCTTTTTTATTTCCAAGAAAATTCTCCTTGACCATAAATGAATAAAGTCCAGACTTCTAATTTTTGCAAAACTCACCTATTTATATTGCTTGCACTAACTCCACTCTTCTTTCCTCATAATGTGATACCTTATACGATTCTATAGATACAGTGAAAATGGTAACTACTCTTCATTTTACCGAACCCTTGTAACCAACTTCTTTTTCTATAATAGGGTGTAAGTCTGTTGGCCAATAAAGCTTATTATGAAATAAAGCAACGTATGAACTAGAAGATATAAATGAAAGCTACACGTTACTCGTTCTTATTTTTTGCACCATCCACTGTATACAATTCGAACCGGCTACGGGTATGAAAGATTTACTTTTCACGAATTTCAAAACTCCCTTGGGTTAATACAATAGACCTAGAAACTAAAATAAAATCGAATAAATAAATAAACGAAACAAAAAAAAGCATACAAAGAAACAAAGAAATGGCACAAGATAATCTATAAGGCGTTCCACAATATCCAAGGTATCTAACGCATATTGGCCATTGTTTTCGAACAGTACGTATTACGAAATAATTTTCGTATCGGAAACGGAGCCATAAATCTAATCGACATGAGAATGCAAGGCTGCCTTATGGCCCGGGCACTGAATAAAATTCTAGCTATACGTATGTACATATGTACCGAGAGAATAAAAATTGTATTGATAAAAGTGCGCTGCGGAATTTGAAAATGTATGTCGTAGCTTATTTTATTTTCGTTTGATATAATTCTGACAGGTTAAGTGTCATAGTGACATAGATATTTGTATGTAACTGCTACTAAATGTGTATTTGAAGTAGTGATCAAATAAAAACGATTTGTATGTTTGAGTGCGGGCTTTCACGACCGTCGTCCGTAGTAAAAATGTTTTTCGGGTTTTGTCGTGTATTCACTGTTTTACTTCCACAAGTATGAAAAAGTAAAACAGTGAATATACGACAAAACCCCAAAAACATTTCTATGATTTGTTTTGTTTTGTGCTATCAAAAGCATTTTGTAGCATCTGTGGCCTTATGTTTGTAAAAGTTCTATTATTATTGTATGTGCATGAGTTTTTTTCTACGATTTGTGTATGTATGGCGTCCATTGTTGATTTTGATATTATCCTACTAGATTTTTTGTGCTATTAAATACACAACGCTATCGCCAACAAATCATACATTTAAACCACCAGACGACCAGAATGGGTCAGAAGACATGGCAAAGTGATTTTGTTATCCGACATAGCAACACCAGTTAAAGACACCTTGAAATCGCTTAGAAGAGATATTGTTCTGCATCTGTCGTTCTCCCCAGACCTGGCACTATCTGACTATTACCTCTTCGCATCAATGGGGCACGCGCTTGCACTTCAGCAATTACTAGGAAGTTGGAAAATGGCTCGACGAATGGTTTGCCGCAAAAGGGAAGCCGTTTTTCCGTCATGGTATACATAAATTACCTGAAAGATAGGGGGAAGCCGATGGCCTTGGAAATTACGTGTTGCTTTTCAGCAAAGAACCGGAAAAAAACTTATGCATACACCTGGCGTATAAAGAAATGAAATACTACATGCACCTTCAAATGCCATGGTTTTCTCGGTATATACGAGGGGAGGTCCAGAAGTTCGTGGAATGGAGGGGATGGAGTGCGGATAAGGGCGCGGATAGGTGTCATTCTGATTGGCGACTCTTCATTAGTATATAAGTTAAGTTGCAGTCCTATAGCGTCGTTTACGAATAGTTGCCTGCTAAACAAGTCAATCTGGAAGAAAACTGAAGCTATGGAGGAAATTGAACACCGTGCTGTGATAAAGCTCCTTACAAAGCAAGGAAAGAACGCTCAAACCATATTGAATGAAATGGTAACCGTTTATGGGGAACAGGGCCCTAGTAATTCAATGATTTATAAGTGGCATGGTCTTTTTAAATATGGTCGGGAGTCGATTGATGACGATCCCCGCTCAGGATGGCCAGTTGAGGTCACCACATCAGACATCGTCGAAAATGTACAAAAATTTCTACTGCAAGATGCCCGTTTGAAGAAAAAACAATTATCTGCATTAGTTGGAGTATCAGATACCACCATTTTGCGTATCCTACATGACCACCTGGGTATGACAAAAGTCAGTGCAAGATGGTAACGAGAATGCTCACGCCGCTGCAGAAACAGCAGCGCGTCTGTGCGTGCAAACAATTTTTGGAGCTGTGTGGAGACAAACCTGCACAGATTTTGGAGCGGATTGTTACCGGAGATAAAACATGGGTTCATCACTTTAAGCCTGAGTCCAAACAGGCGTCTATGCAATGGCATAAAAAGGGGACACCACCGCCAAAGCAAGTCAAAGCATCAGAATCGGCTGGAAAGTTGATGGCTACTGTTTTTTGGGATTGTTAGGGGATATTATTGATTGATTACAAAGAAAAAGGTAGGAGTATAACCGGAGAATATTACGCAGCGATATTAGAGAAATTAAAGGAGGCCATCAAGGAAAAACGTCGCTCTTGCAAGACAACGCGCCGGTTCACAAGAGCAAAGTTGCAATGGCTGCTCTGCACAAGCACGGCTTTCAATCAATAGTCCATCCACCCTACAGTCCAGACCTGGCATCTAGTGATTTTTATTTGTTCCCCAATTTAAAAAAAGACGTTGAAGAAAGTTTTCCGACGACAATGAGGTAAAGGAGGCAATTTTGGCCCATTTTGAGGCGAAAGATAAAAAATATTTTTATGATGGTTTAGAAATATTAATCATAGATCTAATAAATGTATTGTGCTTAAGGGTGATTATATTGAAAAGGAAAAAGAGATTTATTGTTTTATTTTATTTAAAACCCTTTCATTCCACGAATTTCTGGACCTCCCCTCGTATATTTATTCCATGTTTTATTATAAAACCAGAAAAGTTCTGTATATGCTTATAGAGTAAAATTAAAAATACCCATGAACATATATATATTTAGAGAAAAAAAATAAACCATTTTTATGGTTCAATTAACAGGCGTAAAAATTCCTTTCTTAATCTCCTATAATCCAAGTCCACTTCGCTTATCAGGAAGAAATTGCCTTCTCGAAATATAGATAAAGCGCGTTCAGACTTCGAAACGTTAAACATTTTTTCCCCTTTATTATTGTCGAAATTATAAAAAGCAATTATACCGAAATTCCGTGAAGTTGTAAAAGCACTTCCTTTGTAGAGGTGAAGGCAGTCGCGTTTGATGTTATTAAATCCTTTAAAACCACGTTGACGAACAGCAGGTAGAGGTAATAATCAAATATTTACGAATGAGTCCTCTTATACATACACACATACGTACATATATGAAAAATGTCATTCGCTACGTTGGAATCTTCTTTTCTTCTTACAGTGGTAAATTTGGTCTTGCGGTTCCACCAGGGGGAATGGGATCTGATACCGAATCCGGAATGTGAATGAAATATATATCCTGCACTTATTGTTCTTGTGACGCATTACATTTACGTAAAGCCAACTCTCTGTTAATGTACAGTTCTTTGTATTAGACTGACTGGTCTGCTCTGGAAACCGTGTATTTTCCAATCTTTTATGCAATGTATCTCGTGATCCCAGTACCTTGTTCGATAAAGACTTTCATCATTCTCCACACTCACTTGCGAATTAAAACTGTGTGTTACTCTTTGTCAAGCCTTTCAATTGAACTAGCTCTTTGTGTTCGACTGACTGGTCTGCTCTAGAAACCGTCAGCGGTATGAATGAGGTCTTTTGCAGCATTCATCGCAGATTACTTTGTATGCCAGTTCCCAAATATAAATCTTGTACAAACCAACATCGACATTATCCACCACTGTATTATGCTGATGTTACTAGATTATTGAAGACCAAATCGAAAATATTATCCAATTATAGGAAGCACAGGAACCATTATTACTACGACCAATTTAAATATTATAGATCCAAAGCTAAAAGACTTATCTCACTGGCATATAGGCAATGTACGAGGGTGGATGCCCAAGGGATCATCCTGACTAACTATTTGCAAAATCATCTTACATTTGGTATTGCTATGGCTGCTGTACACCAAGCAGGCTTTGAATTAGTGAAGCACCAGCCATATTTGCCTGATTTGGCCCCTAGTGATTATACAGGCTGTTCCCCAAATTAAAAGAAATCTTACGTGACGCAAAATTTTCCAGTAATTATGAAGTGAAGCAAGCTGTAGATTGGTGATTTGCAGAGGTCGGACAAAAATGTTTACAAGAGGCTTTTGGATCACCAATGGACCAAGTGCATTAGTGTAGGGGGAGACTATCGAAAAATAAAAAAAAGATAATGCCACTGTACGTATTTTACTATAAGGGGGTCGGGGGTGTAGCATAGAGATCCATCCTCGTATTTAAACCATGTAAAATGCAATTCCATTGAACCCTATCCTGGAATAGAATGTTCTATACCTGCCGATGTAGTCCATGCTTTCGGGGAATATTCTAACAGTGTTTATATCGAATCTTAGAGTAACAATTTATGCACATTGAATGAGGCATCAAGTGCTACCATTACGCTTTGGTGTGAGGTGTTGAATTCGCGCTTAGAAGGGCTAAAAACTTGCTTACATGAGGTATCCCTGACTTCGTTGTTCGGGATTGTGCTAATGTACACGCTAAGCCGTTGCATGTGATATTTAATCTTATTCTAAGGTGTTCTGAATTTCCATCTATTTGGAAACTATCTCGCATCTGTCCTGTAGTAGAAAAAGGGTGACTATGTAACTTCTCCAAACCATTAGAACATATTCCTTTTATGCATTTTTATTTTCAACGTCGCAATTTAATATCAAGCAGTTAGCACTTTGAAATCACAAAGCATGCCTGTTTTACGCAATACGTGTTTTAAGCTTTGGATGTCAAGGGTTAGGTAGGCACTATTTATCTGGTCTTCTAAAATACATTCGATCAAATTGACCACTATGTGCTTCTTTAAAAGTTAGAATCATTTCGATTTTCTGCCCCTTTATGTACTCTATTAAAATCGTATCTAACTCTCAGATACTTCCAGGTATGTTATAGGAATTTTACATCTACCAGGCATTTGGTTACTTCAGGCATAGCACAAGGCCCAAATCTCAAAAACTTGCTATTAATAGTAAAGCTCAAATAGTCACCAAAGATCTGTTTGCCAGTACTGTAACCCTGGTGGTGTATTTTAACAATTTAAATCGTTAATCATTTTTCTACATATTAGACTCTAAACGATAAAATACATATTTCCAACCTCCCAGACTTGTGTAACCGATTAGAATCAAGTAACATATTAAGTGAAATTTTCCTGCCATCTTTTCCCTTAAGCTTATTTGTCCGAACTTTACGACTAACAAATACGAAAAAATAAAAATTAGCATCGATATTAACACTAATTAGAATACGTGAAGGATTTCAAACGATTGACGAATACCAGCTAGGGATAAATATTGTATATGAATATATAAGCAGGCAGTGCCATGCTGCCAGCGGTTTAAAGCTTGTGGATGACACCGCTAAGTGCTGAGCAAACAAGCTGGCTGTGGTACGATGATTAGTGTTAAAAGATCAGGAAAACGTGTAACTAGAGAATCCAAAAAAAAAATTAACGATGATGAAGCATGAATAAGTTGTTGAGAGTCTAATGACATATTCGCCTAAATAGTTTCTTTTTTTGTTGGAGAATGGTAAGTCTGTATTAATGAGGATGTTAGCTACAAGCCGTGATGTGATAATGAAGTACTTTTACTATCTTTTTATCGACCGATGCTGGGAGTAATATTTATAGTTCAAAAATGACACGTGGATGTGTCTTATTATAAGATTGTTTTGGCCTATTCGACTTTAAACTGTAACACCGTGTAAATGCTACAGAGATCCCATAGTGAATAGGTTAACGTATCTATTTGTTATAGTATTTATTAACTTGCTAACGTTAATACAAATTACTTGGAATTGAAGCATGAGCATAAGACCTATACCGTCTGTCAATTTTTTTTTTCTGAAATGTACTTTTGAAGTTTCTAAACGGCATTTGTGTATAGTAAAACAAAATTGTAGAAAACGTTTAAATAAAGAGAGACAGGTAGACAGAAGTTTATATCGTATTTTCTGTTTTGAACGTACTACAAATTACAAAGATGTGTGATTTTAATAAATTCAACAGGTATTGGAGTAAGCCTCCGCACTACATAAATTAATAACACATGGGCTGAAAAGTCCCGGGCCTAACAAAGAAAACACAGTTTTTTTTTGGTTCAAAATTAGCTTTATTCATCAACGTAATCTCCATCGAGAGCAACGCAATCATTCCAGCGCCGCTCTAACATTTCAATACCACTTTTGTAGAACGATTTATCTTTTGCCTCAAAATAGGCCTCAGTTTTAGCGATAACCTCTTCATTCGTGCGAAATTTCTTATCGGCGAGCATTTTTTTGAGGTCTGCGAACAGCCAGTAGTCGCTGGGAGCCAAATCTGGCGAATACGGTGGATGTGGGAGCAATTCGAAGTTCAATTCATGTAGTTTTGCCATTGTTTTGATTGACTTGTGACACGGTGCGTTGTCTTGATGAAACAACATTTTTTTAAAATTGCCATATGCGGTCGTTTCTTTGCAATTTCGGCCTTCAAACGCTCCAATAACGCTATATAATATTCACTGTTGATGGTATTTCCTTTCTCAAGATAGTCGATGAATATTACACCACGCACATCCCAAAATATAAGGCCATAACCTTTCCAGCCGATTGTTGTGCTTTCGGGCGCTTTAGACGAGGTTCACCAGTTGCTGTCCACTCAGATGACGATCGTTTTGATTCCGGAGTGAAGTGATGGATCCATGTTTCATCCATTGTCACATATCGACGCAAAAATTCCGGTCTGTTACGTTTAAACATGGCCAAACACTGCTAAGAATCATCAACACGTTCTTGTTTTTGGTCAACAGTGATCAAACGCGGCACCCACTTTGAACAGAGCTTTGTCATAGTCAAATGCTCATGCAATATAAAGCCAATACGTTCTTTTGATATCTTTACGATGTCAGCTAACTCACGCAACTTCACTTTTCGATCATTCAAAACGATTTTGTGGATTTTTTTGATGTTTTCTGGTGTTACCGCCTCATTTGGACGTCCACTGCGTTCTGCATCATCGGTGTCTCTACGACCACGTTTGAAGTCAGCAAAGCAATGTTTTATTGTTGTTTCTGATGGAACGGAGTCCCCATGACGCTTTTCAAGCCATTGCTTCGCTTGAACGGTATTTTTTCCCATCAAGAAGCAGTGTAAAATTAAAATACGAAATTGTTTTTGATCCATTGTTTTGAAAATAACAAAAGTAGCGTGACTCTTAGCACAATAACTCACAAACTAATGAATAGAATATCATGAAATTTGAACAGCTGTCTTTTGAAGGTTAGTACTAACTGAGAGAAAGGTGACTGCAATAAAACTAGCGTCATCTATGTGTTAGGCCCGGGACTTTTCAGCCCTTCATGTGTTAAAATGCACGATTTATGTATGGTATTTATCGAAAGCATACACCAAAAATTTATACACATATAAACGTTAAGCATATAAGGGAGCTAACAGCTAGATGGACCATCCAATATCATTTTCGAAGCTACACCTCACTGGCTTTCTAATTGCTCTAGATGTTGAAGGTTGGGTTTAGATAGATAGTTTATTTTTAATATCTTACAACGTTATTTCGGTTTTGCTAGTTACCCTGCAGGAAAAATGCAGTGGCTTGCTTGCTTTCCCTCCTCGTATAACTCAATCTCCAGAATAGTTAAAACACCATCTTTCAAAAATTTCTGTTAGGTACTATGAAATATTCGTTTAATAAACAAATGATACAAAATTGGGGTTATGAAATTTGTCACCTTGAATCCCCGAGCAGAAAATTGAATAGTTAAAGAAACTCTTTCAACGTTTAAAATTATACACTAAAAACGACCAAAACATAGAAGAGATTTAATGAAATTCTAACGCAGCTGTCAAAGTGAGGACTAGAAGGAGAAAGGAGCAAGACGTTGGTGAATTAACTCACATATTTTCTACTCGTTCTCTAGCGAAACATACTGTATATACGTTTTCTCCAAAGTTGCACGCGATCCGAATTATGTAACGATCCCAAAGACGAAGCGTGCAGAGCGCAAAGGAGGCAGTGAAGCAAGCCATCCCAACCAGATAATCCCCTACTTAGTGCCACGGCTTTGTAACGTTTCAATAGGCTTATGGCCCATGGTCGAGCAAATGCTTATAAAACGGTCAACCAGGTGTGAACGCCTTAATACGTTAAATCGTTTGACAACGTGAAAGTGGCACATAACTAGCCGTACTACCGGTAAACAGATGGTTTGTTGTACGTATGTACGTGAAGGAGTATATACATACGTACACATGTCGCTTTTTGCTATCTTCGCGTGTACAACTAACCGAATATTGCAAGGAAAAATTAGCGAATTAGAAACAAACGTAGGACATAAATCTAGTTCATTGGAAGGTTTGGGATTTAAATCAAATTTGTTTAGATAGAAACATTTTTTTTTCTGAAAGCAATATTGTTTGAATAATTCATTGAATGTATTGCGTTAGATTTTATCCCTTATTACAAAATTAAACTAATTCCAAATAGCAACAGAAACTGATGCACCTGTCAGCTGACATGTACACTATACGTTTGTTTTACTTAGAAAAATTCACACGTTCGGATTATGCGAAAGACAAACACAACGTATCATGCAGCTAAAATAAATTCGAACACTGATAAACACTTCCATTTAGGTAAATAATTTCGTGTTTACGTTTCCCGCTAATAGTGCTGAGCATGACGATGCAGACGATATACACTAGGGTGACAGAATAAAATAGACACCTACTAATTTAAAGAAAGATTCTATTCTCGTTATATATACAAAATATTTTAAAATTTTTAAATTAGACTAATATTTTGTCGATCCACCTTTACTTGCGCGAAGTGCTGCGAGTCGTCATGGCATAGAATCTATTAAATGATTAATGGTGTCTTCTGGAATATTTAACCATTCTTCTGTAACAGCTGCCACGAGTTCTTCCTTATTGCTGGGTTTTCGGGGTCGTTTCGCCATATTTGTCTGGATTATGTGCCAAACATTCTCTATCGGATTCATGTCTGGTGATTCGCCTGGCCATGGTAAAATCCGAATCCCCTGTTCCTCTTTCCATGCGGTTGTTGTTCTTGCTTTGTGGCAGGGTGCTCCATCCTCCATAAAAGTGGCGTCTTCATTAGATAAAATAGTGTTGTCGAATATCGGTAGTAATCCTTCTGTTAATATTTGGATATATTTTACCGCATTTATATTTCCGTCGCAGATTACTAATTGCGATCTTCCACCATACCATATCGCGCCCCACACCATGACGTTCACACCGCCGTATTTCACCGTCTGATGCAAAAATTTGTCGTCCAGTTGCTGTGACGAACGTCTCCATACCCACGTACGACCACTATCACTGAATTGGCAGTATCTGCTTTCGTCTGAAAAAATGACAGACCGCCAAAACTCTTCGGGCTTCGTTCGCATTTCGATTGCCCAAGCCATTCAGCGCCGTTTTTGAAACGCCGTAAGGAGAGGTTTTTTCTTTGCCACCCTTTTATACATCCCCACACTGTGGAGGTATCGCAGAACGATGCGCTGACTTTTCTGTGAAGTTGCCGCAAGCTCAGCTGTACCTTTTCGCGGTTTTCTTAACACTTCGCGCACAAGCACCCTTTTACTTCTTTCAGAAGGTTCGACACGACCTGGTCTCGGCTCCGCTGTTGTTTTTTCCTTGCGTTTAAATTGTGTAATCACACGGTTAACTGTGGACAACGGGATATTTAAAAATTTACTTATTTCACGTTGCGAAGCGCCGCGTTCACTCTGGCCAACGATGCGACACCCGGGGTGAAGTCGCTAATATCACTCGAACCTTGTTAGCGAGGCATAGTTGTAACGATACTAAACTATGACGAATTCCTTCCGATACATCTACGCCTACCCTAATGACAAGAGAAAGTTCTTAATTCGTTCTTAGAATTTAGCTGTTTACATATTTATACCGCTTTACCTGGTGTCTATTTTATTCTGTCACCCTAGTGTATTATTATCTTTTTTTTGTTCATCTTTTTAGTTAGTATCATTTTATGGTATTTGTTAAAATTGATGCATGAAAACTACGAATTCGCGATAATAAAAAGACAAGGCAAATCTAACGAAATATACCATAAAAAAAATTAGGAACCCGAAGTGCCCATAGACGCCTGACTGTCTCGAAAACGTGGTCTGCATAAAACATACCGTTCTCATGGAACAATACTTTCGTGTATCTTTAAATATGTGTTAGCCGAATGAAAGGCATAACGCTGCGGTCATAAATAATTTATCACACTTCTCTTTTTTAACGAAACGAAAGAAAAAACGAATGGAATATCAAGCGTTACAATACCGAGAAAAATGTTTTCCGAAATATACTTACAAAAAAAAAATCAATGTTTATATCGGGTTTACGCATGAAGTCATCCTCGTCTTATTGTCATAAATTCGGCAATCGCGTAAATTAGATATGGAAGCGATAAAGCTGGTTAATTAATTCTTTATATATTATATTAAGCGATCCTGTTATGAATTATTAATCGAATCGCATTAAACTTTCTAATTTCGACCGCGAATGTTACCATAGCTAACGCTTTGACATTGACATTGACGTTGACATTGACAATTCTCTAGATAATGCGCGTGTTCAACCGTCGAATTTAACAAATTCGCATGGCTGAACGCATCTAGCAAAGCTCATTCTAATTATCCGGAAAGGACTTCGAACTAATCGATGTTAGCAATTTATATCGCTGAACGCATCTAATAAACCTCATTCTAACTTTATAATCGACGCTACCATTAACATTGACACTTATTGTAAGCATTACACGCGTTCAGTCCTCTTAGCTTTTTTTTTAAGCGAAATCTGCTCAAAAATCTCCCATTCATTTTCTCGTATTATTTCACTCTCGCGGCGTTTGACTTATGGCCCCTAATTTGAATAAACAACTCCGCTTACGGTACGATGTAGCTCCGATGATTAATACGATATTTGAGGCATTGTAAGCGGGGTCGCTATCGTTAGGCGAAAAGAAAAAAAATCCCCCTAATTAAGGAGGCACCTAGCCGAGAGACGTCTCGATTTGACGTGTATTTCCGTTTAGATGGATAGCCGACAACTACCGAGCCAGCGCTGCGCCAAACGGGGAACTGCACGGGTGAAGGGAATGAACTGGATTTTACGTTCGAATTGTTACAGAAAGACGATGATGATGAAAAAGAAATGCTAACGATGAACGTGTTTCGATTTACCGGCTCGATTTGAAATTAATAGCGTTTGAATAATTTTTGATGTTATGGGAAAGATATTTAGGTGTAGAGTGAGGATTGAATATCCAGCAACGCCAATAGCGCTTCCCAAATTTCGCAGTAATAGAATAGGATTTTTATATGTGCCTTGCACATATTGTTAGTGCATTCCGCGAAACGGGATCTGTAAGCCGTAAGAAAGGTGCTGGTAGGTCAACCATTCTCACAGAAGAGTTGATTATTGATGTCCATAATCATATGGAACAGTATCCCACAAAAGCTTTCAGACGAATAGCCCAAGAACCGTTTTACGGAAGAACTTGAACATTCATCCGTATAAGATGCATTCGTATCAAGTCCTTTTGGCAGCAGTTCACCCCAGAAGTCTGCCAATACATGTAAATGCAATAAATATAAACAACAAAGACACATTGTATAAACATCTAGACAAACTAATAAGTAGAAACCGGATTATGTGCAAAGAAAAACTGGAATATATGCGATTTTTGAAAAAATATGCACAAACCTGGAGCATATATGCAAAAAAATTGCGACAATATGCAAAATTTCTAAATAATCACCATTCATGTATTTTAGGTGCATCCACAAATAAGCTTGTGATAGCTATAATTGGAGAAACGTAGAAGATTATTGTATTAGATTCTTTTTAGGTCGATTCATCTCGTTAAAATCTACAAAATATTTTATATCATCTCAATATCTATTCAATAAACATAACTGTATATTACAACTACAAAAAGGAATAACGTATTTGAATAAGAAAGACGTAAGTGAATCGCCTCCGTTATTTCAAAATGTTAACGTTGAATAGGTACTGCCAAAAACGCAGCGTTCGTACTATAAAAATAGTTAAAAACGCGTTCGCGTTAGCCGTAAATCACCGTAGTGTCACATACAATTAAACTAGAGAGTCTAATGTCGCCCAGTTTCCAGCATAGCAAGTTTCTATGGATAGGAAAAAATTCTACGTTGTTGCAGTGGACGTTATAAATTTATCTCTTCGAGTCTTGCTGGGTTGCGGTGTGTTTTGTGTACGCTCTTGTCGCCGTCCTCATGTCGTTTGTATATGGATACTGAGACTGGAAATGCGTGGAGGCAGACCGTCATTTCTATGTTATGGAAGTAGACAAG
The DNA here is from genome assembly GCA_023509865.1 of Trypoxylus dichotomus. Taxonomy (NCBI): domain Eukaryota; kingdom Metazoa; phylum Arthropoda; class Insecta; order Coleoptera; family Scarabaeidae; genus Trypoxylus; species Trypoxylus dichotomus. Next base: position 32,556,829 of record CM042082.1, on the reverse strand, counting down.
TTAAGGTTACCCGGTTTATTCAAAGGGAACGTAAGAAGCGGATGATATGGGATATAAAGCGATTAGGGTAGGGTATATGTAGTCTCTAAGAATGCAGCGTTTGGCAGTATGAGTTAATATGTTCGACGTTTGCATAAACCTGGGGCATATATGTAAAAAAATTGCGACAATATGCAAAATTTTTACATAAGATAAATAAGAGCAGAAATTTAAATATTAACTTTATTGCACAAAAATTTTTTACAATATATTTCTAAACCAAATTATAATTAAATGTTTTTCAAAATTGTCTAAAAGAAAGTTTTGTCTTCTATCAGAATACATATGTTTCGAAATAGAAAAGCTTCTTTCAACATCTACAAACGTAATTGGTGCATTTTTTAATTTTGCAATGCATTCTAAACTAAAATTAAAGTCGAAATCGTTTACTGTTTCACCTTCCAAAATTTTCTTAACTTTCTTCAATTTCAAATAGCCCCCATTTTTATTTAGCACTTTTTTAAATTTATCGTATATAGAATTACCTATTGTACCCTTAACCTTCTTATGATATAGCATATCAAATTCGTCTACTATTTCGACTGATTCCGAGAGCGACATCCCTTGCGTTATTAGTTGACGAATGGAACTTGAAACAAAGCTATAATTTGACGTAATATACAAAAAGTTTTGTAGCAATTCTGTTAATGTTACTATCTTTTTACAGTTTTCTCTTCTAGAGCAATGCAGTCAGCAATGATTTCAGGAATTACATTTTTTATTCCTTCAAAATTATCGGCGTAAAAGATTACAGCGTGTAACCACATATACATTTCTTTTTTCTTTTTGTATTTTGCTGTCATGCATATTAATTTTAGTGTTTATTAGTTTATTATTATTTGTATAGTATAGTCAAGTTTTGGCAGTGTAATACGAATCCTAATAGCAGCGCCATCTACCACATTTTTAAAGTGAATAGACTATAGATTAATCACTGTTTGAAATTGTGAAGACAAATCCGTCCAATCTTTCGTAGAATTCAAATGAAACATGACGGTGGTAACCGTTTAAAACATTATAAAGAACATGTTTAAAATTTAACGAAAAAAACATACTTTTCACATCTTGACCATGACACATGGATGAAGCCAACATTTGTTCAAAGAAGACAATAAGATTCACAGCGAAGTACCCTATTCAATTAATCATGCCTTTGGTTGTCCAGAAATTTCTAAAGGATCCCCTTTTCGAACTTAATTTCTCGTATTCTCATTCCGAACCTTGGCCAATAAATGAACATCTGTTTCCTTCACGTTGCCGTTCAAGGGCCTCTCATTTTTAGGTAGAAACTTTACTACTACATACTTACTACCGTAGCTTCCAAGATCCGTATATATTCCTTGATTTTTTCTACAAGGACACCCAATAAGCATATAGCATATATACGCCAGGGCACATACAGAAGAAAACCAATACCTATCTTATTGTGATCTCGAACCGGAAACCGTCCCTATTGTGTCGGACGCGCTTTTTTCAATACCGTCCTAAAATCTTTTGTCCGCGCCGTGTCTATTGGTAAAATCTCGCACCGTTCACCGTAAAAATAACAATATCTCCTTCTTCGGCATTCCAACGAACTGCTGCATACGTAAGGTATATGTATATATATATATATATACATATATATATAGCATAGCCGGGAGTAGTACCTTCGATTCTAGAATGGTAAGCGGTATATTGAAGATAACTTTGGGGATCTTTTTCGAAAGAATAGCACAATACACCTCCTGGTATTGACTCTGTATCGTATAACCTTCTTTACGGCGATTCCATTCATTGAGTTTTTGTAAATGGCGTTGGTGCTGCATTTTCGGTCTTCAATTGTCGTCGAAAGGGAACGAGGGGTTGTCAGGGTAGGCAAGGAAATTGGAAATTTAAAGAATGCGTGTGGTAGGTGCTATTTACTTTGAAGTCTAATAATAATAATTTATTAAATGCCCAACAGATAAACATCCAAAAATGGACACAATATTAAATTAAAGATAATACAGAGTGATTTTATATGTTTGAGGACAGTTTAAATTTCGCGCGAGGGATTCTAGGGGATTTGACATGTTAAGAGTGGCCATTGTGAGTATCGGTCCTGTCAACTGCCTGTGCGACACGTTATTTATATTCATTTTATTCGTTATTATTTGCTTCATTTTTACTTGTAATCTATTCTTCTTAGAGCTACTGTTTATCAGTGTTATTTTCCAGGTATGTTTTTATGCATTTCTATTAAATTAAGTGAACTTAATTGTTGTTAGTTTTACGATGCCGTTTACGGCCGAGCAAGACGCTTTTATTTTAAAAGCGCATTATCGCAGTGGCACTCATCACGAAGATGGATCATGGACTTATTCATTGCAATCATGCCTGAACCAATTTCGTGAAAATTATCCGGATGTTGTCGTACCATACAAAGTGTTTTGTAATCACAGAGACAGAATTATTGAACGATTCGAAGGGAAACACTGCATTTGCAAAGGAAAATCAACTGGACGACCAACAGTGTTAACAGAAGAGACTGTTGATGATGTTAGACAACGGATAGAGGCAAGTCCTAAAAAGTCAATTCGCAAATTAGCAGCTCAAACTGGTATGATGCTTTTTCTATTTCTAAGATGTAGTATTTTTCATTTTCGTTATTTTAGGTTTCTCGTTCAGTACTGCAAGAAAAGCATTGGTTAAAAATCTACACATGCTTCCGTATAGAGTAACCGTAACACAGCAATTATTGCCAATTGATATTCCACGACGAATTCAATATTGTCAGTGGTTTAATGAAAATCTTCATAATGATGATATTTTAGATTTAACATTCATGTCAGACGAGGCCTGGTTTCACTTGTCAGCCTATATTAACAGCCAAAATTATAGGACATGGGCTACAGAAAACCCTCATAATTTTGTTGAGACTTCTTTGTACCCACAAAAAATTGGGGTCTGCGTAGCAATGTCTAGACGTCGCATAATTGCAAGTGCGAGAAACAAATCCCAATAATTTAGAAGCGACTGTCGCGATATCTGAGAAATGGTTAGAGAAGGTAAAGTTTTCCTCATATATCACACCTAAATCTTAAATAGAAGACTGACGAGTAATATTAATATTGTTAATACAATACGGAGAATTGATTCTACACGCCCTTTTTGTAAACGATATGAGAAACACTTATCTACACTTAATTTTAAATTATTGTGCAGACACCAGTTATGAATCCAAATTACGATGCAGAAAGTCAGCATCATTGAAGGAGTTAACGGCGTGGTAGACTTTAATATCATCAGCATAGGCTAATAAAAGGCAGTTAATGGACTTCAAAAGATCATCGATATATATATTAAAGAGGAGCGGGCCAATATTTGATGCTTGCGGTACGCCAGAGGTGAAAGTAAAAAATTCGAGATTAAATTCCATTAAAATAAACGTAATTCAGTCTGCTTAGAAATTTTGGAGAAGCAAAATGAATCGGCGCAAGGTCGTTCAAAAATTTGTCGGCGGTAATATTTATACGATCTATCGAACTTTGCTTGCCAGATCCAACCGCACAACGCAATGGAAGCTATCGAAAAACGGTAACGCAACGACCTTGAGATGTCAAAACAAGGGCGACTCGGATCTGATGCTCGTATTATCGATCACGCCGAAACAAAAGACGCAGGATTGTCGCTGCCTTCTGCGAACGAAGTCACAAACACACGGACGTGACGTCTACATGGGAACCGAAGAACAGAGCACATTCTTACTATTCAAGAATATGTAGGTAGACACGTATACGGTGGAGATCAAAAGTAATGTGTTCAATCGATATGTTATTTTTCTCGAGATCAAATTGTTACATGGAAGAGAAGGTCCATTTTAATCAACAAAGATTATTAAAGATTATCCTTATTATTATTGGGGACTAGAAAATAATAATTAAGAAATAAAATGCAAATTGACATAAGTGCATCAATATAATAAACATTTAAATATTCAAATCGATTTAATATGATATTTACGACATAAATGAAGGTCTATAGAATAGTATTCAGACAATCCTTTACGTTAGGTTGTGAAGCTTGGGTACTCAATCGTCAAGAAAAAAGTAAGATCCAAGTTCTAGAGATAGAGCTATAAATTGACTTAATACACAAAAGAATTCGTAGCAATTGTGTTGATGTTACTATCCTTTTACAGTTTTCTAGAGCAATGCAGTCAGCAGTGATTTCAAGAATTACATTTTTTATTCCTTCAAAATTATCGGCGTAAAAAATTGCAAATTTACCAGTTCAGAATACGGCTCCATAAAGAAATTTTGTTCGCTGTACGCACAGTATTTAAAAACGTAACACAATTACATGCTGTTTCGCTGACAGATATTCAACGAATGAATAGATTATTTGGGAATTAATAATAATAAAACGTATTTACCAGATCCCTTCTCCTAGGCGAAATTAAACACGTGCAGTTCTTGGAAAAAAGTATAAGAGAAACCAATGTAAAAGATTCATCGTTCTGAGAATTGTCCGTTGTCGACCTGCATTAGGAATTACTAGGAATTTTTACTAATGGAAAGAATAAGCAAAAGCCTAAGTATGCAATATATGCAAATTTTGTAAAAATATGCATAGAAATGCATAAATATGCAATATATGCAATCGCTAATTAGCGCTAATTACCTTCAATTAGTGTAATACGTATACATATAGACTATAATTAAAGATATGCAAAAAATAAAATATATGCACTTTGCATATAATCCGGTCTCTAGTCATTAATGCGAATTCATTCGCTTTCAAACGGCGATCTTCTTTCTCTTTTTATTTATTTTTTTCTCTTACTCTTATTTCATTTTTATACCTTATCCATGATACGGTCCAATTCCGGAAAGATTTCGCTTCTATACACAAATGGAAAAGGCTAAATTGGGCAGAAGCTCAATCAAACTAGAGTGTAAATGATTAGAAAAATGTGCTACGGGTGGACGAATGTGATTAGAATGTACTATTTTGTCAATAAAACATTTTAAATTAACGAGTAAAATTTGCCTTGTTATTTTTGTTATTTTATCTAGTTCACTTTTGCGCAATTTCAAATACACAATTCATACAAAGGAAGCAAATTTACCGAAGTAATATCGATAATTGTTTTAATAGAGACATCCTGTATAACCGCAATATTTATATTTCGTACAATAAACGTCTCTCCATCTCGTTCTCCCTAACTAACCGTCCCTCTCTAACTACCTACCGTCCGCATCACCGATATTATTCGAATACAACGTTCGAGACTTGTCTTTTTCGGTTATTCGTCATACACACAGACTGTTCTCTCCCCGGGTCCGGCCTTTATCTCACTACCTGTCGGGTCGATCCTTTATCTCGCGTTGTCGGACACGAAAGAGGACGCCAAACTAACACGAAAACGCTAGACGAAGACGGTCTAATATTGTTCGGGGGTTCGACAATACGCGATCGACGTAGCCAGCGCGTACAATGAAGGGCTTTGAAGACGAAAGAATCGTGGTTGTGGAACGTGTGGAATGCGCGGCGGAGAGGAACCTTCGTACGAACCACCGGTGTATCATAGAGGAGCCTACCCGTAAGTTCTCGTGTAAGGGGAACGTTTTTACTGTCGTTTGATGTATAGAGCGCTTCAAAATCGAAGGGACACGGGTGGACTACGTCGTATACATATGTACGAGGGTGGATCTCCATATATTTCCGATATTTTTCCATACAGTCTCCCTCTACACTAATGCCCTTGGGCCATCGGTTTTCCAACATCTCAACAGCCTCCTCTACAGCTTGCTCAGATTCGTTTTAATTTGAGGAACAGCCTATAATCACTAGATGTCATCACCTGATCTGCCGAATATGGCGGGTGCTCCACTAATTCAAAGCCTGCTTGATCTATTGCCACCATACTAATACCAGCTCTTTGGCTGGGGGACTATCTTGATGGAACAGCACACCGTCAACTTTCCTCGGCATTTTTCTTTAATAGCGTCTCGCAATTTAGAAACAAATTGGCCGTGGTAGGACCCTGTAATGCTCTGCCCCTTTGGCAAATAGTCAGTCAGGATGATTCCTTGAGCATCCCAGAACAGGGATACCAAAACCTTTCCAGCATACGGAACGACCTTAAATTTGCGTGAAGGAGGAAAATCAATATGTTTCCACTCTTTACTGTACACTTTGGTCTCGGAATCAAAGTAATGCACCCATGGTTCATCCATGGTCACATACCGACTAAGAAACTTCTCTTTGTTTACTTTATACCTTCCCAAAAAACCGATTCCTATTTGATCAATGGTTAACATTCGGGGCACCCGTCTTGCACCCATCTCTTTCATATATAATTCTTTAGTCAATATGTTGTACACCACATGATATGATAAGCCAATATCTTCCACAATGTCCCTAATGCGTACTCGTCGGTCTTGCAGTACGATATCGTGTACCTTTTTAATGTCTTTGTCTGTTGTTATCGTTATGGAAGGACCACCAGCACACAGGATGTTCATCCACAAAAATCTCAACACCAGTGTTTGACTATCTTTATGAATTTGAGTTGGCGTCATGTCCTTTTCCTGGAGGTATTTTATTACGGTTCTTTGCTTATTGCGCAAGTATTAAGGAGATCAAACTTATGAACGCTAGTATAAGTAAATAGAGTAACAATAGTAAATTTTCGGAAAATATTAAAGCGGACATGTTTCTTTTGCATTTCCCAGTTCCGTACAACTGCACCTGTATACTCCTCCTTAGGTTATACCATCGGGGAAATACATACGTACGCATTTTACTGCCGTTTTTTTTTATCCTTCTTTCCTTTTTATCTCCGTTCTTTAATGTTCGGCGAGAAATGCACAAAATGCGACGTAATACGACGTACCGTTACTTTGGCGAACTTCTTTATCTCCGAGTGCGCCACATCTCGCGTAATAACGTAGAGTCCCAGGGCCCTGATCGGTCAATAAAATGCCGCCTTAATTACTCACGGTGTTATTGCCGAGAAATAACTGAAATATCCGTTATGCTTTTTCCATCTTTCGCGGCGATGCCTTATAGTTTGCGACGCGAGCTGCGCTTAGGCCGCTTAAGAGGTCCCTCCTTAACGTCGATACGCTCTCTGTGGTCACCTCCATCCACTGCGTCCAATGTCGGACTTTGTCCAAGTTGGAGGTCTCTAGAATTCCTTTGACAAGTTCTAGCTAGTGAAACGGGTTGTATAGACGTTTTGGTATAAAATTAGATCATAGTGTGATTGAAATATTTTGTGATTAGGTGACTTTTAAGCACAGTTTCTTCTCTTATACATTACGTTATACTCTATCAATAAATTTTGTGTTTTTTTAGTACAAAATCATTGTCTCTTTTTAGTTATTGAGGTATGAACATTGGAACATCAACGCGCTCAAACTCCATCACATATTGGATAATGTGAAAAACTAAAGCGATCCGCATATGTGTAGCAATCTATATGTATACCAATGTGTAGCATCAACTTCACGAAACTCAGAACAAGAAGAATATAATACGGATCCGTGTAACGTATTATTTTGGTCTAACATACCATTAGCAAGATTAAATAATGTTAATTTGAAATCATTACCTGACGAAAATACCTTACGAAAAAATTATGTCACATCTTGTTACCAGCAAACAATGGCAGAACTTCAACAATTGGTAGGGAATAATTTTATTTATATCATGGTAGATGAAAGCACGGATAAGTGTGGCCGTTATATTGCCCATTTTTTAATGGGAATTCTTCATGAAGATATTGTATATTTAATTTATTGTAAAGAACTTCAAGAAAACGAATAATGTGACAACTGCCCAATTCGTTCAAGAAGGTTTATTAAATTTCTTTTTACCTGGAAGTATACCTTGTGAAAAAAAATTTACTAATGTTGTGCGACGCTGCACCACTCATGATAAATTGATGAATGATAAATTGGATTCGTATTTAATTATAAATTGGTTTAGAAATATGTTGTCAAAAAAATTTTGCGCAATAAAGTTAATGTTTAAATCTCTGCTCTTATTTATTTTATGTAAAAATTTTGCATATTGTTCACAGATATAGCAGTAAACTCCACTCACACAAATTAATTAATTATGCGGAACGCAGCGTTTCGAGAGCACGTGGGCTCCCATTGTCAACCGTGTTACCGACTGAAAGTAAAACTGTATCACACATGCAAATTATTTTCTACGCAGGCTCTAAAATTTCTAAAACATATGACTATTTACAATCTACTCGATGATCTAATGCCTTTTTCGGGAGAGGATGGACCGAAGGCGAACCGTATCTTTAACAGGACCTATGGTAATAAATCCATCAAACTCGAGTGTGCAATTGGGGGTGGTTCTCTGTTCAATAAGTTTCCGTTCTTTTTCATACATATCGTTTCGTACGCGTCTAATTCTCTATACGAGTTCACGTATTTAAGTAGTGTCAGATTTTTTAAATCAATCTTATGTCTTATGTCTTATCCATATGCTCTGCTACGCTTGATAGTTCAGGTTTGTCGAAACGATAGTGTCTAATATGTTCTTTGAACCTCGTTTCGATACTCCTTTTTGTTTGTCCAATATAAACTTTCTCACAATCATTGCATGCGATTTGGTATATTCCAGACCTTTTTATCATCTCCGGTTTATCTTTGGGATTCCCTAAGAGATTCTTTAAGTTGTTTTTTGACACAAAAGACACGTTCATATTTAGTTGTCGGAAAATTTTACTTAACCCTTTTACTGTTGGGTTGAAAGGAAGAGTTATAAATTTCTTATTACCGGTGTTTGTTGATGTCAAGGTCGTGGAATTTCTGATGTGTTGTTTATATTGGACCTTCCTTAAAATACGGTCGACATCCATAGAAGAGAAACCATTGTACCTCGCTGCATCTTTGATATACTTTAATTCTTTGTCGTCTGACACTACTTAAAAACGTAAACTCGTATAGAGAATTAGACGCGTACGAAACGATATATATGAAAAAGAACGGAAACTTACTGAACAGAGAACCACCCCCAATTGCACACTCGAGTTTGATGGATTTATTACCATAGGCCCTGTTAAAGATACGGTTCGCTTTCGGTCCATCCTTTCCCGAAAAAGGCATTAGACCACCGAGTAGATTGTAAACAGTCATATGTTTTAGAAATTTTAGAGCCTGCGTAGAAAATAATTTGCATGTGTGGTACAGGTTTTACTTTCAGTCGGTAACACGGTTGACAATGAGAGCCCACGTGCTCTCGAAACGCTGCGTTCCGCATAATTAATTAATTAATTTGTGTGAGTGGAGTTTACTGCTATACCTGTGAATTGTACATCCACACAGTCCTTGCAATCGTTATTTGCATATTGTCGCAATTTTGTTTGCATATATGCCCCAGGTTTATACATAATTTTTGAAAAATCGATGGATATATACTCGCATATATTCTTTGCATATAATCCGGTCTCTAGTAATAAGTGTATAGAAGTTAGGGAAGATTACATTGAAAAATAAAATTCCTTATATTGTTCCAGGTTTCGTTTTTTCTATATCAGGCGACGAATTTATAGCGCCTACCTCGTAAACATTGTACCTTTCTTCGTCGCCCCATTGGAGAAAGAATATTACACTAGTGTATTTCAAAAACAGTGAGACATAGAATAGGAAACATCATGGTATTGGGTTACTTTGAAGGTAGAAAGATTGGAAAATTGGTTAAAAAAGATGAGAGAATGACAAAAGACGTGTATTTGAGAATCCTAGAAGACGATGCCGGACCAACCGGGTACCGTACTAATTGGGTAGCGGCATGATAACGATTCCAAACACTCCGTAATCGTGATTAGAGCTTATTTTCAAGACAAATCTACTGAAGAAGTCCTATTCTTAATGGTGTTGAGCCCCTGGAGCGTGGGGTCCGGAAAAGATCTTCCACCGGCAAAACAGCATTCTGGAATGCACCGCAGAAGGTGCGGATGGTGCAAGATTTTTATTAAAAAATCCCAAACTTTTTATCACTTTCTCCTTTTGACGTGGTACTGTTGCCGATTGATTCTCTGAATGACTAGAGTTGTTATTTGAGCTATTCCCATCGTTCGTTGAACTTATAATACAGTCCGACGTTTCTGCAGTTCGTCTACTGTCTCGTCTTCAGGGTAGCCCTGAGAAGGACTGTTGCTTACAAGATCAATCATACGTTTGATGATTCGTGTCTGACATATTCCAGTATTTGAGCTGACTTAACCACTACTAGCTTAGTAGTTAAATCCTTCTCAGGGCTACCCTGAAGACGAACTTCCGAAACGTCGGACCATAAAAATTTAACGAACGATGGAACAACAACTCCAATTACTTATTCCTTTCTCCTAAATTTCTTTCTTTCAAATTTAAACAAAGTCGGTGACGAACATGAGGCATTTCTTCAGGAAAAGGCAAAAGGAAATAGAGAAATGTTGTTGATGATAACATCTAAAGCTCAGTATATAAAGAGTTCAATTTCCTTTTATCTCCCAATCACCTAAAACCGGATTAACCTCGCTATCCGCCAGATGGCGCTAGCTTCGCTGTCATCGATTCGCCGGCACGTAATCTCATCACTCCGTTAAACGGCAACAAATTAAATAACGCGCGCCACTTCAAAATAAATACGTACTCCTCGAAATAGCGAAACCATAGCCGCCACTCGATCGTTGATTGCGTGAATTCTTCTTTCTCGGCTCGCCCGTTACGAACTTTTCTTCCGCGCTGAATAAATATTATTTCTAGACGGGAACGGAACACGACTCAAAAAGATCGAATTATTATCGCGTGAGATCCGAAAATCGAACTATATTGTCGACAGCCGGTCGTTTAACGAAACCGTAGTAGAACTTATACGTGCACTGAGATCTGTCCGGCGTGTTTCTAGCTGAGTCATTCTGTTTAATATTACTTATTTACCGATGTAGGTAGGCTTGAATTTGAAGATCGCGTATAACCCGATGATGGGTTGTAATAGGACGGTGTATATGTAGTTTTTTTCTACGTTTCGAAAAATTTATGTAAATATGTATGAAATGTACGAGTGACACTTTAAATAAATTTACTTTGATGTAATTCTGAAGTTGTATTAGTTACTAGCTAGGATCGATTTTGATACTAAATAATTATATTTACAAGCCCGGGTAGCTCAGTCGGTAGAGCATTGGACTTTTAATCCAAGGGTCCAGGGTTCAAGTCCCTGCTCGGGCGATTTCTTTTTTTTCTTGCGTTTGACCACGTCATTATTTTTTTTTTTAATGTATTTGATGAGGGCTTTATCATTTTAAGTTAAATGCAATAAATTAATCCTAGATGTGAATTGCGCCCCAAAATTTTAGCCATTTTCAGTAGATTGAACTGCATTAAAAAGAAAAAATTTCACTAAGTATAATTCTAGAGCACTAACAAAAGATCATCAGCTGTAATGTTACGAGGTATACAAACCAACGCTAATAAGAAGGAATAAGAATCAACTAGGATTTTGCATACAAGTAAGTCTGTAAGAGGCTATATCTGTGGAATTAATTACATGATGAGAAATGTTATTAGCAAACGCTATCAAAACACCCCCTTCCACCCCTATCACGGTTTACTAATTAAGTTAAATCTTCTGTTACTTCTTACAACGTGTATAAACCGATGAGTTCAACCAAGTCTTATCCATCAAGATAATGTCGCAAGAAATGTCAGGGATATTATTGTATAAGGTATAAGTTTTTTTTTTCTACTTTCGTCTGAGTTATCAAAAAATCCTAAAAACATTTCTGAATCCTTAAAGGTAGTAACTTTACGTGAACCAATTTTAAATTTAGATATGGCATGGAATGCCTTTAACCAGCAAACAATTAGAAAGTGTTGGAAAAATTTGCTTTGCTCCAGTGATGATTATGACGATGAAGACAATGTATGTACCGTTAACCATCATTAGAAAACAGTTACTATCTGATGCCGATGTTATTGACAGTGCATCATCGGAAGTTCTCAAATTATTAAAAGCAATAAATCTCGATATTGTTTGCACAATTACCGATGTTAGTTTATCGAATGACGACAAAGAGATGGATGATGCACGTGAAGAGGAAGATGGAGTGAGTGAAGATGACGACACTGCGATTGAAATAAAAATTACGGTGAGTGACGCGGAAGCTGTAGGAATTTTTAATCAAGCGCTAGATTGGGCTGAGGAAGAACACATATTATATACCGATATTTGAGTGCTCCGTAAACTACGTGCAATGGCATTTGAAGATACCAAGCGTAAATTTACGCAAACAGAAATAGTATAAATAAATTTTACATTATTTTGGAAAATAATGTAAAATTTATTTTTTAATAAACATTCATATTTTCTTTTGTGCAATTTCTTTACAAATAAAATAAGGGTCGCTAATGTAAACTTTCAGTAATGTGAACAGTGCTTGGCTGATATTCACATAATCGAGCATCTACTCTGTATACAACCAGTTTCTGCAAGCTTACATCCAAGTTTATACTGTTTTTTTAATACCTGTCGTATATAATCAATAATACTTGTATTGACGATGTATAATTTAATTTGAAACAAAAACAGAACGACGTATTGTTTATATTAATATCATTATCTCGCTAATTGAAAATCTAATTGCAACCGATCTGTTAAAACGTAACACCCGAATTTCTGTTTACAAACACAGCCCTTTTTTACACGACCATAGCACTTCATTATACGCATAACTTAATTCTACATCTTCATTCCGATAAATACTGTTATTATCGCTAACAACGTGGTCGTTATGGTCAACCAAAAGAATCTCCCGGCCTACCATTAAAGAGCTTAGAAAAAGGCCTGTACACCGTCTCTCTCCTACCGGTATCATTTCACATCGTAATAGTGTTAAGATTATATAGGTATATAATACCCGATCTCTTAAACATTGCCTTTTCTTTTCTTTCTCCTCTCGAAATGCTTGATATCTTTTTTTTTTGCCCCACCTAAAAGCCCATACAATATAATTTTTACGACAACCCGTAATTGTTGTTAATAATACGCTTATTGATAAAGTAAATACGCTGTTAAACAGATGCCCTTTCCTGTAATTTATAAGTAGCGGCGTACGTATGTGCGTGTGTGCGTGTATATAGATTAGAAATTACTATACTTTTCGACGTAATAAAATTTTAAATCCTATTCGAATTTAATTAACGCAATCATCAAGCATTCATTGCTCGGCTCGCTTATCTTTACGGCGCTAGTTATAAATTTTAAACGTTGGCTAGATTCGTTCGAAAATCGTCTATTTATCTCGGGAATTTATTGGACCGAGCCAATAAAATAACATCGTGAAATTAGTGAAATACTAAGAGCTATCGACGTAGCAAACAACTACTACAACTTCCCATCGGTGAAGAGGAATACGTAGGAATTAGAATGAGTTAGCTGAATCGCTTCGAAGAGACGGTGCGATAGGCTGCGTTGGATGTTCGAAATAGTGACCTAGATTCGTCAATCAAAGCGAAAGAAAAAGATCTACGATTCGGATAAGGTACAACAAGAAAATAATACTAAAGAAAAGGATGGATAAATACGGAGATTGTATCTATACATATAGGGAGTTTTTATAGCAAAACAAAACGAGATCTCCGAACTGAAGTTTTAACAATAAGATCGTCGCAAATCTTCATTTTTTTTTTGCGTATATCTTTGTCACTATAAGGTGAGCAACTAAGTTCCCGCTCTTTGTCAATAGATTGCGCCAGCAAAAAGTATTGGTCGACATAGCCAAAGCGTTTTGACACAAGAGTAATTTTGTTTTGGCGTCGTATACTTTTGGTTGTGTGAAAATGTCTGATTTTGTGCTAAATAATCGTCATGTGCGAGAAGTGTTGATTTTCTTTCTTCATTCGAAGAAAACGGCGACTGAAGCACATCGAGAGCTTCACAAAGTTTCTGGAGATGCATGATTGGTTCCGTCGCTTCAAATATGGTGATTTCGATATTGACGACCGTCCATGTGAAGAAAGGCCCAAAACCTTCAAAGACGCTGGATTGGAGGCATTGCTCCATGAGGATCCATGCCAAACACAACAAGACAACAAGAGTTTCCATTGGGAGTTATCCGCCAAGCAATTACTTGCGTTGGGATTGATTCAAAAGCAAGGAACTTGGGTTCCTTATGATTTGAAGCTAAGGGACGTCGAGCGTCGTTTTCTCGCGTTCACATTTTTCATCGCATCGTGACGGATAATGGAAAATGGATTCATTACAGCAATCCAAAGAAAAGAAAGTCACGGGAACTGCCCGGTCATGCTTCTACGTCGTCGGCTATGCTGCGTACTTAGTGGGACCAAGTCGGTGTTATTTACTATGACCTCTTGACACAGAACGAAACCATCACTCGGGGAACGGTATCGACTTCAATTGATGCGATTGAGCCAAGCACAGCGCGAAAAACGGCCACAATACGAGCAGAGGCATAAAAAGGTGATTCTACAGAATGACAACGTTCGACTTCACGTTGCCAAACACTCTCAAATGGGAAGTCCTACCCCACGTACCATATTCCCTAGATATTGCGCCGTCCGATTGTCAGTTGTTCCGTTCGATGGCACATGATCTGGCATGGTCTTCATATGAGCAGTTCCGTTCATATGAAGACATCGAAAAATGGCTTGATTCGTGGATAGCGTCAAAGGTAAAAGTGTACCGTAACGGTATTCAAGCTCTGCCAGAAAGATGGGTAGAAATTGTAGCTAGCGATAGCCGATATTTTGAATAATTCATTTATAACCATTTTTTTTTTACAATAAAGTTGCATTTTCATTAAAGAAAACAGCCAGAACTTAGTTGCGCACATTTTAATAGTTCCAGGGAGATTTTCAAGGTAGTGTTTGAAATCTATTAATTCACTCATTTATTGTTGTAAATTTGTGAAATTTGATTTGAATATTGAGTAAATTTACTACGGTTATAATTTGGAAAAGAATGGAGAACCGCATCCAATAGCTGATATTCATATTACAGCTTTATCTGTCCGCTATGTGGTTTCTGCGATGAAATCGTTGGGGAACAAATTGACTTCTGCACCTGACCATGTTCCTAGTTCCCTTTTCCAGGATTGCGCCAGTGTCCTTTTTCAACCTTTGTGTATTATTTTCTACTTTCTTTTCTACGTCACACCACAGACGCACGCATAATAATAACACATGACTGGGAAAAGCTGTTGATGGATGCGAAGGCATAGATTATTGTTATTGTAATGAAGGTAAAAAATGTATCGTTTAAATAAGAACTAACACGTAAAATCCCACAATACCATTAGAACATTCGTGGGATGTGGGATTCGAACCCACGTTGTATTATAAAAATAAAATAAGCAATCGCAAATTTCTTGTTTGTGTACTATTATTTGCCGTAATTATAAAATGCATTCCACAACATCTAATTAATAAATAATTTCTTCCACGTCCAACAAAAGCTACTGCAAACCACGTCTGCATTTCGCAGGTTTTATCTTCGCGATTCTTCTCATTAACGCTTAGGAGATCGAGCGATGGTACGATGATCTCCCCTCACAACCATTAACAAGTGAAACACGACTTATATAAACACGACCATTATAATAATTTCAAGAACCAGCCCCATAAACACGACGCCGTAGCACTCGAAATGGTCAAATATTGTTTTTAATGCCTCCTCCTTTTTTTTTTCTACGAAGAGACAATAACTGTAAATAATATCAGCGCATAACATATGCATAATCGACCGATGGGCCCCGGAGAAGGTGTAATAACATACGTTTCGAGTTGTTGAACAGCGTACGGCGGTATCGTCGCAAGTCGGAGGGAGATAGACGATCGTATACGGATGAGATACGCGCGTTACTTGCGAAGGTAAAGTCGAGACGTCAGTGAAATTTTAGGATATAGATGGAGAAGGACGGGAAGATGTTATAAAAAGAAAATGAGATGCGTCCACTTCACCTTTGTCTTTGTGGGTAATATTTGCAAAGCTGAAACGGGATTGGGTTGATTATTATTTACGGAAAAAAAAGGTATGCATGTACAGAATGGTAGCTCATGGTGTTCCTTTTTTTTTGCGGGTATATTATGCATATTGCCTCTTACATTAACATATTCTTTATGAGAGTGAATTTATGAGAAATTACAACGTTATATTCGCTTTATGGGAGCGGAAACTTAAGCGAAAATTTTAGGCCAAAACAAATATGAAATCTTGAAATATGCTTGCGATTATAATGAAGGATAATAGAGTTTAAAAAAATGTAAATAGGGGTGTCCCAAATTTAAGATAACTAAAAATTTATTGCGACTTATATCTTCTTATACTAAAATACCATAAGTCTCAGCATCAATTAAAAAGTTCATTCCTAATTACCAACAACAGGGAAAGTCAGTAAATAGTAAATAGAGAAATAGCTCAGAATCATCAACTCGTTCTTGTTTTTGGTCAACAGTGAGCAAACGCGGCACCCACTTTGAACAGAGCTTTCTCATAGTCAAATGCTCATGCAATATAAAGCCAATACGTTCTTTTGATATCTTTACGATGTCAGCTAACTCACGCAACTTCACTTTTCGATCATTCAAAACGATTTTGTGGATTTTTTTGATGTTTTCCGGTGTTACCGCCTCATTTGGACGTCCACTGCGTTCTGCATCATCGGTGTCTCTACGACCACGTTTGAAGTCAGCAAACCAACATTTTATTGTTGTTTCTGATGGAGCGGAGTGCCCATAACACTTTTCAAGCCATTGCTTCGCTTGAACGGTATTTTTTCCCATCAAGAAGCAGTGTAAAATTAAAACACGAAATTGTTTTTGATCCATTGTTTTGAAAATAACAAAAGTAGCATGACTCTTAGCACAATAACTCACAAACTAATGAATAGAATATCATGAAATTTTAACAGCTGTCTTTTGAAGGTAAGTATTAACTGAGAGAAAGGTGACTGCAATAAAACTAGCGTCTTCTATGTGTTAAGCCCGGGACTTTTCAGCCCATGTGTTATAGATTGCTCCACACATGCGGATCGCTTTAATTTTTCACATTTTCCAATATGTGACGGAGTTAAGTAGTAAATTATCACGTTGGAAACACACAAAAGCTTAAACTTATATGGTGGCTGCTTCACGATTACCCCACACAACTCAGACGCACTTCGTAACATCACCACCATTTATACTACACATTAGAGGTTTTATTTATTCACCATGAATACTCGAATCAATAACCTAAGAAAGGTGATGCTTGTTGCGTATTAACACGATTTCGATTGCGAAACGGCGATTATACATTTACATACGCAAACAATTAAATTAAATTACCAGTGGTATCGTAGTAGAAGAAATAAGCGAGGACCATAAAAAAAAGGAAAACCAAACAGCCACTGTTTACCGTTTGAGAAGAACAAGAAGGAGCAGCAGCACTTGTTAGACAAGTATTTTCATGGCGTCGTGTCGGTACGGAAACCGTTGTCTTTTTTTTTGTGACTTTGAATCGTCACCGTTTTAATTGTCGAAATTTTCGTTCGGTTGTGGAGGATGTAAAATTGACGAATTTAGGTAAATTAAACGATCCCTGGATAAATTTACAACGTACACAATTTGTTCAACGTTACATTTCCCACACATGAACCGTACATACGTTTTTGCGGATAAAAAAGTTCTAAATGTAAATATCTTAATAGCAAAACGACATTCCTTCGCTATACCTACAGCAATTATAACGAGATCTCGCAGACTCGGAACTTATGCTTTTCGTACGGATTTATAATCGTCACGGTGGTCGTAAAAAATGCAATAAAATGGCGAAAGTTTTAAGTTTTATATCGCCTTGACGGAGATACCACACTTATGTAGGTATACATGTTTTAGTAGCAAAAAGAAAAGAAAACGGGAAAGGGTACACCAACGTGTAGTCGATACCAGCAATGAAAATCAAGTAGTCTGGTCGTTCGGCGTAAACTCTAATACTTGAACGGATATAGGCATGGATGTGATGTATATTATACATTTTATGTATATGCCAACGTGTATGCTTACGTACATATATAAGAATGATACTTATATGTATACCACACTGATCGTGAGAATGGATATTATGAGGAACTGGTACGAATATAACACGGTCGCATTATAGCTGTTGAATTATATAGTGGAACTAAGAATTATGGACTAACACTCTTAAAAAAAATACGGGCAAGTCAATTCGCAATCTTAATCCAGCATTATCGACAACCGTTGTGTTGCGACAATGGCAAGAGGCCGTGAAAGCCTGAGAAACTATTTAATTTCGCATAAATTTGGAAGAAATTGGTAGAAAAACACAACGTATCAAACGAATATATATATATTTTTTTAATCCTATGTCCCTTGTACCTTGCGGTGCCGGACTATTTATTTTCTTATTTTTATCTTCCACAGGTTCTTGTTCTGAGCCAGTTGTTTGGCTTCAATCCATCCCATACTTCTCTTTTCCAATGTTCTATACACCTGCTCCTTCCAGGTGTTTCGCGGTTTACCTATTCTGTTTTTACTTCAAATATCCTCTTTGTGATTCGATCTTCTTCCATTATGCGTAGATGTCTAAGCCATCCCAGTTGTTTCTCTTCTATGATTATTTCTATTGGCTTGATATTTAGACTATTAGTGATTGTCGTGTTTCTGATTCTGTCTCTTCCAGTTACTCCTTCTATTCTTCTTAAGAATCTCATTTCCATGGCCGTAACTCTGCTTTTGATTCTATTCGTGGTTATCCATGACTCACTACCATATGTTAATGTTGGTCTGACCACTCTTTTATACACCTTTGTCTTTATTTTTTCTGGTATTTCTTTTTTATCCAGAAACGAATTTCTCAATATGTTATATATTTTCGCGGATTTCCCTATCCTCTCATTTACCTCTTTCTCTATTCTCCCATTGTCTTCAATAATAGTTCCTAAGTAATGGTAACTTTTAACTTGTTCCAATGCTTTTTCCCCGATTTTGATGCTATGTTTTCTTTCTTCTGCTGCTATTATCATTGTGTTTGTTTTCCTCGTGTTTATCTACATGTTTATCTTTGTTAGTTCTTCTTGGTATATCTTCAAGATTTGCTGTAATGTCTCTTCCGAGTGTGCTATCAGTACCATATCATCTGCAAACATTAGTTCCTGTACGTTAATTGCATTCATTTTCAGCTTTTTTAACAGCATTGTCTATTAATATAGAGAATAACAATGGGCTCAATACGCATCCCTGTTTTAATCCAATTTGCGATTCGAATTCAGCTGATTCTGCATTGGAAGTTCTCGCCTTATTCTTATTGCTTTTATACAATGCTTTAATCATCTGTATCATTCCTTTCTCTAAACCTCTCCTTTCCAGGTTCTGCCATATATCTTCTCTTCTTACCCTATCAAAAGCTTTTTTAAGATCTATAAAACATATATGTATTTCCTTTCCTTTCCCTATTAGTTTTTCTCCTATTTGTCTGATTACAAATATTAAGTCCTGGGTGCTTCTTCCGTTTCTAAATCCATGTTGAGTATCTTCTAGCGTTGTTTCCAGTTTCTCTCGGAGTCTTTTTTCTAGTATTCTTGTCAATACTTTTCCTGGGATGCTAGTTAATGTTATTCCCCTATAGTTTGAGCATTCCTTAGAGTCTCCCTTTTTGTATATGGTCATAATTATTCCCATATTCCATTCCTTAGGTATTTCTTTTTTATTATAATGTTGTTTAAGAGGTCAAGTAGTTCTTCGTTACCTTTGTCTCCCATATATTTTATCATTTCAGCTGTGATTCCATCCTCCCCGGCCGCCCTTTCTAGTTTCAGTTTGCTAACAGCTTCTCTGACTTCTTCGTCGCTTATTGGTGTGATACGTTCATCGTCGTTTTTTGTTTTATGCTCTTTTTCTCTTATGTATCCGTCTTGTTTTATTTTTGTGAGTTCTTCAAAGTACTGTTTCCATCTTTCCATTATCTCTTTTTCCTCAGTTAAAATATTTCCTTTCCCAAACGAATATTATAAGATGTATAGAGAAAGAAACTGCAAAATCATAAACAAAATATCGAAAAAACACTATGCTAGAAGGAATAATTGATAACCACACAATACCGGATCATATAGCCAGCCTCGGCGAAGAAGGGCAAACTTCAGTGCCGTGCAGAGAAAAACGCCTATGCTTATTTATGAAGGTCACGATTATAAATGATGCGAGTACGTGACCGTTGCTGATACGGCCGCTCGGCCCCTCCACGTTGTTCTCCGCACTGCACTGTAACTTGCCCCACTTTAACGAGACTACTTATAAACGGTGGAGTAAGTCTGTGTTAGAGTAGATACAGTGACCGGTACAATACTGTTCGATTTTGTAATGTATCCAACAGTTTCCTCTATAATGCATTCGACACGATTAATCGCACATGTTCGATACCCCTGTCCTAGTAATAAAATCGTGGAACTCTATTTATAATATACAGTGCTTACTTACCTGTCACCTAGAAATGGTTCTAACCAATAAAATAAGTCCTCAGCGGACGTATATGGTAATTATACTACAGTATAGTAAGTAATAATTCATAGAAATGACATACATTTATTTTATTTACGTAAAAAAAACTGTACATACTTTCGTTAACGACATAAACACTTCTTTACCCAGCTCGTTCCCCTTATTCCAGCGAAATTAACCTCGTTTTTCTCTTTTTCCAACTCGACCCATTACACGCCAATTAAGTAACATTGCGAGATGCTTTCAGCTGTCGCTGCTAAGTCCGCGAATAGACGAGTACGAATTTTCAAACGAACACGCTCCATCCGATCATTCTCGGAACCTCATTTCTACGTACGCATTGTCGTTGCGCCGCTACGTAAGGACGACGTCCAGAAACGTGCGTAGTAAGCGACTTACGCAGAAGGAACAGATGAAGACGGTATGTTAAACGCGAAATAGCGCAGTCAAGTAATGCTGACTTATTAGAAAAAGAAGACCGCACGGTAAATAAGAGAAAACGAAAGCCATAGAACGAGGACGACCTCGCGGTCGTTGAGGGAAAATAATTGAACGTCATCTTCCATCGACACCGCCGGATAAAGAAAGGAAGTATCCCTGCGGTCCCACCCTGCGAGGGCCGATTCAAATGAGAAACGTTTCGGTATGGAGATAATCAAGCCGCACAATCGGATTGATATGGGACGTTAGAAGGTCGAAAAGCTGGCTCGGGGTGAAGCAAATTGAGTTACCAACCGATGAAAGATGGGAATATAATTGTAAGAAATGAGATTGTTGATTGAGTGTCCCCTTTTTTCTTCTCTCCAATCGGCTACTATACGAAGTAAGTAGTGAATATGTTCAAGAATGTTTCTAGAAGTATATTGCCTTGAACGTGCAGGATAATCGGATAATTTTTAATAAATGCATCTTCGCTGAGATCCTATTATGTACGTTGCATATGGGCAGTCGTTTGTATCGGTGATTTAGCTCACATTTCTATCAGAGATAATGTCTGACTATAAATTATGTTGTAGACAAAGTTTTGATTCAATTATTCGTAACCTTTTTGAAATTACGACGAATTCACCAAAAATACACAGCCGTTAATGAATTTGATCTATTCTAAAGATATTTAAGGAAATTCATAATAGTTTTCTTAGAATAACATTTACAATTAAATGTTGATAGTACATACATACTCATATCATACAAGGAGCGTGAGCACAACATTCTTATCTTCAATCTTGCTGGGTCACCGAAGGCTGCTAGAATTGAACGGTTGAAGGAGGATGAAACGACTGTGTCCACCACTCTTCGGGGTTTGAAAACTGACTGCGTTCTGGACGATATCAGTGTTGTTCGGCTCGGGTTCTTCAGGCGGCGTTTTTTCCTCCCGTTTGAAATTATCGAAGGCCAACAAGAACAAATCCTTAATGCCTCTATCGATTTCCATCGACTTAATTATTAGACAGCGTGAGTATTTGAAGAATTTTCGACTCAAACTAAAAGAACTGAACGATCAAGATCAAAACAAAACCAACCACGATATCAGTAGATCATCTAGGGGGATTGAAAACGACTTGAACTCAGTGGTCTCGTGGTGTAATGGTAGCACAGTACGCCGGAAACGAAAGAATTGTGGGTTCGAGCCCCTCCGAGACCGATATTTTTTTCAGTAATTTAATTACGTTGGATAATTGCAAGAAAATTGTAATTCTATCATTACTAATACCAACGGCGGTTTAGTATTAATATTGATATTAGTTTAAAAGTACATAAATAATTCACCAAAAATAATTGATCTAAAGAACTCAACTCATCCAAAAATGTTGAGTAACTGAGTGTCTTCAGCTTCTATTATCAAAATGTCAGGGGCCGTAGGTCGAAAAACTATTACTCTTTATTCTAATATCTGTAACGACGATTTTGACATTATTTGTCTCACTGAAACTTGGCTGGATGCGGATATATACTGTAGTGAACCTTCACCTACAACGCACATGGTGATTCGTCGTGACACAGGTTTCGACGTGGTTAGTAGAACAAGAGCCGGCGGAATATTATTAGCTTGTAAGTCGAATTACTATTTGCAGCAATTTAATTATAATCAGATGTTTGTAAATTTTCGACTTATTGATTTTATTGGCTGTAAGGTAGTTGTTAATTCAAACAAATTTAATATACATATATGTTATTTATATTTCCCTTTATCTTGAAGTAGTTATTTGTAAGGTTTCCCGACTTTGCTCGAGGCAAAATTATCTTTTATAAACGAAAAAATTGTAATATTTGGCGGTATTAATATTTCCCTAAGTTCCATGATGTAAAAGTTCAAATCGAAAACGAGTTTATGCATTTTTTAAATCAAATTCAAATCAATAATGTATTTACCTAGTTCTTACAAACCTAGTTCCTACATTATACTTCAACTTCTGATTTTATTCACTATTTAAGCCATCTCAACACTGGTTTAGATTCATCTTTCTTTGTTCTATCTATTACATTTGTCTCACTTTTAAACTCCTGAATTTTAAGCAGAGATCGGTAACACAAGGTATACAAATAAACATGTAAGAAATTTGTATGAAACACGAGCAAATGGTAGTAAAGATTACGAAGACAACACCCACAAAGAGCAACTTCTAGAGGAGGATAACATAACACTGGAGAAAATTCATGAAGCATTAGCAAAACTGAAAGTTCGGATGATCTGCATTGAAAACAGTAATCACATCATTGTTCCAAAAAATTATTTTGACTCAAAATGTGCCCATTGATTGGAGCAATGACATCACAATACCGATCTACCACATAAAGAGGAAAACAATATGACATCTTTACTAACCGGCATACGTAAAACAGGTTCGATTAGATTAATTAAGGGTGATATTGCACTGCGACCTATTGATCTTTTGTGTCCCCTTATCTGAGTTGCAACTGCTAGGATTTACCCGCACTTATAGCTTCGCATCCAGTCCAAGAGTTTTAGTAAATTGCAATAGCTGTGATGGTTTTAGAGGTATTTTCACCTCAGCTATGACGTCTTTGCCAAGATGGTTGGTACGGGTCTCTATAATGGCAGCGCAGTTAGATGTTAGGACTTTCAGCCTCTACCCCTCACAAAATCTGCAGTTGCTATTCTGTTTGACACCTACCCTTGTCATGTCTTGCCCAAGGTGACAAAAGTCTCTGGCTATTTGAGGGAGGAATAAATATATGTCCGCTGAAAATTAAGGTTTGCATATATGTACATAACAGCAAAAGCGAAGAACATGATGAAGATAGCGGAGATGAAAACACTGAGGACTATGAAGAGAGTGAGTTTGAGGGAGATAATATAATTTACGACGCTTTTCGAGGGACCATGTCGACAGAATAACAGAAGATCGATGGGCGAAATGGGCAAAAGATGAAATACTGAATTCTAAGCTACCTAAGATCTGCTTTTCAAGCTTCAACATCAAGAAGACTAGAAGAAACAAGAGCAAGTCTTAGGAAAAGGGAAAAACAAGAAGAAGACGAATTTTGAGCAGTGCTCTAGTCTGTTTATTTTTATCAGCTAACCTCGTATATTCCAAGAATTTCCAGCTTCGTTAGAGTTCCGAAATTCTTCCCGATAAAATTTATACATTTATTATACAACTGCGCGTGTAAAATTTGAAGTCCTGCGCCGGTGTTACGGAACCACTTCACATACTTCACTATATCAAAACGCGCGTACATACTTACGTAGAAAAAAAATCAAGGATAGCTTGTGCTCATTATGAAAGCCACTAAAAACGCGTCGAATAACAGAATTCATCACATCGGCGCTTGTAAAATCGTACCGTTTTCAACGGACGAAAGCGAGAGATGTACGTGCGAGGTAGAGACGTAACGTCTCGGGAATTTGGTAACATCACATAAACTAGACGCATGACAATAAGCAGCGGATTAACATAAAGTACAATTTAAAATGGTATAAATATTAAAAAGGAACATCCTAGACAACTGTACGGTGTATAATTTAAATGAGCTTCGTTCTATCGCGTCTACGATTGTAAATGATTAACCGTTTGTTTTACGAATACTTGAATTCTATTTGTGATATTGTGATCTATTAAAAAGAAAAATAGTGTATGGGATTAAAATGATATGAAATAAGAAGGACTGAAAGCACCAATCAATTCATTCAGTAATTCAATTGCACATTTGAATTGTTTAGCGTTTAAAATGGTACGCATATTACGTGTAAGTCCGGCGATTACGGTGGAGTTTGAAGAACTTTTGGACCGTTGTATGGTAGTCATTCTCTTAACACATGGGCTGAAAAGTCCCGGGCCTAACACATAGATGACGCTAGTTTTATTGCAGTTACCTCTCTCTCAGCTAGTACTAACCTTCAAAAGACAGCTGTTAAAATGTCATGATATTCTATTCATTAGTTTGTGAGTTATTGCGCTAAGAGTCACGCTACTTTTCTTATTTTCAAAACAATGGATCAAAAACAATTTCGTATTTTAATTTTACACTGCTTCTTGATGGGAAAAAAATACCGTTCAAGCGAAGCAATGGCTTGAAAAGTGTTATGGGGACTCCGCTCCATCAGAAACAACAATAGAACGTTGGTTTGCTGACTTCAAACGTGGTCGTAGAGACACCGATGATGCAGAACGCAGTGGACGTCCAAATGAGGCGGTAACACCAGAAAACATCAAAAAAATCCACAAAATCGTTTTGAATGATCGAAAAGTGAAGTTGCGTGAGTTAGCTGACATCGTAAAGATATCAAAAGAACGTATTGGCTTTATATTGCATGAGCATTTGACTATGACAAAGCTCTGTTCAAAGTGGGTGCCGCGTTTGATCACTGTTGACCAAAAACAAGAACGTGTTGATGATTCTTAGCAGTGTTTGGCCATGTTTAAACGTAACAGACCGGAATTTTTGCGTCGATATGTGACAATGGATGAAACATGGATCCATCACTTCACTCCGGAATCAAAACGATCGTCATCTGAGTGGACAGCAACTGGTGAACCTCGTCTAAAGCGCCCGAAAGCACAACAATCGGCTGGAAAGGTTATGGCCTTATATTTTGGGATGTGCGTGGTGTAATATTCATCGACTATCTTGAGAAAGGAAATACCATCAACAGTGAATATTATATAGCGTTATTGGAGCGTTTGAAGGCCGAAATAGCAAAGAAACGACCGCATATGGCAAAGAAGAAAAATTTGTTTCATCAAGACAACGCACCGTGTCACAAGTCAATCAAAACAGTGGCAAAACTACATGAATTGAACTTCGAATTGCTCCCACATCCACCGCATTCGCCAGATTCGTCTCCCAGCGACTACTGGCTGTTCGCAGACCTCAAAAAAATGCTCGCCGGTAAGAAATTTCGCACGAATGAAGAGGTTATCGCTGAAACTGAGGCCTATTTGGAGGCAAAAGATAAATCGTTCTACAAAAGTGGTATTGAAATGTTAGAGCGGCGCTGGAATGATTGCGTTGCTCTTGATGGAGATTACGTTGATGAATAAAGCTAATTTTGAACCAAAAAAACCGTGGTTTCTTTGTTAGGCCCGGGACTCTTCAGCCCATGTGTTATATAGGTATAGAACTTTGAAATGGAATAAAACAAACATGAATTTTTTAATGAAATTTACTTTATTCGAAAGATAATCTTGTGACATTATAATTTAAATATGACTTTTGGCATATGACCGCAACGGCTCGCTCGGAGGTAGTCTTATCAGGAGGTCCAATTTTTGATGACTTCTTCCAACATTTGTGGCCGTATATCGGCAATAACGCGGTGAATGTTGTCCTCTAGGTGCTCGATCGGTTCGGGCTTATCGGCGTAGACTAGCGACTTCACATATCCCCATAGAAAATAGTCTAGCGGCGTTAAATCGTACGATCGTGGAGGCCAATTCACTGGTCCGAAACATGAGACTATGCGGTTACCAAACGTTTCCATCAATAAATCAATTGTGGCACAAGCTGTGTGACATGTTGCGCCGTCTTCTTGAAACCACAGCTTCTGCACATCATGATTGTTCAATTGATGAACGAAAAAGTCAGTAATCATTGCAACTTTGTATAATTTCTTATTGTGTATAGACAGATACATTTCATGGTCATATTAAATTTGTTTTATGCTTGCTTTATTTTGTAACAAAACTAACTCTTTTAGTTTTAGTTTTAGTTACAGTTTTACAACAAGAAATATGTAGTAATTTAAAAATATACATATTTCTTATTGTGCTAAAGTATATACACGTAATTGACCCCACTATAATGTCCGTAGATAACACGATTAAGTAGGCTTAACTTAATAACTCAATCCCAACGCGGTAAAACAAATGAATTACCATTAATCAACGCTAATCAGATAAATCTAGTGAAAATACAAACACATACGCCTGTACGTAGCCGGACTAGACACTCGAGAGTCTCGAGACCAGTCAGGGTTAATATGATAAACGTTCGGCTTTAGACAAGCTGTCCCGTGGTCGTTTTTATCATCGTTAAGGGTTGGCCGTGCTTGTGGAATTCGTGTCGAGACCGACAGTCGAAAATACTAAGCCCCCCTTAGGTACAACGCGTTGATTTCGTAACGACCGGCAGATTCAATACGACTCCGCTCAATAATATATCACGCGTACGATTCAATTGGTTGTAATTTCAACGATACTACAATATTAGAAAGTAGCACCAGTGCATTTCCTAGAATTTTAGGCACCCGCGAGCATCCAGCGTCATGTTTCGATTGTCCGGCAAAACGTCGAGATTATTATGCCACAAATAGTCGATGTTATTGGTCGTTGGTGGCTTGCCGATGTAAGTTAAAAACGTTGGCGGCTTCGTATTCAAACCGTCAAAAGCGTTTTTGTAAACCGCAGGAGACTATTAGCCGTTTGAAACGGTGAATGATGAGGATGTAAAAGTTTAAAGATTCTAGCTGTTATCGTGGAAGACCCGAGCAATCGAACGAGTGGAATTTATAGATTGAAACTGAAATATAATGGTGGTAAATTGAAAAGGTTTGCATAGTTTGGTAAATGTCAGTGAAAATTATTTAACATGGAGAGAAACAGAAGCCCGAAAATAATTTTTAATTTTCCCAAATTACGAAATTGATACAGGACAGCATCAGAAATAGTTTCAGATTATTTGAATCAAATATGGTCACAGATAAAGACTCTTAAGGAATCAAAAGCAATTAATTCCTGGAAAATTTGTAATCAGGAAATTTCTAAACAAAAGAAGCGTACCCGTGTTCTCTACAAACATTGTGGTACCTCGAGCCGGATTCCAGCGACATCTTACAATATATCTCGGCAATCGGTAAGTCTCCAATTATTGCTTTCTTCCATTTACCCATGTGATCCTCATATTGCCTTGTCCTTTTTCTTCTTATATCCTTATACTTTTTTCCACATTGCTTCCAACCCCATTTCTTTTATCTGGTCCTGTTTCCATTATTTTTCCTATAATTCTATCTAACCTCATCCTTACCGCTATGTAATTTGCGCGCCTGCTGCCTTCCTTGGATGTAGAAGGAATTCGCCGATTCTGGATCCTCCTTATGGGAATCCCGTGTGTTAGAGAGGGAGAGAGGTTCCTCCTTATGGGAGTTTCAATATGTAAAAGATAGACAGACATAATGAAAGGTATCCCACCAGCGTTAACAACGTAATTAAAAAATTTATACAGGGTGCCTCATAAGAAAATATACACGGGGCGTATCACAACATAGTGCTCAAAATGGCGGATGGAGATGGCGTCCGTAAATTACCTTTTTATATTTTCTTTGTATTCTTGTACCCCGCTTTTCATTTTGAAATAGCGTAAAATGTGAATTTAGACCCATCAATCTTTAGCCGGCTATCCAAATTTATCACACTGTATTTTCAAACTTATAACCCTGCATAGACAATGGCGGCACAATACTACTTTTGAATGGGCCTGTACACTGCCAGTAAACTACTTTTTATACAGAAACAGTACTTCCTGTTATTTGATTTTATATAATGTTATGTTATATATGTGAATATAATCTTGCTAACGTCATCTTTTTAGCGCGCAATATCATCTATCATCTTGTTTGCATGTGCCTAGCTATCCTCTCATGGACGCCGTCTTCATCCGCCATCCTGAACACTATGTTGTGACACACCCTGTATATGCTTGCTTTTCCAATGCCGTTAGCTAGTAAATGTATCGACAATAGAACGAAGACTAGTAAAAGTCGGTCTAAGGAGTCGTATAGCTGTAAGAAAACCACGCTTAAGTTATATACACAAACGGAAAAGACTAAATTGGTCAAAAGCTCAGGCAAAACTGGAATGTAAATGACTGGAAAAATCTGTTATGGATGGATGAATCGAATTATTCGGAAGTAAACGTTACACTTTTGTCCGTCTCCGCTCTGGAGAAAGAATGTTAAACGAGTGTATTTTAAAAATAGTACAACACGAAGGAGGAAGCATTATGATATGTGGTTGCTTTAGAGGCGGAAGGATTGTGGCCTTATTATGATTTAAGGAATTTAGAAAAGTTGTAGTTTTGAATTCGGATCAATTCTTCAAATTCGCACTAAGTTTTAAACGACAAATTGTTAGTTTTGTATCTGAAGCAAGTACAGTATTCCATATCTTTTAAACGATACTGTACACAAATAACCAGACTCTAAAAAAAACACTAAAGATCTCCACGATAAACAAACTAAACGACTTCCACATAAAATACAATAAAAATTTCGCATGATAACCCATCTAAGACTAAAACAATGAGAAAATATTGCACGCCAGAACATGAGCACGTATTTTATAGGTGCTTACGTCTTTTGTACTGCTAATTTACATTTTTTCTCAATCCCATCGGGTAGAAAGACCTTGGAATGGCAATCGAGACGAAAAAAGTTACTTCATTTCGAGGAAAATGCAAATTTCACACTCAATCGGCTTCTGTATTAGTCTCTAGCGATTCCGACGCGAATACAGCGACCTCTGACGGGTACATCGGTTAAAAACGCGTACGATCTCATTACCGGACACGTAGCTGTCGCATACGTCATGGTGACAGGGCGACAGGATAATATCTCCGGAGAAAAATCGCGTTGCGCCGCGGGAAAACGTTAGAATGGGACGTCGCGTTGTTCGGAGTGCCGCAAGGTACATATCTTGCGTCTTTAACGCGCGTTAGGTTCGGCACAGTCACGTCGCAAATATCTATCGATGCAATGAGTCGATGTCGAAATAAACGCTACCTATGATGAATAATCTCCGGAAAGGAGTCATGTTTGTACCCTGCGGCACGCTTATAATAGGTTGATTAATCGATTGTTTCATACACACGGATTCTTTTCCGCGGTTTTAGAAAGATGACGGAGTAATTTTTTTTTAATGTTTCACAAGTGTTTCTCAAGAAAAGTATATGCAGTTGATACAGGGTGTTTCGATGGGAATTACAATCCTTGATATGTAAAAAAGAAATATTTTCACGTATTTATATGCTCAAACCTTCTAGATATTGATCGTGTTTTGAAGCATAGAAAAAAAAACTAAAAATGCATTAACAATAAGAAAGGAATAGGATGCGAAAATAGAATGATATACAAAGTGTTCCATTCAAAATAGTATACCAGGTGTATGCATAAGTTTTTGCCATATCTTTGCTAAAAGGAAACACGGGGAAATTATTTTTTTATCTGCTTCTACACATTTCACACATTTTTCAGGTTAATTTATGGATACCACACCAGGAAAACTACTTGCCCTTTGCGGCAAACGATGCGATGGTCAGATGGCGCCAGGTTTGCGGAGTTCTTGCCAAAGCGATTTGGTCTTGGTATTGAAGGATGGGTTCGCCAGATGAAAGCCACGATATCTTCCCTTTTAGGTTTTCAAAATAAATTTTTTGTCACCCGCCATAATTCGATACGAAACTAATTCCCTTTGGTGGCGTTGAAGCAGCATTTCACAGGTGACTGCGATATTCGGAAAAAAACACCTGGTATATTTCTTAGCCGAATTAGCCCTGCTAATGTTAACCGATTTGAACTTCATATTTCATATAGAACACCCTGTATACCGACCTCAAATTTCGTCTGAACTCTATACGAAGCTGCAGTAAGAAGCTGTACGGTCCAGCGAGTGAGTTGTAGCCATATATAACCCGTAGTAAAGCGCCACCATGCTGAGGATTCCCTCGGACGCTACAGGGGTTCTAAAAATGTTCCGTATCACCGGCGTAGAACGCAAATAAACTCCCATAAAAGATCAAATCAAAATACCAGCGCTATAAAACGAAATACCCAAATCAAAAGCTTCAGTAATCAAATTAACCCATAATTCTTAATGCTTGAACGGAAATAAGTGAAATCTTTAAGTTCGTATCGATTAAAAATAGAGAGAGTATCGTTTCGGTACTACTGGAGATCGCAGAGGGTAACCGCATAACCACAAACCATTTAGAAATGTCAAAATTACATTACTTAAGGTCGGGATGCATACCACCACCCCGTGCAGTCCGTAGATCGTAGCTTTGTCTCTCGGTTTCTCGTGCCGTCTCTCTTACGACCGTGGATTATCTTGGCGTGGATCTTAACGACGATGATTTACAGGAAGCGAAGGCAATAAAAAACAAATAATAAACAGGAAGATTGTTGTCTTTTTAGCAGGATTAAGATTGGGAAATTATTAGAAAGACATTTTATATAATTTACATGTTTCGTTTTAATTCTTTTTTGTTTTGGTATTAAAATTGAGGAGTTTTTGTTGATGTTAAGTTAGGGTAACGTGAATATTTGGAATTTCGACGGGGATAAAATCATTAAAAACGCGTCTTAAGTGAAATTTTAGACGCTTACATAGTGCGTCAGCTTTTATTAAGTTCTATGTGAATCAAGTCTTTCGATTTGTTCAATTATAAGGATCTTTAAATGTGGATCTAAATACGGCGAAACATTTTCGAATTTAATGAGTTCCAATTCATAAAATAAATACATTATCCTATGTTAAAACGAAAATATACAGGGGCGTCTTTAATTTAAAACTATCAAATCATACATTGCATCATTGCTAACGAACTCATTGAGTTCGCTGTATCTCAAAGGTTTCAATAGTATATACACTAGGGTGACAGAATAAAACAGACACCTACTAATTAAAAAAAAAATCTATTCTCGTTATATATACAAAATATTTTTAAATTTTTAAATTAGACTAATATTTTGTCGATCCACCTTTACTTGCGTGAAGTGCTGTGAGTCGTCGTGGCATAGAATCTACTAAATGATTAATGGTGTCTTCTGGAATATTTAACCACTCTTCTGTAACAGTTGCCGCGAGTTCTTCCGTATTGCTGGGTTTTCGGGGTCGTTTCGCCATATTTGTCTGGATTATGTGCCAAACATTCTCTATAGGATTCATGTCTGGTGATTGGCCCTGGCCATGGTAAAATCCGAATCCCCTGTTCCTCTTTCGATGTGGTTGTTGTTCTTGCTTTGTGGCGGGGTGCTGCATCCTCCATAAAAGTGGCGTCTTCTTTAGAGAAAATGGCGTTATCGAATATCGGTAGTAGTCCTTCTGTTAATATTTGGATATATTTTGCCATATTTATATTTCCGTCGCAGATTACTAATTGCGATCTTCCACCATACCATATCGCGCCCCACACCATGATGTTCACACCGTCTGATGCAAAAATTTGTCGTACAGTTGTTGTGACGAACGTCTCCATATCCACGTACGACCACTATCACTGAATTGGCAGTATCTGTTTTCATCTGAAAAAATGACAGACCGCCAAAACTCTTCGGGCTTCGTTCGCATTTCGATTGCCCAAGCCATTCGGCGCCGTTTTTGAAACGCCGTAAGGAGAGGTTTTTTCTTTCCCACCCTTTTATACATCCCCACACTGTGGAGGTATCGCAGAACGGTGCGCTGACTTTTCTGTGAAATTGCCGCAAGCTTAGCTGTACTTTTTCGCGGTTCTCTTAACACTTCGCGCACAAGCACCTTTTTACTTCTTTCAGAAGGTCCCGCACGACCTGGTCTCGGCTCCACTGTTGTTTTTTCCTTGCGTTTAAATTGTGTAATCCCACGGTTAACTATGGGCAACGGAATATTTAAAAATTTACTTATTTCACATTGCGAAGCGCCGCGTTCACTCTGGCCAACGATGCGACCCCGGGTGAAGTCGCTGATATCACTCGAACCTTGTAAGCGAGGTATAGTTGTAACAATACTAAACTATGACGAATTCCTTCCGATACATCTACCCCTATCTTAATGACAAGAGAAAGTTCTTAATTCGTGCTTACAATTTAGCTGTTTTCATATTTATACCGCTTTACCTGGTGTCTATTTTATTCTGTCACCCTAGTGTAGCTCCTCTCCATTTTATTAGGGAAACCAAATGGAAACCCTTACCCATTCATGCACGATAAGGCACCATGCCACATGACCAAATTCATCCAAAGTTGTTTGGAAACGCACGTTCTGTCAGTGTTACCTTTGAATGCAATTGAGAACGTGCGAAGTGTTCTAAAATCACGCGTGTATTTGATAAGATATAGATAATTCAAAAGTAGCAATTATAAAAGCCAGAGGAGGCATTACAAAATATAACTTATATAGTTGTGATGATGTCTGTAAACAGTTCTGAATAACCATTTGCTTTTTCATTGTATATTTTAACAAATTCGCTATTTTACAAGTGGCTCTAATACAATGGACAGGGACTGTAGTCCTGGCCAAGTAAATTAAACTCAAATTTTCAACTTACAATAGAAATTAAATTGTAATATGTACCACATAAGCTAAACCTGATCACTTGTAACTTTAATAATTACCAGAATATAATCACGCAATTAGGTTCCGCTATTTTCCTTGGAATCTTTACAAGTGAAATAATGGTAATCCCAAGATAAGCTAGGTGAAAAGAGATAGCAAATCGTTAGTTGAACATCCTTACTGCCTAAGGGATCATCAGTTGAATTTGCCGAGTTAGAGCTGGTGTAGTGGTGATTTTAATGAAGTAATACAAAAGTTAAATCTAGTTTTAAGTCTGTGGAGATTGTGTTAATTAGACCAAAAAGAGATAGAATGTACTCCCACATAGCAAATTTTTACTTTTATATAGTGGACATTAAGGTTTTCACGAAATCTAAACTAAAGCTAAGTAAATATGTACATACAACAGAAATAAAATATAAGAGTAATGCAATCTTTTAATATTCACTACCGATATAAGTATAACCAATACCATGTCCTTGTACACACTTTTCTAGAAAAAGAAATGTCTGCGATAATACTTAAGAGGCTACTATCATTTCTTCTCATCACATTTCTTTCACTATGACGTACGAGCTAAAGGTTTCTAACCAGAGTTGATACTTCTGCCTCGGGGTTCTCTTTCCTAGATGATGGATTACCGCCTGATTGCGGGGTCTATTGTTCCCCAAACAGGGTGACTTACTTCATTTATTTTGTATGACGCTATGCGACATTCATTTTTTTCCCTCTTTGATGTATTAGGGTGGTATCTCTTAAGAAGATCTCTGTGAGAATTTTGAGAGGGAAGATATTATTTAGAAGCATTAGTTACACATATTTGCGTGATAGTATCAATATATAGCGTATAGCCTATGGGGGCTGGATTTATTGATGAAGTATGGTAACGATTCTTTATACGTTAGATGAAATTGTAAATAACAATGCGATGGCACGCAATTTTTTATTTATATATTTCTTGCAGTCGTTTTTATCCCAGAATAACAACCGTTTATTGCAAATAAATCGGGAAATTCACAATTTTTTTATTGTGATAACCAGCGGTGGTATTTTATCCTTCCGCAGATTCAACTTACTTCATTAAATATTTACAAGGCGTAAAAGAAAACAACGATAAGACGACCGACTACCTCACGTCAAAATCTCGAAGGAACTAATGTAACAGAGATGTTGATATGAAGACAAAAATAAAATAGATAATGATACTATAACCATCCCAGTAATACTCTAGTTCTACCAATACTACCTAAGTAGTTGTAGCAAACACAAAAATTAAATTTCGATAAGACAAGACATCCACATATTGTTTTCCTTAAATTTATACCAGAATATTCTTTGCTGCCATATGAAATGGAACCAATTCCGACGAAATGTATAGGGAAAAATATTTAAATTTTGCTTCTTGCTAAAGATGAAGTTAAATTGATTTGGGTGAGTTTGACAAGTAGATCTTCTGTGTACATACAATAGCTAGATGAGTCAAAAACAATATTCATTTTTGGCAATTATTAGATCAAAATAATAGTAATAATAGAAGCTTAACTCTTTGTTTGTTGTCTTTGAGTTTTTGCTCTAGGGTTTTGGGGCGCGATCTTGAACGGTCTGAAGTTCTGCTGATGGATAAGGATAGACCTCATCCGGCTCTCGCATTCGATGTTTGTACCTCGGTAGTAGAAGAACGTTTTAAAGTGTCTAACGTCGCGAGCTTTAATTTGAGACGTGCTGATCTGGTACACTTTTGTGAGCTGTTACTAATCACACAATGGGATTGAGTGATCAGTTATGATACTGCTAATGATGCTTGCAATGAATTTTACTCTATATTACTTTAATAGAACTGTTCTAAAGATAGTACTTAGGAAGAATGTATTTCCACCATAATTCTCTAATGAAACACGTAGAAAAATGTACAGAAGCACGGATTTACAATAAATTTAAGGAATATAGAAAATATGTTCAATTATCTGTTAAACGGGATTGCGATAATCCTATTAGGGATATTATATTCAAGCGAATCCCAACAGACTTTGGCCTTACATTAATTCTAAACTAAATTCTACACGTATATCAGGTATCGAGACAAATAACGACAATGCGTTTTCGACGAGGTTACTAAGGCCTTTGCACTACATTTCTCAACTACCATGCCTAACGCGAACGTTACTACTAAAACCATTAGACCAGATAAAAGAAATTCGTAGATGAAAGCAATGGCAAGACATAGAAGAGAGTGGAAGAAACGTGTAGAAAAAGTACCGGAATCCTCAACCGACATCTCAAAAAGATATAAGGAAATGAGAAAACGCAGAAGAAGACAAAAAAGTGTTTGCCGAATATATTGTTTAAAGTTCCAATTCCATATCCATGCTCTAATGGTCCCCGTTTTTCGTAATACATCGGAGAAACGTTCGAATCCTATTTCGCATTCCACAATACGCACAAGCACCACTACAAACGAGAAAATATCACACCCAAATGCGTATTATGACTATCGTAAACGATGGTCGACGAACGGAAAAAAGTAAACAGACCGAGTTTCTCTCTCTTCCACGTTCCAAGCACGCAGTTCGAAATGTCTCGTAGGTCTCGCCGCTAGAGGATCATTAATTACGAGGATCGCCGCTGCTCAGCACGTAGCACCCCCCAAGGTGGGGCGAATCCTACTGAGTCACCCCTTCGCGGCGTTTTATTTAACTAGACACCGGCACAATGGGCCATTGCCGGCCGGGTCCGTGGCGTTGGAACGCCACGTCCCCGATATATATATCAATAGGAGAATAAAAGTTGTCCGGGACGATAAATCCGTGTATTTAAAGGCTTCGGACTCGCTATCACGGATGACCATCGCCCATTATTTGTTTTGAAGGGATCTACGGGGCGTTACGAAAGTTATAATCATCGTGTGAATGTCTGTCGTTATAGGATTAGGTAAATCCTCAGAAATCCGAACAAAATTGAAATATTCCCCTTTAACATTTCTAAAGACCTTAGAGACCTTCTGACAGAAGCTGACAGCATGATCAGTGAAACGCCAAGTGAAACTGTAAATACACGATAAAATCCGAAAAAAATTCTTACTATGGACGACGGTCGTGAAAGCCTACACTCAACATTGAGTATCTTGGGGATAATGCTTCCGTGGTAACATCATCTGAAGATGACTCTGGTGATGATCTTCCATTAACTGCAGTGAAGAAAAATCTACCTTCAGAAGACAATTAGCAAGAACTTACTGAAATCAGAAACATGTTGGAACCAATTTCGTCTGATAATCATCAGCATAACGAAACTGAACTTAATGATAAATAAATAACTTTTGCTTCTACATAGCGATGATAGTGTTTCAAATGATGAAACAAAAGTGAAACATGAAGAACCAATTAGCAGTTTTAACACTTGTATAAATGGAGCCGAATTAGGCTGATGCGAAAACGAGCAATGGAAGCTAAACAATTGAAACGTCGACAAGCAAAAATTACAGACTTCTTTACTACTAAATTACGTACATGTGCATGTACATATACGTTTTACAATCTATTTTCTTATTAGTGAAGCTCTAAGATGCTATGATATTGAATTGAACCTCGTGCATTATGTAATAATGTACTTTCTTTTCTTTAAAATCTGTTTATGTATTAATATTTTTATCTTGACAGATGCAAGAAATGTTTAACACTCTAAAACACAATTTTCGAATTATTTTAATGATGACTCAGTAATTTTTCGATAATCCAAATCGTCCATGTCTTTATTAATTTGGATCAGCGAGTCTCCACTGCATTTTGAAGAACAAGACAGTTCCATCTAAAAATTCATCGCTAGATGTGTCTAGTGACAAATTGCAAGTGCCCAAGCTCTGTAAAAGTTTCTTTCTCGCGCCGAAGTGATAGATTCTGTTGTTATTGAATACTAACACTTCTTTCGATTTAAAATAACACCCTTGTCTTTGGTTTTCTTACTTTTATTAGTTGATTTCCAAACACGTGGTCCTTAGTCGTTTTTAATAGGGTCGTCTATTGGTATAGAGAAT
Source organism: Trypoxylus dichotomus (assembly GCA_023509865.1). Taxonomy (NCBI): domain Eukaryota; kingdom Metazoa; phylum Arthropoda; class Insecta; order Coleoptera; family Scarabaeidae; genus Trypoxylus; species Trypoxylus dichotomus. Next base: position 32,519,501 of record CM042082.1, on the reverse strand, counting down.
AGCAATGGGCTTAATATCCATCCCTGTTTTAATCCAATTTGTGTTTCGAATTCAGCTGATTCTACGTTGGAATATCTTCTCTTCTTACCTTATCATCAAAAGCTTTTTGATCTATAATACGCACATGCCGTATTTCCTCTCCTTATAAATATTAAATCTTGGGTGCTTCTAGTTACAGAATTTGTTAGATCTAAAGTATGGAGGGAGTGTCAGTTAACCATTGCAGTTGAACCCCACCCTTCTTAAGTATTAACTATAAAAATTTATTAAAATGCAGTATTTGCTAGAATCTAATCCTAGTAAGATTGATATCTAGATAAGTATGCGTGACTAGACAATTCGATGGTTATCGCATATGCACTTCGTCTAAGAAAACTAGATGTTCACAAATTCTAGGTCCTAATTTCATGTGAAATATGTAAGTTTTCCATTTCTTTCCAAACCATAAAACGCATCAACCTGTATACATTCCTAGCTACCATATTTCATCTTTTTGTCCATTTATCTAACGTCGAAGGGCGACGTAACAAAAAGAGACGGCTATAGCGGAGTAAAGGAGAACCTTCTTTCATATATCAACTGCGTTATATCGGCTTATCTGGAGGGGCCAATCTCTTTCCCTTTTGGAAACATGATGGTTTTATCTGAACGGTAGATTAACAAAATTTCGGGAATACACGCATGAATGTGACATGCAGTGGCGTACCTTTATATTATTGATTATAACTGCCTCTTGTTTAGGATCAACACACCGCAGCTAGATGATCGTGGAAACGTCCCCTCCTTTAATTTTTGATTTGTGTTCGTTGTCTTTCTCTGTTCTTTTTTTTTTCTCTTACGCATTCGAAGAGGTCGGACACCGATTTTGATGCAGTAACGATGTAAATCGTGAAAAATCATTTTTTTTTTATGTTCAGTGACCGATCACCATGAAATGCGTCGTAAAAGATAAACAAGCATCGGTTCTTTGAGTGTCGTATAACGTTCGTAAGATTTATAGCGGAACCACTATACTTGTACCAATAAAAGTATGCTGGTATATAGCTGGTACAATAAGGAGGGAAAGTATCCGAACGTCTTCCTATATTTTCGTTTGTTTTTTAGAGTCGCCTTTAAATGTACGGATTTAGAGGTACTTTAGTGTACTCTGCACTCGATAAATGTATAAAGCAGTGCTTGGTGGTCAAATTGCATACACTTGTTCGGCGACTTTTATTGAGGGATATTTTTTTTATGTATTACTCATGAAAGTAGACTATTAAAACATCTGAATTTGTTAATAAAGACATCTCGATGTTGAATATCGGTTTTGAGATTAAACCATAATGTCGAAGGACAAGTTCGGTACCATCCAAAAGGGTGTTTTTTTTTGTAGAGGTATAAAACTCTAAGTTGGCAACACTCCTTTAACTGGCGGCCATTTTGTCAGCTGTGAAGTGATTTATATTTAGTATAGTTTAGTATTTCAACTCGAATAGACTGACGCCTGAACAACGCTTCCAAATCGTGCAAATTTATTTTGAAAATCATGGTTCTGTTCGAAATACGTATCGCGCACTACGTCCATTTTATGGTCAACATAATCGTCCATCAGTGCAATTAATTCGGTTAACCACGTAACATTTTCGCACCACGTCTACTCTAAATGATAATACGCATCCACAGAGACGTCGTACAGTACGTACAGAAGAAGTCATTGCTGCTGTAGAGCGTGGCGTAGAGGAAGACCCGAATTACTCTATCCGCCATCGTGCACAGGAATTATATATGTGTCCATCCACTTTATGAAAGATTGTGCGGAAAGATCTTCGTTTGCGTGCTTACAAAATCCAACTCGTGCAAGAATTGAAGCCGCACCACCACCTAGCAAGGTGTAGATTCGGTGAATGGGCCCAAAACATGATTGCCGTTGATCCCGATTTTCATAAGTGAATTTTGTTTCGCGATGACGCTCACTTTTGTTTGAATGGATACGTCAATAAACAAAACTGTCGTATTTGGAGTGATGGTAATCCTCAAGAGTATGTTGAGACACCGTTACATCCAGAAAAATTGACTGTTTGGTCTGCTTTATGGGCTGGTGGAATCATTGGTCCGTAATTCTTTAATTGCTGGTCAGAACGTTACAGTCAATGGTGACCGCTATAGAGCCGTGATTACTGTACAGCTGTGGTTTCAACAAGACGGCGCAACATGTCCGAGCCAGTCATGGTGGTCGTATACCAGAAATTATATTTAAATTATAATGCGAGAAGATTATCTTTCGGATAAAGTACATTTCATGTCAACTTAAAAAATTCGTCTTCGTTTTATTCCATTTCAAATTTCTTTACCTCTATAAAAAACACCCTTTAGAAAAATAACTATTTTTTTTTTCTGGGAGATCAGCAATGTTCTTACAAACGAAAAATTAATCACCGATTTTAATGAAACTTTAGCGTTTTATAGACCTTATCGAGTACTGGTTAACAGTACCATTTGTTGCAGCAGAATTGCATATTTAATGTGACTGATTTCAAAATTAACACAAATTTTCGTAGTTCTGATAAATAATGTCCTCTACAATAGTGTAATTGCGACTACATCGATGTTAGTCACTCTCGGGGTCGAGGGTTCGAACCCCTGGACTGTTTTTCGGGGTTGAGGTCTTCTGTGGTTTTCCTTAGTTCTTGGCGATTGCTGAGGCGTCCCCTGTAATTGATAACATTTTTCGGGGATGTGAACGTATGGATTATTATTATTACGTACATTGAGTATGTGTAATGAAGTATCGGTTCACTGAATAGCTAATACCTGGGGAAACTATGCGAGTTATGCAAATAATACGTGATACTACTTTAAATCCAAATACGTCTCCAGCTCTGAAGATATGGATGATGGTTGATCTATACGATTTCGCGTTTTGTAGAGGACTTTCTGACGACCATACTCTCATAGTTTACTTGTTTAAATACCCCGATAGATGAAACCAGTCCTTGTCAGTAAAGAAAAACATTTATTCAAGTTATTCAAGAATCATTAGCGGTACTTGATTTTGCTATACACTAGGGTGACAGAATAAAATAGACACCTACTAATTAAAAAAAAAGATTTTATTCTCGTTATATATGCAAAATATTTTAAAATTTTTTAAATTTTAATATTTTGTCGATCCATCTTTACTTGCGTGAAGTGCTGCGAGTCGTCGTGGCATAGAATCTATTAAATGATTAATGGTGTCTTCTGGAATATTTAACCACTCTTCTGTAACAGCTGCCACGAGTTCTTCCTTATTGCTGGGTTTTCGGGGTCGTTTCGCCATATTTGTCTGGATTATGTGCCAAACATTCTCTATCGGATTCATGTCTGGTGATTTGCCTGGCCATCGTAAAATCCGAATCCCCTGTTCCTCTTTCCATGTGGTTGTTGTTCTTGCTTTGTGGCAGGGTGCTCCATCCTCCACAAAAGTGGCGTCTTCTTTAGATAAAATGGCGCTGTCGAATATCAGCAGTAGTCCTTCTGTTGATATTTGGATATATTTCCGTCGCAGATTACTAATTGCGATCTTCCACCATACCATATTGCGCCCCACACCATGATGTTCACACCGCCGTATTTCACTGTCTGATGCAAAAATTTTCGTCCAGTTGCTGTGACGAAGGTCTCCATATCCACGTACGACCACTATCACTGAATTGGCAGTATCTGCTTTCGTCTGAAAAAATGACAGACCGCCAAAACTTTTCGGGCTTCGTTCGCATTTCGATTGCACAAGCCATTCGGCGCCGTTTTTGAAACGCCGTAAGGAGAGGTTTTTTCCTTGCCACCCTTTTATACATCTCCACACTGTGGAGGTATCGCAGAACGGTGCGCTGACTTTTCTGTGAAGATGCGACCCCGGGTGAAGTCGCTAATATCACTCGAACATTGTAAGCGAGGCATAGTTGTAACGATACTAAACTATGACGAATTCCTTCCGATACATCTACCCCTACCCTAATGACAAGAGAAAGTTCTTAATTCGTTCTTAGAATTTAGCTGTTTACATATTTATACCGCTTTACCTGGTGTCTATTTTATTCTGTCACCCTATTATACTTATAATCAACTACTACTACTACTACTTATAATCAACGAGAACAGCTTGACTTTTATACGGATATAATTTTAAATCTCTTTTAAGAATATATAGTCTGGCATGCTCCAATTGATAACTAAACTTCCTGTGACACTTTCGCAATGTATTTTTGGTGAGTTTTGCATCTGATATCGAACATCTTCAATATATTCTGCAGTTCTCTTTTTAGGAGGATTTATGAAGTATTGTCCTCGTTTCACGAAATCTAACACAACCATGAATTTGCGTCACCAGCAAAATCCTGTATATATTAATTAATTGCATAAATCCATTGTCCATTTACTAATCTACCAGTTCTAAAGTAGCTTTCAACAAGAGAAAACTTTGAATTGCGTTTGTAACATGATAGTCAGACAAGTCTTCAATAAATTACCTTTACTATAACAGTTGTCAAACTTTAACTTATTCGAAGTTATAGGTTTTAATTAATATCTCTTCTAGCTTCCCTTGTTCTAACCTAGACATCCCGAAATTAAACCCACAATCATTTCGAATTATAAATCTTCCTTATTCAGTCAAGTTCGCCGAAGATCTCTAAGAATTCGACGAAGGGTTATCCAATGCAGAACGACATGATTTCGCAATAAATATTAAAGCAAGGGGGCTTCAAATATGCACGATGATAAGCGGTATTTTATTGTCCGTCAAATTCCCAGAGTTTAAAACGAATAACCGGCCGAGGTGGCAAAATAACAAATGAATACCTTCGCTGGCTCCTTCGTATCGAGGATTAATACGTTATTAAGAGTCTTATAGGCGGGCGGGCAGAGTTGTCGCAGCTCTCACGCCGACATAATTCGAAATAATGCGTTTAGGAACATGCGCGTCCGCATCTACACATTGCTTGGGCAAGATGAAGAGTTGCGTTACCAATGGGTTGTCCAAACATACTCGTCAAGACGCTATTAAATAACCATATATCAAACAGGTGTTAACAGATAATTAACGTTTTAGTAGGGAAGACCGACTTGTACAGGACCGTACTTAGGACTTAAAATCAGGTGATATTAGTGGCCAAAAAAATTTTGATTTTAGGAATGGAGTAGAGAATTTTCTTCTAACAATCATTCCTTAGGATATCGACCTTTCAATACTTTGCACAGATTTTCGACTATTCTTTGGATCTGGATGTATAGCGATTTATCCGCATTCTAAAACATGTAATAAATCGTTGCAAAACGTTAGCTTTCATTGTCCAAACTTTTCTTTTTAATTAATTATCGGCCTTGGGATTGCGCCATTAGCCACTTACACCAATTAAAACAGAAAAACCGAAAAATACGAAGGAAACCAAACAACCCGAATGGACACAAGGCTAACACAGGACACGCTTCACACCCGGGCCCGATCGGGTGACTAACACGAACACACAGGTAGGCCAACTGAAAAGAAGGAAAATCCACAAAGGATACATTACATAAGGTATCAAGCTGAATAATAAAGCGCAGGTTACACATGTGTTTGAATTGACATCTTCACTCTCCAAGGCTACTAGATAATTTATATTAATTGGCAGCTGAATTTTTCTGTTAATCAAGTCGTTAACAAATAAGTTGATTTTCCCGGTGTGATTACTACATCCCAACATAATAACACATCGGCTGAAAAGTCCCGGGCCTAACAAAGAAAACACGGTTTTCTTGGTTCAAAATTAGCTTTATTCATCAACGTAATCTCCATCAAGAGCAACGCAATCATTCCAGCGCCGCTCTAACATTTCAATACCACTTTTGTAGAACGATTTATCTTTTGCCTCAAAATAGGCCTCAGTTTCAGCGATAACCTCTTCATTCGTGCGAAATTTCTTACCGGCGAGCATTTTTTTGGGGTCTGCGTACAGCCAGTAGCCGCTGGGAGCCAAATCTGGCGAATACGGTGGATGTGGGAGCAATTCGAAGTTCAATTCATGCAGTTTTGTCATTGTTTTGATTGACTTGTGACACGGTGCGTTGTCTTGATGAAACAACATTTTTTCTTTGCCATATGCGGTCGTTTCTTTGCAATTTCGGCCTTCAAACGCTCCAATAACGCTATATAATATTCACTGTTGATGGTATTTCCTTTCTCAAGATAGTCGATGAATATTACACCACGCACATCCCAAAATACCGAGGCCATAACCTTTCCAGCCGATTGTTGTGCTTTCGGGCGCTTTGGACGAGGTTCACCAGTTGCTGTCCACTCAGATGACGATCGTTTTGATTCCGGAGTGAAGTGATGGATCCATGTTTCATCCATTGTCACATATCGACGCAAAAATTCCGGTTTGTTACGTTTAAACACGGCCAAACACTGCTCAGAATCATCAACACGTTCTTGTTTTTGATCAACAGTGAGCAAACGCGGTACCCACTTTGAACAGAGCTTTCTCATAGTCAAATGCTCATGCAATATAAAGCCAATACGTTCTTTTGATATCTTTACGATGTCAGCTAACTCACGCAACTTCACTTTTCGATCATTCAAAACGATTTTGTGGATTTTTTTGATGTTTTCTGGTGTTACCGCCTCATTTGGACGTCCACTGCGTTCTGCACCAACGGTGTCTCTACGATCATGTTTGAAGTCAGCAAACCAACGTTTTATTGTTGTTTCTGATGGAGCAGAGTCCCCATAACACTTTTCAAGCCATTGCTTCGCTTGAACGGTATTTTTTTCCCATCAAGAAGCAGTGTAAAATTAAAACACGAAATTGTTTTTGATCCATTGTTTTGAAAATAACAAAAGTAGCGTGACTCTTAGCACAATAACTCACAAACTAATGAATAGAATATCATGAAATTTGAACAGCTGTCTTTTGAAGGTTAGTACTAACTGAGAGAAAGGTGACTGCAATAAAACTAGCGTCATCTATGTGTTAGGCCCGGGACTTTTCAACCCATGTGTTATATTCGTTGCAATTGTAGCTGGAATATTTACCTCCATAAGATTCGTTTTTAGGTTCCATAAATTTACACTATTGTACGCGTCCTTAAGGTCAATGAAGACAGCCATAAGATACTTATCTTTCGAGAAAGACCCCTGTATGTCCGTCACCAAGTTGGATAGGGCGATGATAGTCCAAAATTGTCCAAACATTCTTTTCTTCATAAAATGTTGAAAACGAAACAAATTTTTCGCAGTGGCACCTATATTTTAGTGACACATTGTCTGCGTTGAAAATACGAAGCAATAACTCTTCTGCCATTTCATATAATTCACTTGAGCAGGTGTTCAAAGAAATACTTCCGAACCATACTGACAGCTTCTGATATAACAGCAATTTTATCAATGCAATCCGACAATCTGTCTTGAAACCGGTTCTGTTTCGTTTGAATTTATTTTCGTACATTGGGGAACTGTATGCAAAGAATGAGATTGAGCTAACGTGCTTTTGGCAGCAGAAGTCCTTCCAATAATGGATTTCACAGCTTCCTAATAATAATAATAATAATAATCCTTTATTGCCCAACAGCCCAAGGACCAATTACAGGACGAATTTACATAATTCCTATTTAAAATTCAAAAATACAAAATATGCTTCTTACAATAATATTTGCAATGAAAGAAAGACAAACTAAGAAATACGCTGAAAATATACAATGTAACAGATACCAAGATCCAAAATTTTGATTCTACATGGTATGGCTGTATCATTAATCTGGTAGTTAGTTATAGGGTAAAGTAGTGTGAGTGTTATTGTGAGAAACCACAATACATTTGTTGATATTCAGAAGCAGATAATTGCCTTTGCTTCAAGTATTAATAACCAGAAGATTGTCTTGTAAATGTTTACAATCATAAATGCTACCAACAGTATTAAATATCTTTACGGCATCTGCGTATGCTAAGTCGTGACATGAGAAGCGGTCCAAGATTTGAACCTTGAGGAGCATCCGATGTTGGCGAAAATGGCCTAGAGGAATAACAGTTGGAATAGACGCAACATTCTCATCCAGTAATGTAAGACTCAATCAACGACAGGAAACGTACACCGAAATCAAATGTATCCATTTTTTTGTTGTAGCATGGCGTTGTTAATGCAGTCGAACGCTTTAGAAAAATCTACGTAAATAACATCCAGCTGCTTTCGGTTATCAAGTGCTTCGCTAAAATATTGCCTAATGAATGCTAAATTAGTGATCGTCGACCTGTCTGCTACAAAACCGTGCTGATGCTCAGATATCAAAGGGGTTATAGAGGTGTTATAGAGGGCTATAACTAGCAATATTAGATCGGTCTCCTTTCTTAAATGCAGGGGTAATTTTGCTAATCTTCCAAATCCTCTGGAAAAGTTACTTATCGCTAGGTGAAATATGGTTAACAGTTGAGAGGACAGAATGGGTACAAAGAAGCTCGGTTGTCTATCATCTTCAGTTGTCATATTTGATTTAAGTCTTCCACATTTAATTTATAGAAGGCATGAACACGAAAATTATTACATTTCTTCTTCCATGATACTGGAAATCTTTTGGAACCTTCAAGACTCTGCAGAGTAAAACTTTGAGAACTAAAAAAAAAAAGAAGAAACGGACAAATTTACAAGATATGTCACAGTAAAACAAGATATTTCTTTCCTACAACACCATCATCCATTGAGCCAAAAATATCTTCATAACGTTCAAAAGTTGCTTCTACATAGAAGAAATTCGACGAAAATCTCGTTCCGAGTCCGGTCCTGCGCACTCACAGCTCTATTTCTCACAAAAGGGGCGGTACGAGTATTATAAAATAATCGCCGATACTTAACTGACGCCGAAGCAGGCTCTTAAAGCACGGGTCAGTCATTAGACCGTGGTACTATGAAGATCGGAGACCTACTTGTCTCGGATCTCTTGCGCTAAGTCCGTCCTTGTTCATCCGTCTTCGACAGAGATCGAAAGCGTTAAAGACGTAACAGTTGCTTCTCCGGGAAGCGTTTAAAGAAGTTTAATGACGCACGTGAGTAAGTTTCCCATTGAAAGAGCAAAATTAATTTTCGCGAAGGATGTGCTATATGAGAGCATGGTTATGCGGAGGCTAACGCGGTCGTTGTTTAATGTAGAATTGTCTTCTGCTAGGTCTTCTTGATTTATCTAGTTAAATTCGATTTGCAGGGAAACTTAATAGAGTGAAGTAAACTGGCGTCTATACTTCTTTGAATTTACATGCAACTTTTTATTATACAGGGTGTCCGAAGAAAAAGTTCAAGAACTTTGCACAGTGATTTGTTGGTCAAAGATGAGAAGAAACTGTCAATAAATATAGGTTCGATTTTCAACTATCTTAGAGATATATAACCATGGTTAAATTTTATACACATACGGAAAAGGCTAAATTGGGAAAAATGTGTTATGAAGGGACGAATCGAAATTCGAATTAATCAGAAGTAAACGTCACACATCTGTTCGCCCCCGCCCTGTAGAAAGAATGTTAGACGAGTGTATGGTATTGGTTGCTTTGAAGGCAGAATGATTGGAAAGTTAATTAAAATAAATGGAAAATGACAAAAGATTACCTCAACAAGACATTGGAATTTTTAGACCCTATAGAATACAATGAGTTAAAATCAGATCCTTCAGGTAAATTTCAAATATTAGCTATAGAATTGTATCAAAAATTGTATGGAGCTTCAAGAAAAGTCAATCCTAAAATCTAAATTTCAAGACGTGATGTGCGATTTCTACAAAAAATACCTCGAAGAAGGCCATTTTCCGGAACTTAGAAAAGTTGCAAGAAGATTGATTTGTGGGTTTGGCAGTACCTATAAATGCGAACAGTTCTTTTCAATGATGAAAGCTAATAAATCAAAACATCGTACAAGGCTGACTGACGATAATTTGAAAAATTCTTTACGTCTTTGTATCTGTGGAATTAACGAACGTATTTGTACACTAAAGTTTGGCCCACAACGTGTCAAAGATTGCCCATACTTGGTATAGACGAATCGTATTTGGAACCAATAGTTCTAAGGATGCCGTGTGTCTATTAGGCAATTATTAACACCAAAAGGGGGTTACTTTGAAGAAATATCAATAAAACATTTTAAACTAATGAATAAAGTTTGTCTCTTTAATGAATTTCTCGCAAATATCATTTGTCTAATTCATTTTGTTATTTTCTATAGTGCGATCGAGCTTGTGAATGGTAGTTTTTGCACCCTCTTTACAAATACTTTATAGGGAACTGTAATAGAACACTAACGAAATTGTAACAATTTTAGTGACCTTATTACAAAAAAAAAGAGAGTAACAACGTACACCAAAATTTCTAACGTTCTACTGTTAGATGGATCTCCACGCGCGAAGTGTTAGCATCGAAAATCGATACACTTACTAGCGCTAGACAAAGACGGACGATGCCGCAGCTCGATAATGACCCGTCGAGATGATCATATGGGACTAGCAGCCGCTGTTAATGGTGGCGTAAGGAGGATGGCCTGTCCGACGTTGCATACAGTTCCGCTTATTCATTATACAATTTATAAAATGTGTTAATTAAATTAGAGCTGGCCGTTTAATTTTTAAGGGGCGTTACAGCCGGCCCTGGAGTTATAATTTTTTAGTTAAACGTTAATTGTAGCTCGCTCGGTTTAAGAGGGAACACACCTTTACCTCGAGATTTTGCTACCGTACGAGCTACCGATTGCGCTATATGAGGAGGATGATCGTCACTTATTACGCTGTTTACTATCTCGTGAGGTGATGACTTCCCGTTTGGAAGATCGTATTTCTTCTTCTGTTCTCGATTTTGTTTCGTGCCTCTACCTGACGCAAATGCTATTTGGGGAATTGCATCCGGTTTGAGTGGATAGGGAAGTTATATTTTATATTCGCAAGTAGCATTGTCCAATCCCGAAACTCCAAAGTGCTCTTTGATAATGGAAGGATCTTTACGCATAAAAACAATATTTCATTACTTCATTATCCTAGTGAAGTACAAAACATGGCTTTGTCAATCAGTTGCTGTTCGTGAATTGTATCGGTAGATATTGCTCAACACTTGTAGCATTGCTACGACCTAAATTGCAGTTTGCTCCATCGAATATGAAAAGGACAGGATCAAGTAGTCCTTATTTTGCAAAATGGTAAATCTAATATTCTTACTGACCTTGACATGCAACAGTACCTGCAGTTAAACTGCAGTGGGATTATATTTTTTTATTTTTAGACACAGTCTCTCTCTATACTGATACATTTAAGATTTATGTCTCGCTTCTAAATTATTCACAAGTGCTATCATCATCATCATAACCTCTAACAGGGTAAATTCGATCGGTAGGGAATATCAAAAATTTCAAAAATCGCCTCCGGACTCGTTCAATACTTATCGTGTCTACAGAGTAAGCGAGATATCAGACCAGTGCCTCATATTCCAATTTAGAACGAACAAAGGAATAGTATAATAGTTTCTAAGAGTTTACATTGTTGAAGTTTTCGCAGTTTCTGTATATAAAGCCAAAAATACGGTAAGCGCTGGCAACCATATTATTAATGTGGTTTACACAACTAAGCTGACTATCAAAGCTAAATGCCAAGTCTTTTGCTCGAGAACAACGCTCAAATATTGCGTTAGTTATTCTATATTCATGCTGTATATAATAAGTTCTCCGACTCAGTCGGTAACACGGTTGACAACGGGAATCCATGTTCTGGATAATTATTAATTTTTGTGGCTAGATATGTCACATAAATTGGTAAGTTTTCACACGCCATGCACATCAACGAAGTGAGTGACACGCAAACTTTTAATGGTCCCACGAATCACAATACCATGTAAATTGGAGAATCCGTTATGCACCTGGTAGGACGATGAAATTTGGAATATTTACACGTATGACACGCTAAATCGATTTCCAGCGGAATTAGAGTCTTGTCTCTCCCAGATTTGGCCCTGTAGGGTATCAAAGTCGAGAACCAGCTGAAATAGGGGCTTTTTAAAGCGCAATTTTTCGTCTTCCGCTCATTGACAGCTCCGCCCTAGATCCTTATACTAGTCCGGAACTTTCTTTAGGATACCTAATTTTTTGGCTAAACAAAAAACTTTAGCCCAAATCTGTCAATTTTATCGTATTCAAGATCGTACCAAGATGACCAAAATTTGGGCGAAATCCGAGAGGTCGAGATTTTCGTCGGAGAAATTGTCGATTTTTGACGATTTGCGAGGGTCGTTGGATTCCGCTGAAATTTTGGTCATATATGTAATTGACTACGCCGAATACGATAAATTTGTCAGATTTGGGCTAAACTTTTTTGTTTGGCCAAAAAATTGCGTTTAACGAGAGGAAGTGCAAGAGATTGTTCTGCGCTCTACTGGACACTAGATCTAGTAATAGGATTTGTTCAAAATATAACAATCATTCAAAGACGCAATCAGAGATAATTTATTTGTGTGTTAGAGTGAACTGTTTGTAAAGGTATGAGAGTGTAGGAAATTTAAACTTTACATAAAAGAGGTTTTACAAAAAGAAGAGAGTATGATCAAAAATATTCTCTAGTCCCCATAATCCCATAGAGAAATTATAGGACAAAGTAGACAAAAACTAATTTCTACTTATTCACCAAATTCAAATTTTCTCTCACGGAAAGAAATTTCACTTATTTTTTTACGAACAGAAACACTTAAATAATTTAGAGAACGCGCACACATCATACAAGTTGTGCCAATATCCAACTTCGAACATATACCAAAATTAACGTCAAAAACGTCTTGAAAACCTTCTAAAACCAATCAACAAGAGACAGAAAATTGCGAGGCGATTCTACTTATTCCTGTTTGGAATACAGATGTCAATGTCAACCTGTTCAAAGACGTATTTACTTTGCCACTTAGAACCGCATCACTAATTGATCATCGTTACCCGTGCTGGAAGCTTTAAACTCTGTACAGCGATGCTCAAACCTAACGTCGTAATTTGCATTCACCCGAAACTAATCGATATTGTTATTATTGCGTTCTTACGTTAGCAGTCTTCGTTGTATTACTCGCGTTCCCGTTTAAATTACTTTGGAACCTTTTTCGAAACGAGGAGGAAATTTGCGATATACCCGACGTCAGACTTGGATACCGCTGTACGTTAATCCTATTATTTGCTCGTTTTGTCCCTTTCGGGACGTATTTATTCTGAAGATAAGATTAAAAAAATACGATCACATCTAGAGAGTGCAGAAAACAAATCTCGACGATGATCAACAACAAGCAAAGCACACCAAGACGTCGTCGTACCTCATTAGAATATGATTTCGTTTATCCCGTCTGTCAAACTAAGAGGATCAAAGGAGGTATTGATATACGAGGTTCGCTTGGAAAGTTAAGATGGTTACACTAGACGATGAATCCTTGACTTTTTTTTTTCGTATATTAGTTTTGAGTCTTTAAAATACTCGACGACAAGGTTGAAGAATTGATTGGTAAATTCTTTAATTCAATTACGGTGCAAAAAAGGTGATTATATAGGATGAATATTTATTATAATATACTAGGGTGACAAAATAAATAGACATCAGGTAAAGCGGTATAAATATGTAAACAGCTAAATTCTAAGAACGAATTAAGAACTTTCTCTTGTCATTAGGGTAGGGGTAGATGTATCGGAAGGAATTCGTCATAGTTTAGTATCGTTACAACTATGCCTCGCTTACAAGGTTCGAGTGATATTAGTGACTTCACCCGGGGTCGCATCGTTGGCCAGAGTGAACGCGGCGCTTCGCAACGTGAAATAAGTACATTTTTAAATATTCCGTTGTCCACAGTTAACCGTGTGATTACACAATTTAAACGCAAGGAGAAAACAACAGTGGAGCCGAGACCAGGTCGTGCGGGACCTTCTGAAAGAAATAAAAGGGTGTTTGTGCGCGAAGTGTTAAGAGAACCGCGAAAAAGTACAGCTGAGCTTGCGGCAACTTCACAAAAAAGTCAGCACACCGTTCTGCGATCCCTCCACATTGTGGGTGGCAAAGAAAAAACCTCTGCTTACGGCGTTTCAAAAACGGCGCCGAATGGCTTGGGCAATCGAAATGCGAACGAAGCCCGAAGAGTTTTGGCGGTCTGTCATTTTTTCAGACGAAAGCAGATACTGCCATTCAGTGATAGTGGTCGTACGTGGGTATGGAGACGTTCGTCACAGCAACTGGACGACAAATTTTTGCATCAGACGGTGAAATACAGCGGTGGGCGTGGGGCGCAATATGGTACGGTGGAAGATCGCAATTAGTAATCTGCGACGGAAATATAAATGCGGCAAAATATATCCAAATATTAAGAGAAGGACTATTACTGATATTCGGCAACGCCATTTTATCTAAAGAAGACGCCATTTTTATGGAGGATGGAGCACCCTGCCACAAAGCAAGAACAACAACGACATGGAAAGAGGAACAGGGGATTCGGATTTTACCATGGCCAGGCCAATTCAGACAAATATGGCGAAACGACACCGAAAACCCAGCAATAAGGAAGAACTCGTGGCAGCTGTTACAGAGGAGTGGTTAAATATTTCAGAAGACACCATTAATCATTTAATAGATTCTATGCCACGACGATTCGCAGCACTTCACGCAAGTAAAGGTGGATCGACAAAATATTAGTCTAATTTAAAAATTTTAAAATATTTTGTATATATAACGAGAATAGAATCTTTTTTTTTTAATTAGTAGGTGTCTATTTTATTCTGTCACCCTAGTGTATTTTGTCACTATGGCCAACTAGTAAATAAATAATTTTTTAGACCCGTTGCATTGGTATCTATTGAGATTAATTTCGTTCACCGCATTTTATAATATTTTAACGCCATTTCAGAATGCATATATACAAGGAAGATCAACTACAAGAGCCATCTACATGGCCATCACTAAAATAACACAAACAATTTGTGACAAAAATTAGGTAGCCGGAGTTTTTCTTGACCAATCAAAAGCATTCAACAGTGTAGCTCATAAGATTTGACTTGAGAAACTGGGAAGAATGGGTTTCATAGGGATAGTACATACCTTACTGAAATCTTACTTAACAAAGAGAATGCAGTGCGTGCAAGTAAATTCTAACGGAGAAAGATACCAGTCACGTTGGCTACATGATCAAAAAGGCATCTTACAAGGTTCAGTATTAGGAGCATTGCTGTTTACGTTATATATGTACGATCTGCCAGAAGTAACGCAACATTTTATTTCTTTGTATGCAGACGACACCTCAATTATTGTCAAGTTAAAAAACAATGATGCGTTGGAAGATAAAATTACTGATATTCTGACGACAACATTGGTTCAGTCAAAACAAATATAATAAAGTTCACATTTAAAAAAGACGATAATATATAAATACGTTTTAAAGATCAACACATAACATCAACTAATAACGTAAAGTTTTTGGGTGTATTACTTGATAGCGCATTATGGAAAGGCCTCATACATGTACTTACTAAGAAGCTAGCTGGAATCACGATATCAGCCGAAGTTCACGTTGAAGCAGCATTATCAGCTTACTATGCATACGTAGGATCACGGCCATCATATAATATAATCTTCTGGCGAAATTCCGTGGATGCTGACAGGGTCCTCACCCTCCAGAAAATCTCGTTTAGAAGCATTTTCATTTGAAGAAAGGGGAATCGTGTAGAAGTGTGTGTAGATATTGCCTTCCTTATACATTTACGAATGTGGGTGTTTTGTTACTTTATTTCCCACAAACAGAGTATGCATGTGTACACGAGGATGTAGTGACACACATATTAAAAATTTATAATCGCATATCTTGTGAATACAAACAATATAATCTGAAAGATTTTAAGAGCTATTTAAAAGAAATTCTTATTTATAAATGTTTGTATAGTCCAAATTGTTTATTTATATCAATGTAAATATTTAAATATTTTTTTGTTTCTTTTTCTTTGAATTGTTATAGGTAAGTTAATTTGGATATACACTATCGCTCAAAAATGTTTAGGCACCTCTGTTTTCATGGATTATTCATATAGTATTATGGTTACCAAAAAAACATTATAATAAAATGAAATACGTATTTAAGTTGTAGTTCAGTTAGATAAACACCCATTATATCGCATAAAGTTTACTATCATTTACCTGCACTTGGTAGGATTACCATAAACTGTTTATTGCGGTGCAATTACAATAACAATTCCTCTGAATTTACTGGGTAAATTTAGTCATCTGTTAGATTGTAGGTAATAATGTTTAAATTACCTTCCTAGAAGATTATAGTGAAATCTGCAACCTATGGTCAGTTGCAGTGTGGTACTGGTTACTCTATTCACGTCGTGAGCGAAATATCGTGTGACAATTTTTTAAAATGCCTCCGCGAAGAGAAATTAGTACGGAAACACGTGCGCTTATAATAGCTTACCATAAAAGTGGCATAAGTAATCGACAAATTGCCAAAAAAATGAAAATACACCGCGCTACGGTTGACTATAACGTACAAAAATATCGGGAAACTGGCAGTTTTCTTAATAAAAGACGGAGTGGAAAGCCAAAAGCGACAATATATGCAGATGATCGCAGAATAGTGGTTACCAACAAGTTAAATAGACGTAAAACAGCCCCGGAAATCATCGCAGAATTAAATGTTGGTCGCCAAAAACTAGTCAGTGTTTCTGCAGTCAAACGTCGCCTACAGAAAGCCGGGCTCCATGGACATATTGCGATGAAAAAGCCATTACTACGCAAACAAAACAAGCAAAAGCGACTTAAATGGGCTCGTGAATACCAACACTGGACCATAGAAGAGTGGAACAACAAAGGATGAGTCCAAATTTGAGCTGTTCGGAACCCGAAGACGCATATCCGTAAGAAGATCTGTGGGTGAACGTGCCAGAGAAGAGTGTATTGCTGCTACCGTGAAGCATGGTGGAGGTTCTATCATCATTTGGGGCTGTTTTGTTGGCACTAGTGTAGGGGACATTGTGAAAATTGACGGTATATTAAAAAAAGAAGGCTACCGCGAAATTTTGGAGAACCACGCAATAGCCTTCCGGAATTCGAGTTTTGCGTCAAAATTTTATCTTCCAGCAAGATAATCACCCAAAAAATTCCTCTAAATTATGTAAAGACTATTTACGCCATTCAGAAGAGGAAGGAACTCTCAAAATTATGGAATGGCCTCCCCAGAGCCCCGACTTGAATCCAATCGAGTTACTATGGGAAGAACTAGATCGGGAAGTACGGAAATCGGCTCCGACATCAGCTGCTGACGTGTGGAACAAATGGCAATCGAGTTGGACCCCAATAGCACAAGAAACTCTGGCAAATTTATTGCGAGAATGCCTCGATTGTGTGCTGCAATTATTAAATCAAGAGGAAGTCACATAGATGAAAGCAAAATTTAAATTAAACGTTTTAATTTTCACATTTATTTAATATATTTTTATTCATGTACGTGTATCTGTACATAAAAAGTAAATATTATTAACATTTTTGCTGAGTTTTTATACATTTTTGCTATCAGTGAGAGTGCCTAAACACTTTTGAGCGGTAGTGTATACATATTTTCCCCATTATTTGTATCTAACAGTACCTATGTAGATGGACGCATTTCATACAATAGTATTATGAAGATTTAAATTGCAATAACACGCTAATATAAACGTACTAAAAGAAAAACGTATTAACCAGTATTAAACTAAATAAATTCATTACAATAAATTACATAACGTGAATATAACGTGCTTACACGAAGATTTTCTTCGACGCCCTTGTTAAACATGAAGTTGAGCCTGAATTTCAGACGCGACCTCGTATAACAACCTTACCTGTTTACATTCTTTTTCTTCTTCCGATGTGGGTACCATAATTACAGCCGTTCTGTAATGAAAGATAAACCGAGGAGGCTGGCCGCATTAAAGTCAAACCGATAATCATTCTTCAAGAACGGATCCAACAATGACAAGACATCGAGGTCTGTAAGCTTTAAGACGTAATACCTTCTATGCCTTTCCTTCTCACTTATTTCCTTTTTCTTTTCTTGTCGTTAGTTCCTGTTGCGGTCACCTTCTTTCCCCGGTGGATTATACGCTTAGATGTTACAGCTGATCGCGAAAATTGCTCGT
This sequence comes from Trypoxylus dichotomus, assembly GCA_023509865.1. Classification (NCBI taxonomy): domain Eukaryota; kingdom Metazoa; phylum Arthropoda; class Insecta; order Coleoptera; family Scarabaeidae; genus Trypoxylus; species Trypoxylus dichotomus. The sequence goes on along the minus strand of CM042082.1, from coordinate 32,501,367 downwards.
TTGGAAAGGCAAAGGGGGCGAGAATTGTCGTCAATATACAGCATCAACGGAGAATCTATAGTCTGGAGTAAATATTCGGGAAAATATAAGTGTATTGGATGGTTTAGAGATATTCTATATACTTATTATGTTCTATTAAGGAACCTTAAACCTGTATAAGTCTACCAGGTAAAGAATTTATGGCGCCTACGCCGTATATATTATTTTCTTTTCTCTATTTATACATTAAAATCTATAGGATAAACGTTTAATATACATTTTTATGACAATCGCATGTCTAAAGCTTTAATTTGTCACGAGTTGCTTTATTGCATTCCGCAACGAATTTTCAAAATTATCTGCAATTTTCCTTATAACCATCACAACACAAGCGCGTGAAATTATTTTATCGATGACAATAAAGCGTGATACTGCATAAAATTTATTCTCGGTCTTGTTTGCACGTTTCGCAAGTGCGGCAATGGTTCTTGTAAGGCCTTAGACGATGTTGCTCTAAGAGAGGACCTTACAGCCGTGCCAAACGACATGGCAAAATTAAGTCAGGCTAAAGCGATTGCTGTTTCTTTTTTTTATTCTGTTCTATTCCTTAGTGTCGAAGAATAAAAATAGTTTCTTTAGGCTGTCATCTATAGATTTTATCAGCTCACCACATAATAGAGGTTATTGTTTAAGATTTAAGCCGATGCTATTGTCGGTTAAAAGATTACCTTATTAAATATGACGCACGATGAATGGACCTTTTCTGCGGTTAAAGAGGACATCTTTTAAAGATTTCCAAAGAAGAAATTGAAGAACCTGTGAATCTTAATACAGAAACGAATCCCCTGCTACAGCCTAACATAGATATTCCATTTTAGAAATGTTAATACACGCCGTATATTTAGAGGACAACAAGCAATCATAAATCTTCAACCTCACGTCGTTATACAGAAACTAAACGAAACTAGAGAAAAGAAAAAACGACAAATCTCCATGTTAAATAAGGGGGAAAATTACATCGTTGTATTGACAAAGCGAACGGACATAAAAGCTTGAATATTTTCTAAACGAAATTCTTAGTAGTTGGTCCGCTTGGTCCTAACTAGTTGCTTAAACATGCAATAAATTATATCCTATGTGTCTTGATGCTTAATTAATAGATTGGTAACTTCTTGCTACTTCTTACATATGATGTATGTATACTTAGTTTTTAGTTGTATTATCAGGTAGGACTGTGTGAGAAAGTTGAAAATTTTTGGGAGAATTTGAAAGATGCTTTGCTGTGTAAACGTAAGTATAATAGTTTTATAGTTAGTAGTTGTACGTTTATAAATTTGCGGTCTTTACTCGAGTTGCATTACCTTTTATATAATTCTCCGAATTTAGTAGAATTGGGGAATCCCCTTATTACGCTAAGGTGACAGAATAAAATAGACACCTACTAATTAAAAAAAAAGATTCTATTCTCGTTATATATACAAAATATTTTAAAATTTTTAAATTAGACTAATATTTTGTCGATCCACCTTCACTTGCGTGAAGTGCTGCGAGTCGTCGTGGCATAGAATCTATTAAATGATTAATGGTGTCTTCTGGAATATTTAACCACTCTTCTGTAACAGCTGCCACGAGTTCTTCCTTATTGCTGGGTTTTCGGGGTCGTTTCGCCATATTTGTCTGGATTATGTGCCAAACATTCTCTATCGGATTCATGTCTGGTGATTGGCCTGGCCATGGTAAAATCCGAATCCCCTGTTCCTCTTTCCATGTGGTTGTTGTTCTTGCTTTGTGGCAGGGTGCTGCATCCTCCATAAAAGTGGCGTCTTCTTTTGATAAAATGGCGTTGTCGAATATCGGTAGTAGTCCTTATGTTAATATTTGGATATATTTTGCCGCATTTATATTTCCGTCGCAGATTACTAACTGCGATCTTCCACCATACCATATCGCGCCCCACGCCATGATGTTCACACCGCGGTATTTCACCGTCTTTTTGGCATATTATCTCTATGCATGAGTCTGCATAAACAACATCTAGAGAATCATGATGCAGAAATGGAAAACACCATAGACGCACTGTATGTATTCAAAATGGGCCTACTTTGAAGGGGATAATATTAAATTCAATTAAATAAACAATAAAACATAAAAAAAGCTCATCAACACGTTCTTGTTTTTGGTCAACAGTGAGCAAACGCGGCACCCACTTTGAACAGAGCTTTCTCATAGTCAAATGCTCATGCAATATAAAGCCAATACGTTCTTTTGGTATCTTTACGATGTCAGCTAACTCACGCAACTTCACTTTTCGATCATTCAAAGCGATTTTGTGGATTTTTTTGATGTTTTCTGGTGTTACCGCCTCATTTGGACGTCCACTGCGTTCTGCATCATCGGTGTCTCTACGACTACGTTTGAAGTCAGCAGACCAACGTTTTATTCTTGTTTCTGATGGAGCGGAGTCCCCATAACACTTTTCAAGCCATTGCTTCGCTTGAACGGTATTTTTTCCCATCAAGAAGCAGTGTAAAATTAAAACACGAAATTGTTTTTGATCCATTGTTTTGAAAATAATAAAAGTAGCGTGATTCTTAGCACAATAACTCACAAACTAATGAATAGAATATCATGAAATTTTAACAGCTGTCTTTCGAAGGTTAGTACTAACTGAGAGAAAGGTGCAATAAAACTAGCGTCATCTATGGGTTAGGCCCGGGACTCTTCAACCCATGTGTTATATATATATTATTAATTTATTAGGGCCATTTGGTAAGATAGCGATTTTATTAATATATTAATAATGTACAAGCATACGTTATTCGGAACTGTTTATAGACATCGTCACATCTATACAACTAATATTTTGCAATGCCTCTTTTGGCTATTATAATTGTGCCACATCCTCAATCTCTTAGAAAGATATTTAGGGAATGTTTTTCGTTACGTATTGTAGACCCTATTCATGAGTTTTATGCTTGTATTCGTAAATTATCGCGTTGGAAACACGCAAAAGCTTAAATTTATATGGTAGCCCTAATAAAATAGACAGGGACTGTATATAGACGGTAGTATACATGTAAAAGAACACAACCAACCACCTCCATCTTACATACATCATTGTTACCGTTCAAAACATTCAGCACATTGCTCTTTCAAGTTCACACCTTTCACGTCTTCTCTATTATGCGACCGAACAAAAACAGACCGAGCAAAAGCGTTTTTTTTTAACCCCTTTTTAAGCGTTCAGACAGACGTTTCTCTTTCTTACCCTACCTCAAGGCACGTCTGTTTCTTGCGAGAGGTATAATGAGCACAGCGACAAACTAAGGGACAATATTAATACAAATTCGCTCTACGAAAGGGTTCGGCATTTCGAACGGATCTTTTCGCCGAGCTAGCAAAGCGAACGTGTGGTGTGAAAAGCGAAATGCACGACAATAAGTCTCTCAGGTACGCTCGTACACCCATCGTTAAACGTTGCCACAAGAAATGCACGCACATAGTATAAGCAAAGGTTTTGTGCGTTTTATTGACGACGATTTAGCTCCAGCGCCCATTCACATCGCAAGCTTATTGTTTTTCCACGTTTTCTTCGTGTTCGGAGCACTTCTTCCTTCCTTTTCTAGAGTTACCAGTACGGTGGTTTCCTTTAAGATCGATGAGTAACGCGAACAGGTACGTACTAGGTCAGTTCTTTGAATATTTTTAAGATTCTCGAAATTTTTCTCGGAACAAATAAATTGGTAACATTAGTTTTAAAAAGAATGATATCAATTTTATTTCTATTGCGATTATATTTGCTAATATACAGGACCGGACTCATAAAAATACGTATTTGCATAAATCTACAATATACACATCTCTTTTGATATTTACAAGTTGAAAGTGAAAAATACAATCGATAGGAATTAAAACCTGTTTTAACGTATGTATATTTCTTAGTTGAAGGTCACAAAAATTTAATCGATACGAATAAAAGCTATTTCAACGTAATATAGTCACCAGAGCCGTATTAAGAACAATTTTTTGTTCGCAAATCTAGATTCGCATTTGCCGAATATTTATATATTCTTTAGATGGTACCGCGTCTATACTACTCAAATTTCTGGCATCCATTATGCAGCTGTTCTCTTTTAAGATCGATGCACAGGGTCGGAATAGGATGCACACGGTCGTATTAAACCGTTTTAAAAGAATGCCTTCACTTGCAAGGCGCGAAAATTTTAACTGTATAAATCAGTTAAATTATTGAATTTTTTGTATGAGGATTGAATTAATTCCAACATTACAGGACCGTACCGTAGTATTTCGTGATGCTACATGCTTGATTTTAATATCAATACAGGTAAAACTAATTTCATATGTAATTTAATAATTATCCTAAGGAATAATATATGTATATTGTTATTTGAATACTACACAACCGTACTTAAATAAAAGAACTTATTATTGCTATGTATAAGATTGCTTTCACTTTATAAAGGCGAAAATGTCGATTTTATTGATATTAGTACAAAAATAATTTTATCGTCACTAGGAAGACCATATTTGTTAATACACAGGACCGTACACAAAAAAAGTTCGGACTTCGTATTAGTATCTTGCTATTCATTTGAGTAAGTTTATTAATAAATTAGTCTATCTTTTTAAAGTTAATGGACTATAGTTATATTTACTTACCCTACAATACGGTTCTGTATAACGCTTCTAACACGCAACCGTCAATGGAATTAGCTGTCGACAGCTAGTTCTAATCGTACTTCACTCCGCCTTAATACCTTTGCACAAATAGAGGAAATTTAATTGGCTGCCGACACTCAACACCATGTCTGGTTGTCGCCGTTCAAATTACCTCCAGGGTGTGTCCGTTTCTCTTTTCTCTAACGAAATCGCCGGTGATGCCCTTACGTAGTAGGAAATTTCATGCGTGTAATGGTCGTGGTATCGATTCTCCGGTAAATACTCGAAGACGTCCGATTAATTAGAAAGGCGAAAGAAAAGAAACAATGGACTTTACGAGGTCGTTACGTATGAGGCTTTTTTTCACCGGACACCCTGTATAGTGCATGCGAATTCGCATTTACAGTACCTCTAGGAAATATTGACGATGTGTGGCAAAATGACGCTACAGTTAGACATACCATTAACGCTTGCATAGACAGTATGTCAAAAGGAATAAGAGCAATTATAAAAGCCAAAGGAGGTATTACAAAATTTTTGTTATATAGTTGTGGGATGAAAAGTCCCGGGCCTAACAAAGAAAACATGTTTTTTTTGGTTCAAAATTAGCTTTATTCATCAACGTAATCTCCATCAAGAGCAACGCAATCATTCCAGCGCCGCTCTAACATTTCAATACCACTTTTGTAGAACGATTTATTTTTTGCCTCAAAATAGGTCTCTGTTTCAGCGATAACCTCTTCATTCGTGCGAAATTTCTTACCGGCGAACATTTTTTTGAGGTCTGCGAACAGCCAGTAGTCGCTGGGAGCCAAATCTGGCGAATACGGTGGATGTGGGAGCAATTCGAAGTTCAATTCATGTAATTTTGCCATTGTTTTGATTGACTTGTGACACGGTGCGTTGTCTTGATGAAACAAAATTTTTTTCTTTGCCATATGCGGTCGTTTCTTTGCAATTTCGGCCTTCAAACGCTCCAATAACGCTATATAATATTCACTGTTGATGGTATTTCCTTTCTCAAGATAGTCGATGAATATTACACCACGCACATCCCAAAATACCGAGGCCATAACCTTTCCAGCCGATTGTTGTGCTTTCGGGCGCTTTGGACGAGGTTCACCAGTTGCTGTCCACTCAGATGACGATCGTTTTGATTCCGGAGTGAAGTGGTGGATCCATGTTTCATCCATTGTCACATATCGACGCAAAAATTCCGGTTTGTTACGTTTAAACATGGCCAAACACTGCTCAGAATCATCAACACGTTCTTATTTTTGGTCAACAGTGAGCAAACGCGGCACCCACTTTGAACAGAGCTTCCTCATAATCAAATGCTCATGCAATATAAAGCCAATACGTTCTTTTGATATCTTTACGATGTCAGCTAACTCACGTAACTTCACTTTTCGATCAGTCAAAACGATTTTGTGGATTTTTTTGATGTTTTCTGGTGTTACCGCCTCATTTGGACGTCCACAGCGTTCTGCTTCATCGGTGTCTCTACGACCACGTTTGAAGTCAGCAAACCAACGTTTTATTGTTGTTTCTGACGGAGCGGAGTCCCCATAACACTTTTCAAGCCATTGCTTCGCTTGAACGGTATTTTTTTCCCATCAAGAAGCAGTGTAAAATTAAAACACGAAATTGTTTCTGAACCATTGTTTTGAAAATAACAAAAGTAGCGTGACTCTTAGCACAATAACTCACAAACTAATGAATAGAATATCATGAAATTTTAACAGCTGTCTTTTGAAGGTTAGTACTAACTGAGAGATGAAAAGATGACTGCAATAAAACTAGTGTCATCTATGTGTTAGGTCCGGGACTTTTCAGCCTATGTGTTATAAACAGTTCTGAATAAAATTATGCTTGTACATGTATATTTTAACAAAATTGCTATTTTAGCAAGTGGCCCTAATAAACTGAACAGCGACTGCAATGCTCGTCCGAGACGCACGGTACAAATTAATACCGTACGGTTCGCTAACCGTAATGAAATTATTATTGCGGCAGATGTCACTCGCAAAACAATAAATCAAAGCTCAACGTTACGATTTGGCGCGACAGGTAAAATTGCGACGATAATAAATCGCCCGTTGATCTGCGATGTACCGGTAAAAGATGCGGAAAAAAAATGAAGATCAACAGTTAGTTACTCAGTTTCCGTTTTAAACGTTAAATGTGTTCATATCGTATCGAAGAGTACCAGATGTACAGACGAAAATTTAGTGACTCTTATTAATGTAATACGTGTAATAAGGACACGTTGGTGACACGGTGTGAGTTCATATCTGAATGCAGGGAAAAAAAGAAAGGAAACGGGACAAATCTCATGTTTGTTCATCGCCGTCCTGGAAAAAGAATGTTAGACGAATGCATTTTAAAAACAGTGAAACATGGAGGAGGAAACGTCATGGTATGGGGTTGGATGGATTGGAGCATGGAGAATATTTTCAAATCTTCAGAAGCGAATATCGTCTAGATTAGTCCTCTTATGATAATTTTGGCTTTAGAATCGTATTCTGTATGAGTTATTTCTCTTTCCTTCTTTTCATTTTACTTTTCTTCTCACTCATATTTCATTTCTATATACATATCTCACAATGACAGGGTCCAATTCCGGAAGTAGATCGCTTATTATTGACCATGGCCGTGGAAGCCTACGTATTTATTTCATACTTAAATAGTTTATGAAAAAAGATCATAAAACGGCACGACACTGCTACCGCGTCGTTTTTTTGTTATTGCTGTAAACAGTAACAGCACACAAAGATTATCGATAGATTTAGAGTCGCCGGAGTATTAAAGACCATGCTCTGCAAATTTCAATAACAATCAACAAAATATCAGAATAGGCAAATGTACTAATAAAGATTGATATATCTAAATTTCTAACAAACACTTCCTCTTTTTCATCGCCTTTAAACCTACCAGAATATAAACGTAAACTCTGCGTTTAAACATTTAATTAATAGAATTCGATATAAACTCACCCAATTCAACTAATTACAAGCATCGCGGGACCATCCGTTCTTCCTCTCATCCTTCACAGATATAAATTCGTCGAATAAATCAAATTTTAATAAGGCCCTCTTCGGTCCCGTATCGTTATCGCGAAGAATGACATCGTAACAGTGCAATTTACACCGACCGGGACAAGTGCAAGGTGATTTATGTGAGAAACACTCGTTAAAAGCGAGCCTTAACAACATATCTTCAAGATTTTCGTTCCATTTGGACGTTCGTTTTTTTCTATACGCGCAAAAATAACGTCCCGATTACTACTTGTTGTATTTTACGATTTGTCGAAGGTGGTTAACTTCCTTCGCGTCTAAGGGTTTCTTTATATTATGACGGTTTATGTTTGTATGTATTTCTATATATATTAAAACTTTGAGTGCTCCCGAAGTATCTGTTTTGGATTCCTGCCAGTTTCTTTGTAGAAAATTTAGTGGAATTTTTGCATTATAACGTACGTTAGCGAAGTTCGTGATCTTAGGAATTGGAAGGTCTGGAGAATAATTGTGGATGTGTGGATGAACAAGTTGTAGCCTTGTAGAAGAAAGCAAATACAACACTCTTACGATTCGCTAACTTCGGCAGGTTTTCTTGAATTGCAGGGTTTAATCTGTCCAATTTGCGATAGTATATAACTGTTTTAATTAATTTAATTAATCGTTTCGTTCCTAGAAAGCAGCTCAAAATGCACAATTCCTTTGTTATCCCATCAAACTGACAACATCGAAAGTGCATGGTCCTTATAAGCCGCATCCAGTTCCTCTTTGATTTCTGCACATGTTTGACAACTTTGAAAAAAAGTCCTTTTAAATGATTCCATATGCTGAATAGCTTTTGAAACATGACGCCAACTTAAGACTAACTAACTTAGACGCTACAGAAATAATTAAACATATGTATAATGAGATATACGAGCGTGGATCTTTATGCTGTTTCCTAGACCCCCTAGACAGTAAAATTGCAGTGGCATTATACTTTTTATTTTTCGACATAGTCTACCTCTAAACTAATGCACTTGGTCCGTCGATGTTCCAACATCTCAACAGTCACCGGGAAAAATTTTGTTCAACCTCTGCAAATCACCTTTCTAACACATGGGCTGAAACGTCCCGGGCCTAACAAAGAAAACACGTTTTTTCTGGTTCAAAATTAGCTTTATTCATCAACGTAATCTCCATCAAGAGCAACGCAATCATTCCAGCGCCGCTCTAACATTTCAATACCACTTTTGTAGAACGATTTATCTTTTGCCTCAAAATAGGCCTTAGTTTCAACGATAACCTTCATTCGTGCGAAATTTCTTACCGGCGAGAATTTTTTTGAGGCCTGCGAACACCCAGTAGTCGCTGGGAGCCAAATCTGGCGAATACGGTGGACGTGGGAGCAATTCGAAGTTCAATTCATGTAGTTTTGCCATTGTTTTGATTGACTTGTGACACGGTGCGTTTTCTTGATGAAACAACATTTTTTCTTTGCCATATGCGGTCGTCTCTTTGCAATTTCGGCCTTCAAGCGCTTCAATAACGCTATATAATATTCACTGTTGATGGTATTTCCTTTCTGAAGATAGTCGATGAATATTACACCACGTACATCCCAAAATACCGAGGCCATAACCTGATGCGTATTCGTTGGTCTTGCAGTACCTTTTTGATGTTCTTGTCTGTTGTTGTCGTTATGAGAGGACCACAGACATGTTGGTTTTTACAGGATGTTCTTCCGCAGTTAAAATCTCGACACTTGATATTATGTAGATATGATCTACAAATGTCAGGTAACTATATATCAGAAACAATAATCAAACAACCAATTAGAAGTAGGTTAGGGGTAGGCTACATCCTTCCATATCACATAATGGCACTGATGTACCTCTATGTTTAAAAAAATAGTTGTAAACATTAAAAACTCCCTTGGTTGAACCTGTTTCACGTTCTGATCCATCTTAGAAATGACTACAGTGCATCCCCTAAATGATAATAAACCATCTTGCATTGATATGCTAGGTGAATATAACTATTTTTTTAATATATAGTTTTCAAAAATACACTTCGCAGTCCGTCCGTATGAAAAACGAACCAAATAATTGTCTAGTCCCAAAATAGAATATCGTAATCAGACGATTTGAACACCGCAAACCCAGCTCAAAATAATAAAACAATCGGTTTTCACAACCTGTACTGTAACAAAGAAAGAAAAAATTGAAGCCATTACAATAAAAGAACAATTCTGCACCGTGAATCTTATTTATACTTTTTCCTATCCTAAAGAGCGCATCCACGTCAATTACGTTACGTCTAGTTTGGCGCGATTCAAAGCGTCACGCTCTCCTCTGTTATGTTTACTCAGTCATTTAGAACAACTAATTATTGTTTCTAAACTCACCGGGGGATTAACAAAGGCGTCATTGTCGGTATCGTGGAGGAGAATTTATTGTCATTCTTCCAGATAGCCGGGGAGACGTGCTTAAACGATATTGAAAGCACGGTGTGAAGGATACGACCTCATAGAAGAGGAACAGATCTAACCATCGAAGATCGACGATAAACTAAATATTGTCGAAGATGTAGTATTATTATTGATTATTCGCATTGGTGAAGTAAATGTAATGGCATATACTCGGTCTGTATATACACTACCGCTCAAAAGTGTTTAGGCACTCTCACTGACAGCAAAAATGTATAAAAACTCAGCAAAAATGTTAATAATATTTATTTTTTATGTACAGATACATGTAGATGAATAAAAATATATTAAATAAATGTGAAAATTAAAACGTTTAATTTAAATTTTGCTTTCATCTATGTGACCTCCTCTTGATTTCATAATTGCAGCACACAATCGAGGCATTCTCGCAATACGTATTGCCAGAGTTTCTTGTGTTATTGAGGTCCAACTCGATTGCAATTTGTTCCACACGTCAGTAGCTGATGTCGAAGCGGATTTCCGTACTTCCCGATCTAGTTCCTCCCATAGTAACTCGATTGTATTCAAGTCGGGCTTCTGGGGAGGCCATTCTATAATTTTGAGAGTTCCTTCCTCTTCTAAATGGCGTAAATAGTCTTTACATAATTTAGAGGAATGTTTTGGGTCATTATCTTGCTGGAAGATAAAATTTTGAACCAAAAGTCGAATTCCGGAAGGTATTGCGTGGTTCTCCAAAATTTCGCGGTAGCCTTCTTTTTTTAATATATCGCCAATTTTCACAATGTCCCCTACACTAGTGCCAGCAAAACAGCCCCAAATGATGATAGAACCTCCACCATGCTTCACGGTAGCAGCAATACACTCTTCCCTGGCACGTTCACCCACAGATCTTCTTACGAATATGCGTCTTCGGATTCCGAACAGCTCAAATTTGAACTCATCCGTCCATAGGACGTTGTTCCACTCTTCTATGGTCCAGTGTTGGTGTTCACGAGCCCATTTAAGTCGCTTTTGCTTGTTTTGTTTGCGTAGTAATGGCTTTTTCATCGCAATACGTACATGGAGGCCGGCTTTCTGTAGGCGACGTTTGACTGTAGAAACACTGTCTAGTTTTTGGCCACCAACATTTAATTCTGGGGTGATTTCCGGGGCTGTTTTGCGTGTATTTAACTTGCTGGTAACCATTATTCTGCGATCATCTGCAGATGTTGTCCCTTTCGGCCTTCCACTCCGTCTTTTATTAAGAAAACTGCCAGTTTCCCGATATTTTTTTACGTTATAGTCAACCGTAGCGTGGTGTATTTTAATTTTTTTGGCAATTTGTCGCTTACTTATGCCACTTTTATGGTAAGCTATTATAAGTGCACGTGTTTCCGTACTAATTTCTCCTCGCGGAGGCATTTTAAAAAATTGTCACACGATATTTCGCTCACGACGTGAATAGAGTAAATACCACACTGCAACTGACCATAGGTTACGGATTTCACTATAACCTTCTAGGAAGGTAATTTAAACATTATCACCTACAATCTAACAGATGACTAAATTTACCCAGTAAATTCAGAGGGATTGTTATTGTAATTGCACCGCAATAAACAGTTTATGGTAATCCGACCAAGTGCATGTAAATGATAGTAAACCTTATGCGATATAATCGGTGTTTATCTTACTGAACTACATTTTAAATACGTATTTCATTTTATTATGATGTTTTTTTTTTGGTAAACATAATACTATATGAATAATCCATGGAAACAGGGGTGCCTAAACGCTTTTGAGCGGTGGTGTACATGATATTTAAAAATTAAAATACTTCTCTGATGTAAAGGATAACGTTATGTTCCCAAGCCTAAAATTACGTTGGAAATGTTATCGTTATCATAGTCAGTGCTATGGCAGGTAATTTTCTTAACTTCACTTCAATTTCAAATACCCCGCATTTTTATTTATCACTTTTTTAAATTTATCGCATACAGAATTACCTATTCCAACCTTCTTACATGGCATATCAAATTCGTCTACTATTTCGACTGATTCCGGGAGCGACATCCCTTGCGTTTCTAGTTGAAACAAAGCTATAATTTGACTTCATATACAAAAGGGTTCGTAGCAATTCTGTTGATGTTACCATCTTTTTACAGTTTTCTAGAGCAATGCGGTCAGCAGTGATATCAAGAATTACATTTTTTATTCCTTCAAAATTATCGGCGTAAAAAATTGCAGCGTCTAACCATGTACCCCATCTCACAACAATCGATTCAGGAGGCAACTTAACACCGGGAAGTCGCCCCTTATAAAATTGGACTCGTAAAGGCGCTTTTAGAAATACTTTCATATTATTAAGCAGTTCTATTGGATCTTTTCTCACCGAATCTAGCAAGTTTCACCTCTCACAAATTCGTCACGTTATCGCGTTGATAAACGCGCAAAGTATTTACGTTTTATAACTCTAACGAGCCCACTACAGTAAAGGTGCGTACGTAGGCTACACATCTTAAGAATCATTGTCATGTTAAGACGTTGCGTCTCCCTCATCTCGTCGCTTGACAACTAGGCAAATATTTAATGACCGATTATAGCCCCGTTGTCCGACAGTATATTTGCTTCGTGTCGGGCAAACATTCTCGAAAGCGCGTCAAATTTGTCACCAGGGTGAGAAAATCTCATCCGTGCTTGACTCCGACGTCGATTAACGGCTGCGTTGACGAGATGATGATGATGACAGGTCGTGCGGACAAACAAGGCCGGGGCCAAGACTGTTATTGTCTTAGGATCATTTTTTTATTGTTCGCCGACGTATTCGTCGTTTCGCTGGAAAGTTCCTACGATAAGTACACGCTTAAAATGCGTTTTTAGTAGTAGCATGTCGACGTACTCGGTTGTAAAGATTCTCTTCGAAGTTATGTATTTAGATAAATTATCTTCGTTGTAAAACCAACGTTATGCCGTACAGTGGGGACAAATGCTCGAAAAGCGGAAAAAATTCAATATCTAGAGAATGGATAGTCGTATCGAACTGCAGTCAGTCTCATTCGATTCAGCATAGAGAAACACGTTAAAACGATACCAAATTAAAAAGATGAATTAGTTTAATATACGATTTATTAATAGTCTCGACAAAGAGGAAGAGTTTATGAATTCAATTTAAGTTAATAATTAAATGACGATTGCAAGGACTGTGTGGATGTACAATTCACAGGTATAGCAGTAAACTCCACTCACACAAATTAATTAATTATGCGGAACGCAGCGTTTCAGCTGAGCACGTGGGCTCCCATTGTCAACCGTGTTACCGACTAGCCAGTTACCAGTCGGTAACACGGTTGACAATGGGAGCCCACGTGCTCCCGAAACGCTGCGTTCCGCATAATTAATTAATTTATGTGAGTGGAGTTTACTGCTACACCTGTGAATAAGTTAATAATTGGTGCTACACGCAAAGATACTTGTTGTACACATGTTGTAATATATTGTAATGATATGAAATATTGTCTATTAATTATCAATGAATTTTTTCTAAATTTTACTAGTTTACCTATTACAGATATTTTCCCGTCACTGTTTGGTGCACGCCGTTATTTTTTTTATTATGGTTGATGTTAGACGTTGGAGGCAAAGTACCGTACAGGTTTCTTTCTCAAGTTTTACAGATGTCTACTTTGGGTATTCTTTATTAACTTATTATTCACAATTTTCTTGTTAAAAAAAAGAGTCCTTTCAACAACACTTGCAGAGGAGACATAAACTTTACTATCGTTTATTATATATATAGCTTTTCGTAAACATATTATTTATACAAATAAATATTTCCAAATTTCATTCTTAAAAGTCGTTTAATACACTGTACTCACATATTTCAATCACATTGGTAAATATGAAATATTAAATTATACTTATAATCTTCAAATTTTTTCGTACGACGGAAGGATGGCACGACTAGCAGCATTTACCCTTATAATCTCACTCATATGAAGTATGTGTCTACTGTGTGGCCTACCATGTACGCGAACAAATGTGTTGCTATGGAGATAAAAACATCGTGTCAAAGTCACACATGTTGTCATCGTTTCTCCTGAGAATAATTAGTTATTTCCTCATATAACTCTATAATCTTACAAAGATCTTCGTTTATATCCGTTCATAAAGTATCAGCTGGTACTACAAATAAAATCTGGAAGTTCCGGACACATATTTTGGAAGCCGAAGACCAGACCATCTTAAAGGTGAGAAATCACGTGCGAGTGAGTATGATTTTAAAGATTAAAGACGTCGAATCTTCTAAAATTCTGATTTTTATTTCGTAAATTAATTAGAATATTTAAAAATTAGCTAGACAGGGATTACCTTAGGTTTTCTGCAAAAAAAAAACATATTTTTTTTTTGTAAAAAAGCCGTATATATGTATTTATTAATTTGTCGATATATTTATCCTTTCAACCTTTACATTTGGTTATTGTAATTAGAAAATATTATCACTTAATTTAAAAACAAATAGAAGCCTGGGATTTTCCACCACAACATATATAAATATATAATAATATAATCTAATACGCAAATCTAACGTTTGTAACACATAGGTCTATACACGGACTACCTTATCATGAATAATTCATAATTAATACATTATCTATATCCTAAGTAATAGTCACCAATCAAAAAAAATAAAAGTATACAGGAAATTTTGCCCGATAAAGCTTTAAAAGAAACGGCCCTGTTTACCTCGGACAATCCTAAGACGTCCTTAATAACGCCAGCGTACTCGATGTTATTGCGTTGGTTCTTCTTCGCGTCCAAAGCAGAGGTAAAAAACACGGCCGACTTATAAATCGTAATCCGATCACGTCTACCACGAAGTGTCCACTCTAATAGAATAAATATATCATTGTTCCAAGTCGGGTCCCAATGGCTATGATATACGGCTTTACGTCCGACGCTCTGTACTCTAATGAATTAGAGATTTATGAGTACGCTTCCACGGACGGCTAGCCGGTCGGTCGTGGAGGAAGACAGAGCCTCACGGTGGTACAAAAATGGATGGGTAATATACGATAAAATGTATTAGGTACGAAAGAGTAGAGAACGTAACCGAATTGAGGAATAACTTACATGAATTACTTCTGGGCTTATGTTATGTTTGGCTTATTGTTTTATATTTATTTTTTTTCAAGTGGAATGTAGAAAAATGGTCGAAAATTCAGAGTGCTGTTTTCAATTCGATATATTTATGTTTAGATTAGACTTTTGAATATTTATTTCCGTCAGCAGAGGTTTCTTTTTGCCTTGGCAAATAATAATAATAGTAATAATAATTAGAGATCGGATTGTATGCAACGTGCATATATTTTATCTTTGAGCGAAACAGCATGTAATTTTACTAAAAGGTTTACAATTCTTTTTAAATTCTTTAACTTATGATATAAAATGATAATTTTTGTTGTAAGTGTTTTGTGAGAGAAAATACGTAACTGATCAACACGTTAAAACTCCATCACATATTGGAAAATGTGAAAAACTAAAGCGATTCGCATATGTGCAGTAATCTATATACCAATGTGTAGCATCAACTTCACGAAACTCAGAACAAGAAGAATATAATACGGTTCTGCGTAACGCATTAATTTCGTCTAACATACCATTAGCAAGATTAAACACTGCTAATTTGAAATCATTTCTGCAAGAATATTGCAAACATAATATACCTGACGAAAGTACCTTACGAAAAAATTATGCAGCAACAATGGCAGAACTTCAAGAATTGGTAGGGAATAATTTTATTTATATCATGGTAGATGAAAGTACGGGTAAGTTTGGCCGTTATATTGCTCATTTGTTAATAGGAATTCTTCATGAAGATATTGTAGGTAAATCATATTTAATTTATTGTAAAGAACTTCAAAAAACAAATAATGTGACACTTGCCGAATTCGTTCAAGAAGGTTTATCAAATTTCTTTTTACCTGGAAGTATACCTTGTGAAAAAAATTTACTAATGCTGTCCGACGCTGCACCATACATGGCAAAAGCCGCGCAAAATTTAAAAATTTTTTATAGTAACATTATTCATACCACTTGTTTAGCTCATGGGTTCAATCGAGTAGCCGAAGACATTAGAAATCAATTTCCTTTGATTAATGATTTAATTAGCAGTGTCAAAAAAGTATTTTTAAAAGCACCTTTACGAATCCAATTTTATAAGGAGCGACTTCCCGGTGTTAAGTTGTCTCCTGAACCAATTATTACGAGATGGGGTACATGGTTAGACGCTGCAATTTTTTACGCCGATAATTTTGAAAGAAAAAAAAAATGTAATTCCTGAAATCACTGCTGACCGCATTGCTGTAGAAAACTGTAAAAAGATAGTAACATCAACAGAATTGCTACAAAACCTTTTGTATATTAAGTAAAATTATAGCTTTGTTTCAAGTTCCATTCGTAAATTAGAAACTGAAGAGATGTCGCTCTCGGAATCAGTCGAAATAGTAGACGAATTTGATATGCCATGTAAGAAGGCTAAGGGTACAATAGGTAATTCTATATACGATAAATTTAAAAAAGTGATAAAGAAAAATGGGGGGTATTCGAAATTGAAGAAAGTTAAGAAAATTTTGGAAGGTGAAACAGTAAACGATTTCGACTTAGTTTTAGTTTAGAATGTATTGCAAGTTAAAAGATGCACCGATTACATCTGTGGATGTTGAGAGCAGCCTTTCTATTTCGAACCATATGTATTCTGATAGAAGACTGAACTTCTTTTACACAATTTTGAAAAACATTTAATTATAAATTGGTTTAGAAATATGTTGTAAAAGAAATTTGTGCAATAAAGTTAATGTTTAAATTTCTGCTCTTACTTATTTTATGTAAAAATGTTGCATATTGTCACAATTTTTTTGCTTATGTGCCCCAGGTTTATTTAGAATTTAGAATAAATTTCAAAGAAACTGACAACTGTTATAATACAACTGATATTTCACATTCAAAGTTAAGTTTTGCCGGTGTAATCTACTACGTTCTTAAAGCAAATGGACTATAGATAATTCCCAAACGTTACCATCGGTAGGCGTTTATAGGAAAACAACAAGATTACGTGGCACCATAGAAATTGCGTTTTGATGTAGCGTGAATCCTACCTTGCATTTCAAACCAAGACTGTATGAATCCAGCTTACTTATAATACGATTTTTTCTCGTTCATCAATTCATACGCTTCGATTATGTCTAGATCCGTACACCTATAGCCATTCACAATGGACGATGCGTTTGTTGATTATCTCCTTTCAACGGTTAATGTTCCCTTTAACAATGACAATAATAGATTTTGAGTATAAATCGCGATTATACGCGATCGCATTAACATTTGCGACATCGTCCCGTCACGACGAAAAGAAAGGAATTAAGAAAGCTTGCCAACTGTCGTACAAAGAGCGGTAAGTCTTCGGGTGACAATAGCGCGGTAACAAGGACGGTAACAATCGACTATATACACTGAAAACCATGAAAGTTTGTAGTTACGTCGTAGTTGGTTATGACGTGTGCAACGTTTGAAATAAGTTCAGGTACATTAATCATGATTGCGATGGATTGTACGAAAATAATAATTGTTAAATTTAATGAGGTTATTATCATCTTTAATTCAATTTCTTGGTTATAACACATGGGCTGAAAAGTAATAGATAATTGTGTCTTTACGCTAAAATGTTTGGATTCACGTTCTAGTTAACGTATTGAACAAATTTAGGCCTATCGACAAGCTCAACAACTCTAGATATAACACATGGGCTGAAAAGTCCCGGGCCCAACAAAGAAAATACGGTTTTTTTGGTTCAAAATTAGCTTTATTCATCAACGTAATCTCCATCAAGAGCAACGTAATCATTCCAGCGCCGCTGTAACATTTCAATACCACTTTTGTAGAACGCTTTATCTTTTGCCTCAAAATAGGCCTCAGTATCAGCGATAACCTCTTCATTCGTGCGAAATTTCTTACCGGCGAGCATTTTTTTGAGGTCTGCGAATAGCCAGTTGTCGCTGGGAGCCAAATCTAGCGAATACGGTGGATGTGGGAGCAATTCGAAGTTCAATTCATGTAGTTTTGCCATTGTTTTGATTGACTTGTGACACTGTGCGTTGTCTTGATGAAACAACATTTTTTTCTTTGCCATATGCGGTCGTTTCTTTGCAATTTCGGCCGTCAAACGCTCCAATAACGCTATATAATATTCACTGTTGATGGTATTTCCTTTCTCAAGTTAGTCGATGAATATTACACCACGCACATCCCAAAATACCGAGGCTGTAACCTTTCCAGCCGATTGTTGTGCTTTCGGGCGCTTTGGACGAGGTTCACCAGTTGCTGTCCACTCAGATGACGATCGTTTTGATTCCAGAGTGTTTCATCCATTGTCACATATCGACGCTAAAATTCCGGTCTGTTGCGTTTAAACATGGCCAAACACTGCTTTTGGTCAACAGTGAGCAAACGCGGCACCCACTTTGAACAGAGCTTTCTCATAGTCAAATGCTCATGCAATATAAAGCCAATACGTTCTTTTGATATCTTTACGATATCAGCTATCTCACGCAACTTCACTTTTCGATCATTCAAAACGATTTTGTGGATTTTTTTGATATTTTCTGGTGTTACCGCCTCATTTGGACGTCCACTGCGTTCTGCATCATCGGTGTCTCTACGACCACGTTTGAAGTCAGCAAACCAACGGTTTATTGTTGTTTCTGATGGAGCGGAGTCCCCATAACACCTTTCAAGCCATTGCTTCGCTTGAACGGTATTTTTTCCCATCAAGAAGCAGTGTAAAATTAAAACACGAAATTGTTTTTGATCCATTGTTTTGAAAATAACAAAAGTAGCGTGACTCTTAGCACAAGAACTCACAAACTAATGAATAAAATATTATGAAATTTTAACAGCTGTCTTTTGAAGGTTAGTACTAACTGAGAGAATGGTGACTGCAATAAAACTAGCGTCATCTATGTGTTAGGCCCGGGACTTTTCAGCCCATGCGTTACAACGTATAATATATTAATACATTTGTACTTACGGAAAGGAGCTGAATAGGCTAAACTAGTTATTAAATGTTTGATGGTGTAACTACAAACTTTCGTGGTTTAATGGGTACGTATTCAAAGCGGAGTTTGAATATTCCCCCGATATTAATCTAGAATTGGTGGACAGTGTTTTTAACATTCGATTAGATCTTCCGAAAAAAAAAGTCTCCTATAAAATCGACAACCCTACTAATCTTATTCCAATTTCAAACGTGAAAAGACCTAATAAATCCCATCACCCGTTTAGGCATTTACGTCAGATAAACTCTTCAATCTGCCTAATAACATCTCGCGTAAAAACAAAAACCCTAACCATCCTTAACGAATCCAGAAATCCACATGAGCCGCTGCGCCTTTTTCCGAAGTCCCCTGTCATCTAAATCGGTTTATAAAGGGTGGTGCTGCATCTTCGACGAAGACGAAATAAAAGAATAGGAGGAGGCGTCCAAAGCCGTTGATGAATCCGATCCCTCGCGCACCAGATCCACCTCGTTGCAGCGATCTTCGAAGTGACGTTAATCCTTCACAGGCCTGGCCGGGCTTAAGATGTACGTGTCACTATGACTATAGAGCGGAAATCGTTTAGAAATATCTCGTACACGAGGATTTTTTTAAGAAATAAGGTCTGCATTGGCCGATTCTTAATCGTGTTTAAGGGGAAATTCCAAGAAATATGTTAGTATTTGGCTAATTTGTTTTCAATATTGTAAAGTAAGCTTATCATGTGAAATATAACGCTCTATATTGAGCTTGACATGGATTAGTCTATTGGAATGCGTGTCAAGTTTGATGTATTACTTAAAATCGCTTGACGAGGGTTACTTTAGCTATTACGTATGTATTTCTTTCCGTTGGGGATGACCTCTTTTTGTCGTTGACATTTTTAATTTTTTCCCTGAAACCTAATTTAATGAAATGCTTATATCATGCAAATGTAAAACTGTTAGAAGAACTGTTGAATATATTCTACTTAACAAGGCAAGGTTTCCGGGTCTCAAATTCAGATCATACTGAAACTTGGTAGGATAATAATAGACTTGAAAATTAAATTAATTTAAACATAATAATATTTATGCAGTATTCAGCTCGTAAGTTTACCTATACTCGAGTCACTCAGCCTTCGTCAGAGTCGGGAATGCCACAACAAAAACAAGGTTGCATTCTCTCTCCATTACTGTTTAATATATATACGAGAGGAGGTCCAGAAGTTCGTGGAATCGAGGGGATGGAGTGGGGATAGGGGCGCTCACTAGGTGCCATTCTGATTAGCGACTCATCATTAGTATATAAGTTAAGTTGCAGCCCTATAGCGTCAGTCGTTTACGAATAGTTGCCTGCTAAATAAGTCGATCCAGAAGAAAACTGAAACTATGGAGGAAATTGAACACCGTGCTGTGATAAAGTTCCTTACAAAGCAAGGAAAGAACGCTCAAACCATATTGAATGAAATGGAAACCGTTTATGGGGAACAGTGCCCTAGTAAATCAATGATTTATAAATGGCATGGTCCTTTTAAACATGATCGGGAGTCGATTGAAGACGACCCCCGCTCAGGACGGCCAGTTGAGGCCACCACAACAGACATCGTCGAAAAAGTGCAAAAATTTCTACTGCAAGATGCCCGTTTGAAGAAAAAACAATTATCTGCATTAGTTGGAATATCAGATACTACCATTTTACGTATTCTACATGATCATCTGGGTATGACAAAAGTCAGTGCAAGATGGGTACCGAGAATGCCCACGCCGCTGCAGAAACAGCAGCGCGTCTGTGCGACCAAACAATTTTTGGAGCTGTGTGGAGACAAACCTGCACAGATTTTGGAACGGATTGTTACCGGAGATAAAACATGGGTTCATCACTTTAAGCCTGAGTCCAAATAGGAGTCCATGCAATGGCATAAAAAGGGGACACCACCGCCAAAGAAATTCAAAGTGTCAGAATCGGCTGGAAAGTTGATGGCTACTGGGTTTTGGAATTGTGATGGGATATTATTGATTGATTACAAAGAAAGAGGTAAGAGCATAACCGGAGAATATTACGCAGCGATATTAGAAAAATTAAAGGAGGCCATCAAGGAAGAACGTCGAGGAAAATTGACCAAGGGTGTGTTGGTCTTGCAAGACAATGCGCCGGTTCACAAGAGCAAAGTTGCAGTGGCTGCTCTGCACAAGCATGGCTTTTAATCAATAGTCCATCCACCCTACAGTCCAAACCTGGTACCTAGTGATTTTTATTTGTTCCCCAATTTAAAAAAAAGACTTACGTGGAAGAAAGTTTTCCGACCACAATGAGGTAAAGGAGGCAATTTTGACCCATTTTGAGGCGAAAGATAAAAAGTATTTTTATGATGGATTAGAAATATTGATTCATAGATCTAATAAATGGATTGTGCTTAAGGGTGATTATATTGAAAAGGAAAAATAGATTTATTGTTTTATTTTATTTAAAACCCTTTCATTGCACGAACTTCTGGACCTCCCCTCGTAGTCAGAGTACATACTCAGGAAATCTTTAAAGCATACAGAATGCGAAATTCTTCTTAATGGAGAAATATTAAATAATGTCCACTATCCAGACGATAAGGTTATTTTCGTTGACAGCTGGGAAGGATTACAACTTGCGGATAGCATAACATATCACAGCCAATTGTATGGTCTACACATAAACGCCAAAAACACAAAATTAATGGTCATTAGCAAAGATAAAATTGACGACCGCCATCTCACATTAAATCAAAAACAGATAGAACGAGTGAGCAGTTTTACCAATCTGGGAACAATAGAAATATTCACAAGAAATACGTAGCAGAATCGCAAAGGCTAGGTCTACGTATAATAAAATGAAAAATTAGTTTATAAACCACGTAACATTAAACACCAAGGTCAGACTCTTTCGTTGTTATGTGTCCTCCGTTTTATTCTACGGGGTAGAAGCACGGACAACTACCGAAGCCACAACAAGGAAATTGGAAACATTTGAAGCCGTGGTTATATCGCAAGATACTAAAAATACCGCGGACGCAACACATGACAAATATCGAAGTTACGAGAGGAATCCGAAAAGAAAAGAAAGTCATTACGTACTACAATACTTAGGACACATAATGAGAAGTGAAACATATTACAACTACTGCAGGAAATAAGTAATGGGAGTAAAGGGGTATTGGTAGAAGACAAATTTCTTGATTGAAAAATCTTAGAACCAGAATAAAGATTAACCATTTCACGATATGCCTATCAGTTGTATTATTTTAAAGGAATTTCACCTTGCTTCCGATTTTAAAGATGGTAGTCTACTTAGTTCATCGATGTTCCAACCTTTTTAAGTCTCCCAAATAATATGATTTATCAGACTCTGCAAAATAAGTTGCTATTTCGGCAGCATCCTCTTCATGTGTCGTGCGTCGCTTTTCAGCAAGCCATTGTTTCAAGTTTCAACTAACAATAAGCCTATTTTCAGCATACATTGGATATCACGCGACATTGCCATAGAATACATCCTACATTGAAGCTAATTCTTGTCAATTCAAACTGAACATTACCTAGTATACTTTATTATAGTCTCATAAGATTTAATTAGTATACAAAGCCTCCCGCGTTCTTTTAATGCCCCTTAGAAACCTTATTTAGCAACGGAATTCGATATAGAAGATATTTTAAAAGGACCATAACATATCTGCCTGACCAAATAATACTTGCCATTTGTAATATTTAAATAGGACGTTTACGTATGCCATCCTTTCATTTATTTTTAATTATTATTACTACCCCGATCGCGAAATTATTTATACTAATATATTAATACGATCACCAAACGTTATTACTCTTACTACATTTGAACGTGGTGAGGCTACCAACTATTCCCATTCGAATCGCTCCCATGTAACTAGAAATATTTGATGCGACCTTGGTACAGGCAAAGTAACGACATCATAATATAATAAACATAATTGTTATTAATTTAAACTGACGAGAGATAACCGCGTTTTTTCGCAAAAACAATCTTTACGACCGGGATATTATGGAAAATGTCGCCGGTTTATCGCTGAATCTGTTCGACGGGATGTCGTTCGCTTCTTTATCGACATTTGCGTGAAATAAACGTTGTATACGACCGCCGTATAAGTATTAACTATATCCAATAAATTTTAACGCTACGTGTATATTAATTTCGACTTAATAAAGCCGGTATTTTATGTGAATCGAGATATGGATAAGTGAGAAAGTTAGTGTATTTAAGTGATTATTGACGTAATACTGAGTGTTGTACATTATTCGATGTGTGCAGATTTTAAAATTGTTCTTTCATGTGAAATATATATATACGATTTATGATAATATCTTGTATTTACCGCAAGTATATGGTACGTTTAAAATATAAAAAATATTATAATGAATAATAGTAATAATAATAAAAATTCCTTTATTGTCCAACAGACGACCGTGTCTCATAATAGGACAAAACATGTATACACGATAGATAAATATCACAGTTCTACAACAACAATAATAGTTTCCAGAAAAATAAAGAATAACTTGAAGTACAATGACGATTGCAAGGACTGTGTGGATGTACAATTCACAGGTATAGCAGTAAACTCCACTCACACAAATTAATTAATTATGCGGAACGCAGCGTTTCGAGAGCACGTGGGCTCCCATTGTCAACCGTGTTACCGACAGTCGGCACAGAAACGTGCAATCTTCCAACATTCAGGAAAAATGGACGTACTCGGAGATAGATTGAAGAGGTAATGGAAAGGTGTTGTAAATATGTTGGTACAGTCTCGTGTTCCTCAACATCTTAAGTGTTCTTAAAACCGTAATGTTATTAAAAGATCTTTCGGCTTTTTGTTTTTAATTTCGTAGGCTTCCACAGTTGGCATCGTTAACCCTACGTCAACTAGTCATGTTCAGTAATTCTAAAAGCATATTCTAGAGTTGTTTTTTGTATGTTGTATAAATTCATTAATAATTACATTAAAATCTTACTGTATCTGCGACTTTTTGAGAAATCTGTTGCTACTTCCAAACTTTTGAACGGTAGTGTATATAGAATTCCAAGGGGATTATGCCAAGAGATACATTTACTGAATGCATTGGCTTAACACAAGTATCTATCATACAATTCTCGTCAAAAGATTATTACATTTTAAATAATTTATGTATTCTATTATAAGCTTAAAAGAGCAATCTCAAATTGGTACATCTTTTATACGACCTCCACGAGAAACGATATCCTAATGCTTCTATACCTAAAAGATATTCATGTTTGTCTAAACCAGTACACGGACAAACTAAACAGACTATCAAATCAGAAACCGAGAGATGAAAAAGAAAAAAAAAACGAAGAAACAAAAACACAACACTAAAGTACTTGGGATGCAATTACATCACCTTAGATAAATCGCTATGGCTAAGAATGCGACGTTGGTATATTAATATTCCTACGTTCGTAAAAGACCGGAACATGACACGGAATCGGCTACCCTAGTACCGTACCTACTACGTATAACGGTTAAGATGTTTGTTGAACAACGTCAAATGGAATCGTTAAGGCTAAAAGTCGAGTTAAGAGATGAGTCTATTAATTTTGCCTGAGCGTACGATGTTACCTATCTCTTCCAGACGTTGTTAGAGGGACCGCAGATGGCCAATGCAGAATTCCGTAGGCCGAACGAACGTGTTCTGGTGGAAAGAAAGAGAATTAGTATTGGGGAAACAATTATATGAAAAATATTTATTCAAAGTAAGACAATATAGACAATATCGCACTGTTCTCGTCGCAGATATATGCTGGGTGATTTCGATTCAATCGGCCGATACTTGTTGGAAATCCATATTGAGCATGGGCGAAAAAGTAAAACACAGAAACAAGTTATTTATACTCAAACCTGAGATTCTCTTCTCTAAGTCTAATTAAGGATAATGTGTACATATGTATTGTATTTACATAATTAGTCTCTAAATTTCTGGCACTGGCCTTCACAAACAAATTCAACAGTGTTGAATTATGAAGGTCTATTTGATCATTTAATAACACATCTGAATATTTATTTTCTTTATAGATAAATAAACATGAATAAATTAGATATGTGGTTTTATACAAATTTTAATAACTTTATTATTCTGTTGTTTTAATTGTAGAATTATCTCTGAAGAATCCATATACAATTTTATTTGATACAGATTTTATATTTCAGATACATCTTGAAATTTAAGGTTACCCCGTAAAATATGTAGATTTCGCAAATTTATATGTTGTAATTCGAGCTGGGAGTCTGTTCAAAACTATATTGAGTAACAACTGCCAAGTTAATTACTGTAGATCTTCCAGGTAAGAAGCCATGAAGGTGTTGATGTGACAGTATTAAGGATACTGGAATAACGCATGGGCTGAAAAGTCCCGGGCCTAACACATAGATGACGCTAGTTTTGTTGCAGTCACCTTTCTCTCAGTTAGTAACCCTCAAAAGACAGCTGTTAAAATTTCATGATATTCTATTCATTAATTTGCGAGTTATTGTGCTAAGAGTCACGCTACTTTTGTTATTTTCAAAACAGTGGATCAGAAACAATTTCGTGTTTAAATTTTACACTGCTTCTTGATGGGAAAAAATACCATTCAAGCGAAGCAATGGCTTGAAAAGTGTTATGGGGACTCCGCTCCATCAGAAACAACAATAAAACGTTGGTTTGCTGACTTCAAACGCGGTCGTAGAGACACCGATGATGCAGAACGCAGTGGACGTCCAAATGAGGCGGTAACATCAGAAAACATCAAAAAAATCCACAAAATCGTTTTGAATGATCGAAAAGTGAAGTTGCGTGAGTTAGCTGACATCGTAAAGACATCAAAAGAACGTATTTGCTTTATATTGCGTGAGCATTTGACTATGAGAAAGCTCTGTTCAAAGTGGGTGCCGCGTTTGCTCACTGTTAAACAAAAACAAGAACGTGTTGATGATTCTGAGCAGTGTTTGGCCATATTTAAACGTAACAAACCGGAATTTTTGCGTCGATGTGTGACAATGGATGAAACATGGATCCATCACTTCACTCCGGAATCAAAACGATCGTCATCTGAGTGGACAGCAACTGGTGAACCTCGTCCAAAACGCCCGGAATCACAACAATCGGCTGGAAAGGTTATGGCCTCGGTATTTTGGGATGTGCGTGGTGTAATATTCATCGACTACCTTGAGAAAGGAAATACCATCAACAGTGAATGTTATATAGCGTTATTGGAGCGTTTGAAGACCGAAATTGCAAAGAAACGACCACATATGGCAAAGAAAAAAATGTGGTTTCATCAAGAAAACGCACCGTGTCACAAGTCAATCAAAACAATGGCAAAACTACATGAATTGAACTTCGAATTGCTCCCACATCCACCGTATTCGCCAGATTTGGCTCCCAGCGACTACTGGCTGTTCGCAGACCTCAAAAAAAATGCTCGCCGGTACGAAATTTCGCATGAATGAAGAGGTTATCGCTGAAACTGTGGCCTATTTTGAGGCAAAAGATAAATCGTTCTACAAAAGTGGTATTGAATTGTTAAAGCGGCGCTGGAATGATTGCGTTGCTCTTAATGGAGATTACGTTGATGAATAAAGCTAATTTTGAACCAAAAAAACCGTGTTTTCTTTGTTAGGCCCGGGACTTTTCAGCGCATGTGTTAAATAACATGTTCATAGACTTTCGCAAAATTACATAAAATTGCTATCTTCCTGTAATTATAAATTATACAACAATCACACTTTTTATGCACTGACACTAAGCGGGCACGTTTCCAGAGATCAGGGAAGACAGATGTAGATTGATGATTTTCATCATTAGCTTCGCCAGAGCAAATCTTGTATCACGAATTAGGAAGATCGAAATTCCATCACCCGCAGTACACCTATCAGGAAATTCAGCCATTATTTTAATTAGCTCATCTTCAGTTGTAGCTAATACCGACAATGCGGGATTATTAGAATCGCCAGAATATCTAATGGCAAACAACTCAAAATCTGCATGCTTAAAAATCTGGCAGCAAACGGAATATGTTTAGTATACTTCCTTTTTAATAAATAAAAATTTACTTGGGCTAGATGGGTTTCCCCAAGAGACGATAAATTACTAAATGCAGGTTTTCGTTTCTATCCGCAGCTCCAACATTTCTTGCGATTTTTCCAATCTATCTAATATCTTAACCTCTCCGTCGCATTTCGTCGTTAAAAGCAAAAATGGCGGACCACACGCAGACCGGTAACCGCGTTCTTACCCAACTCCTAGTCAAATTAAGGTCAAAATCCTTACCGCGTCGACGGCGTATTCAGCAATCGTTAGAGGCGGACAATCGCTTAAAATATTTAGATCCAAAACATTACTTCCACTTCATCAACCCGTTCACTCCGACGAACTAACAACGGCTACTATGTCATACCGCTTGGTTCTTTTGTTATGCTGTTATGGTGCTTGCGTATTGAATCTTTGGTTTTCTATTGGTACCCGGTGACGTTGCAGTTTCGATCGTCAATTTTTTTAACGTAACGAACGCGATTTTTCGTGGCTATCTTCGATGTCGTGAGAGGTTAATTAGATTGAATAACAGAAAAAAAAAGGAAGTAGAATTAGAGGAAAGAAAAAGATGCTTTTGTTATTCGAATTTAAAAGTGTATCGAATAAAGTATGACTGGTCAATTAGCGATGAAAATAGCAACAGCTACGGATACTTAATTATACGGAGAAGAATTATAAAGGGCTTCAAGAAGAAATTTCGCACTCGATTGCGCCGCACTGTATACTATTTACGTTTGCGTCCATTTCAGGATCAGTAAATCGTTAAGGAGACATTTAATACGTGAGAACGTTAACAATACACGCGACGACGTGCTAGATCTAGCACTGCTTTACTAAACAAACTCGTTACTCTTATGAATCTTTAATTTTTCTCCAGTTTCGCCGGTATCGGATGTGTGGATGGAATCTGGTTGTCATGTAAATGATGATGGACGTCGTTATTGCTGCGTGTGATTTAAGAAGGATTATGATTTGTTAGGTCGATAATTGAGTGTCTAAAAACATTCGAGAGTTGAGAAAAAAAGACTATCGCTCATTTACATGAGAAAAGTGCATATACGGGGAAGATAATGGTGAAGTTAAACATAGAATTTAGGAGTCGATCGGGTCAGGACGACGGGATAATTTTGAAATATTCACGAAACGTGGCTACTCCGTAAAGTGGCAATCTTGCTTCGTTAACACAAAAAGACAAAAGACAACGGGCGCTGCGGCCCCAACGACCGTCAACAAGAAGCGGAGTGATCGTACTTGTAGAAGATGTCTATACATGCGCGCCGACAATCTCACCAAAATGATTTCCGACACAAACTTAACCGAAGACTAAATAAATGTATAGACGACAACGGACACAGTAGCCTCGACGTACGATGATAGAAAATCGAGAATTTGTACTTATTAAAGAAATCTTTACATGCGATTCGACAACCTTACCAAATGACTCCCGCCAGAAATAAATATATAGACGACAACGTCCTCGACGATTTCCGCCAAAACTAGAAAATATTAGAAACCTCTAATATTCGTCCGACGACGTTACTGTACACGTTACGACGAGGTACGAAAGGTGACCGAGAGTGCACGATCGCTAATATCTCGACCATCGCGCGGGAGACGACTGCCTGTGCTTGTGTATATTAAATTTTAAGAAAACTCCCATTACTTATTCGACGACGTTGCACTGAATAATTTTTAAATTAGGTAGTTTTAGCTAGCGTAATGTGAATGGCCGGCTTGCATACATATACAATGCGTAATGTACATAGATATTAAAATAAAATTGGATATATTCTAAGAGAGCATAATAAATGATAAAAATGAAAATAAGGTAATAATGCTAACCCATACGGCTGGAAAGAAAATAAAATCATATAAAATACATTTCCTTAGAAACTTAAAATTCACTTATAAAAATACAAAACAATGTTAAGTCCTTAACAAGTACAATGACCGCCAGAGTATCCTGATTGCGATCCCTTTAAACTTTTGTGGGATCACTGTGTGAACTAGTTTACACGTCATCAGCATAAAAATCAAATCACGGTTAAATATGACTGCGTTTGAGATGAACAACCTCCCCCTTTTTAAAATAAAGATTTTCGGTGTATTTACAATCATTGAGGACTTTTATTATTAATGAACCAAGCGACTAAGGCAAATACCAGTTGCAATAGTGTTTAGACCACTTATAAAGACAATACCTTCAGAATTAAAAAAAAAAAAAAACTTCCATTCTCCTCTTTGGTTGGACAACCCTTCGTTTCTGAATACATCTTTCGACGAAAGCATGAAAAACAAAAGCAAGAGGATGCTTGTTGAGAAATATTACAATAAAAATAGTCCTAGTTTGAATGTCTCTTTTAAAACCGTTCAAAGCGAAAGAGAAAAATTGTGATCTTCAAAACGTTTGGAGTATCTCGAAAAAGAAAAAGAGAGGATCCCATTGTTAGACTTCGAGTGATGAGAACGCGTCTTGTTGTATTTTCCTTTTTTTTTTTTTCTTCAAGGGCCCTACACAGACGACTAGCAGGATGGTAACATTCTTTATAATTATATTCCTTCTTTATTTTATACCTACAGCTTCGTAACGGAACGTCCTAGAGATTCGACTTTTAAATTATCGCGCTTAATATGTGAGTAATATTCTCACTCACCGTCAAGACGCGATACATACGGAATGTCGGCGGTTCAGGAAACGTTACTGGACGGATCTTTTAATATTGACGCATTTAATTTCACGTATCAAGGAGATATAAATTGCAACGGAGGCCGCATGAATGCCAGCCGACGCAATTATAAAAGAATGTTAGCATAGATAAGGTTATTAGACCTCGCTGACGGGGGCTTACGGAGCTTCGAGGAATTTTTGCTGGAACCCAGAGAGTTTACGGATGAATCGATTGGTTATGATCCTTCGCGGAACAGGAATAAACGTATAAACGAGTTTAGACACAGATACGCCGCGAAAATTTCTTTTAAAATTTAACGTAATTATGGTAAAATTAATCTAAGTACCTCCTATTAGCAATAATAATTATTATGACAACAAATGCGTACGGTAGATTTCATTATTTTTGTTGTAATATCATTATAGCAAATTAAACCTAAGATGCAGTTGAGAATACGAGGACGACCTGAAATGTTTCCGGAATCTACAAGAAAAACACGGTATTGGTGTGGTTTTTTATTTTTATTTTTCGATATAGTCTCTTCATAGAACAATACACTTTTTCAGACGGTGTTCCAGTCTCTTCCAGTCGTAGTGGCGATGACTTCATTTCAGGTTTGGGAATAGGGAAAGTCACTGTTCGATAAATCGCTGTAGTATTTCCCCGTGATCGTCCTTCCCTTCTGCAGATAGTCGATGAGGATAACACCTTGGGAATCCCAAAAAATGGACGCCATGACCTTTCCGGCCGATGGAACGATCTTTGCTTTCTTCGGAGCCGATTCTACCAGAAAAGCCTACTGCTTCGACTGTTACTTGATCTCCGGTATGTGGTGATGGATCCAAGTCTCGTCCACGGTTACGAAACGCATGAAGAAGTCTTTTGGATTGCGTTGGATCCTTGCCAGACACTCCCCGGAAACGGTCAACCGATTTCGTTTTTGCTCCGATGTGAGCAAAAGCGGTACCCATCTCGCCGAAAGCTTTCTCATACCTAAAATTTCGAGTAGGATATGGCCAGAGCGTTCTTCTGAGATACCCGTTGTCTCTATCGTCTCTTTCAGCTTCAATCGACGATCAGCTAACGCGACATTATGAATCTTGTCGTCACTTATGTTTGTGCGGCTACGTGTGCACTCGCTCACCCAGAAGCTGATGATCGAAGGTGCCATGACGCTCTAGCAAAGTATTTCGAATTTCCGCGGCGATTTTCTCAGCCATCCAGAAGTGTTTTATCACTGCACGAAATTCGAATTTATCCATTTTACGAAGTCGGCTGACCTGCTACACAAAACACACTCCTAAACAACAAATCCACTTCGACCTTTGTACGCAATCTTTTGCCGATTCCGGAAACATTTCAGGTAGCCCTCGTATCGCAATGAAATTTCCTTTTAGTGATTCAATTTCTTTTAAACAAGCAAGAATTATAAGCGAAGATTTCAATGCTATTGCATTTCCCCTTTCAAGTTTTCTGCAACAACTGGCTTTTAAAATAATGCAAACCAAATAAAACGACACTGCGACAACGCTAATACTATTCTTCTAATAACAGTTATTCTATACGTCATTCGCGTTAAGAATGCAGTAGATACCGCTATGATAGGCGGCTGTGTTACAGTGGTGAAATTTAACCGATGAAACTGTCAAATGACAACATCGTAAACGTCAAAGTTTGGTTATCAAAATCTTGTATATTAAATAGTAGAGTTTTTCATATTTTATGTGCAATACATTATGGTTATATAACCTGATAAGATAATACCACAATAATAAGGAAAAAGTGACATCAATTGCAATATAAATGTATCGTTCGTTTGTTTCATTTACCGATATAATTGGAGCTTATTGAATTCTGTTAAATTTGAAAGTATAACTTCGATATGAATAGTTGTGTACATAGTGTTATACCAAGTCATTTGTTATGAAGTAAATCGTTCGGTTAGTAATCTGCATCTATTTTAAAAGAGGAAGTTTCAACAGTATGACTGAAGGTAAGCAATTCAATATATACAAGACAAAGCCAAACAAGGCAGAATGTTGCTGATTATGAACACTACATAATCACTGCAGAATACATGACAACACTAAACTAGATCCTTGAATTGTGAATAGAGTATAGTTGTTGTCAATAAAATAAATTATTATTGTCGATGAAATAAACTAACAGTATGTAATGAGGTCTTCCTAATGCAATTACGCACGTCTCTGGCAATAGGCAATATACTGGATGCATGTTGAATGTATGGTTTATTATAAAGCAGGTGGATGATTGAAATTCTATTTTATTATTCTATTTTCTACTATTAACGCATTATTACTTCATTGCCATCATAAAATCTAATATAGAAATACATTCTTTTCGTGTAGGAATGAATTTTATAAATAAATTTTATTGTTATGAATATATACTATCGACATTAGATTGTAAATGCTATTCTAGGATGACTAGCATGATTTTCCCTAAATATTTTTAAAATAGTTCTAACTTATGAACGGTAGTGTATACATGTACGTCGACCCTTCTATTTTAACTTAGCAAAAGGGGAAAAAGTATAAGTATATCCTAGTAAACAAAAAGTCAAATTTAGAGAGAAACGTAAATCATTTCAAAGGTTAAAAATACGCAACAACAAGCAACTTATAACTTTCTAAAGGTGAACAATCTACGGGAAACCCACACCTAGACAATTGTTGGTAAAAACTCAATTCTCCAAAATAACTAGAGCATAAGACACGATTTAACTGTGCCCGAAACTGTTCTTGACCACACCAAGTCAAGTGTGGAACTTGCAAATCATCTAGACGAATCTTCTTGGTATATATCCGTCTAACTCGAGTATTAGCATCGGTTTCCTATAGCAGTATCTTCGTTTACGGTCTCTAACTTCGATTTTGCCAAATCCAGGACCGTACTTGCGATATCATCGAAGAAGCGGAATGAAGAAAAACAAATCTTCGAAATATCGAATTTTGCGTGTTTTCTCTTTTTGAAATAAGTTCGAAGCTCTGTGTTTTCAATAATTTAAAATGTTTCGAAATTTGTTCCGAAAATTTCAAAGAAAACTGTCAAAAATTCCAACTTTCAAAAATGTCAAAAATTTCGAGATTTTCGAAAATAGTGCAGTTTTAATTTAATTTAGGAGTTCAGTTTTACCGCTGGGAGTGATAGCATGGGTATCGAAACGTCGAATATTAATAAAATGTTGTAATAAGGGGGATAAAAGGGTACTAGTGAAGTATTTCTGCATTCTAATACCACCGTGTTCGATTTTGTTGAAGTAAATCTTACTATATAACGATCAAAACCCTAAATACACTTTTTATAACTTCAAAATCACTATTTACAGTTTCTAGAATATTTTATATATCCTTTTTACTAATATCGAGATGCAGCTCAAGAAATAATAGAAATAACCAAAGAAATATTGCGACAATCGATTCTCCAAGCACGATTTTATCTGGAAAAATGCATTTAACAACTCTAAAGATTTATAAGGAAGTAGGAACATCTCGCATTTTCCATAGAAAATACTTAATATTACTCATTCAATAAAAATCTTCAAAAGATTAAATCTGCAACACTCTCGAACACCTCGTATATCGACAGGAGATAACAATACCAACTCATTACAAAGCTATATAGCGCCGAGCGTGAAAGGAAGTAATAAACCGCACTTGTCCCGTATACCGTGACAAAATAAGTCGCTATACCTAGTCTCATGTATGTAAATTAATGCCGATGTTACGTTGTATACAGGCACGGTTTAAAATAATTGCACCTACCCGATAATATTCGCGTTTCTTTTCATTTCGTACGTTGGACGTATTTGCTTTCGCGTGGTTAAACAATTCGAAAGCATCCGCTAAACAAATACATTAATTACGTTTAGTTGTAACGGAGAATATACGGGGTGTATCTTGGCTAATATGAAGAACCAAGCAATGCGAATTTTGCGCATTTAATATGCGTAAGATGTCGCATAAATCATGTTCTCGATGTGTACGGCAAATGTTACGTTATGGGTAGGGGTTGGTTAAGAGTTGGGTGTGGAGACGATGAAGAAATGCGTATTGTTTTGTAAACAAAGTGTTAAGAGATAATGGTTTTATAATTCACAGCTTTTGCGTTGATGTATTGGGCTATACAACTAAATTTGACAAAGTGGATTGATCAGAAACAAATACGTGCTGGAGTAGTGAAAGATATGCATTTAATCTGTAATAAATAGAACTGTAGAGCACTTGCTCATATATTTTGGCGGAGTTAGAAAGAATGGAGATTGGTCGATCCTTTTCTTCCATGTTAAACACGGGGATTATTCACGCAATTTCCCATTTTGTCAGGAATATGTTTGTTCTTAAACTAAGATTCAGTAACGTTGGTCCAGTCAACGCAGAACGACAATTTTTAAGTACATATACTACTACCCGGTGATGGCCTGCAGGAAATTTGTTGCTAAGTTCAGAGTCTTCAGTAACAAAATCAAGATGTATTGTAGGAACGTTTTTTTGGACTTCCGCAAATCCCACAGAATTATCTAAATCGTCTCTACGAAAAACATTCGAGAACAAACTGGCAAAGTTCACAATGTCCTGCGGATTCTCAAGAACATCCTCACCATCATGCATAACACGATATACGTACTTCTATAATGCTATTCTATCTGTTTTGATGTTCCCGTTCTTTCACTATTCTACGTAGGCACTTAAAGTTATTGCCGTAAACTTGGTTCTGGGTAGCAAACCACTTGTCTTTGTACTGATTAACATTCCATTTAATTTCAGGAGTAAACCAAATCGGAAATATATCGCATTGTGGTGCTTTCACGTTTTTTTTTTTTAGAATACACAAATGAAAGACCAAATTAAGTTTCAAATATAATGATCAACAGCTTCCTAGGTACATTAGCTACACTACCGCTCAAAAGTGTTTAGGCACTCTCACTGACAGCAAAAATGTATAAAAACTCAGCAAAAATGTTAATAATATTTATTTTTTATGTACAGATACACGTACATGAATAAAAATATATTAAATAAATGTGAAAATTAAAACGTTTAATTTAAATTTTGCTTTCATCTATGTGACCTCCTCTTGATTTAATAATTGCAGCACACAATCGAGGCATTCTCGCAATAAGTTTTGCCAGAGTTTCTTGTGTTATTGAGGTTCAACTCGATTGCAATTTGTTCCACACGTCAGGAGCTGATGTCGGAGCCGATTTCCGTACTTCCCGATCTAGTTCTTCCCATAGTAACTCGATTGGATTCAAGTCGGGGCTCTGGGGAGGCTATTCCATAATTTTGAAAGTTCCTTCCTCTTCTAAATGGCGTAAATAGTCTTTACATAATTTAGAGGAATGTTTTGGGTCATTATCTTGCTGGAAGATAAAATTTTAATGCAAAAGTCGAATTCCGGAAGGTATTGCGTGGTTCTCCAAAATTCCGCGGTAGCCCTCTTTTTCAATATACTGTCAATTTTCACAATGTCCCCTACACTAGTGCCAGCAAAACAGCCTCAAATGATGATAGAACCTCCACCATGCTTCACGGTAGCAGCAATCTCTTCTCTGGCACATTCACCCACAGATCTTCTTACGAATATGCGTCTTCGGGTTCCAAACAGCTCAAATTCGGACTCATCCGTCCATAGGACGTTGTTCCACTCTTCTATGATCCAGTGTTAGTGTTCACGAGCCCATTTAAGTCGCTTTTGCATGTTTTGTTTGCGTAGTAATGGCTTTTTCATCGCAATACGTCCATGGAGCCCGGCTTTTTGTAGGCGACGTTTGACTGTAGAAACACTGACTAGTTTTTGGCGACCAACATTTAATTCTGCGGTGATTTCCGGGGCTGTTTTGCGTCTATTTAACTTGCTGGTAACCACTATTCTGCGATCATCTGCAGATGTTGTCGCTTTTGGCCTTCCACTTCGTCTTTTATTAAGAAAACTGCCAGTTTCCCGATATTTTTTACGTTATAGTCAGCCGTAGCGTGGTTCTTTTTGGCAATTTGTCGATTACTTATGCCACTTTTATGGTAAGCTATTATAAGCGCACGTGTTTCCGTACTAATTTCTCTTCGCGAAGGCATTTTAAAAAATTGTCACACGATATTTCGATCACGTTGTGAATAGAGTAAATACCACACTGCAACTGACCATAGGTTACAGATTTCACTATAATCTTCTACGAAGGTAATTTCAACATTATTACCTACAATCTAACAGATGACTAAATTTACCCAGTAAATTCAGAGGGATTGTTATTGTAATTGCACCGCAATAAACAGTTTATGGTAATCCGACCAAGTGCAGGTAAATGATAGTAAACCTTATGCGATATAATGGGTGTTTATCTTACTGAACTACATTTTAAATACGTATTTCATTTTATTATAATGTTTTTTTTGGTAAACATGATACTATATGAATAATCAATGAAAACAGAGGTGCCTAAACACTTGAGCGGTAGCGTATATCAATTTAATCTATTGAAGTATATAAAAACACACATCACAATTATACCTATTGTAACTACTCTTAAAGCAAAAGAGAGACTTCTTCACCAGCGTAATTTACCTTAAACACTGATACGTTTTTTTTTATAGGTTTCGTACGTATGCATATAGGTATTTTATTTCCAGGAAAGTCCCCATGAGAAAATATGTCTTATCCATATCTAAACGATCTTACGTTATTATACGGGGGCTTTAAAACCGAAGCTATGCCATCGGAATAAGTAATTTGTTAACGTATGCCTTTCGTAGAATGACATTGAATGATTCAATAGCCCGATTATTTCGTAATTTGCATGTACGAGGTCGTTGAGATATACACTACCGCTATTTAATAAGTAAATTGTCTACAGGCTTATAGCATTGTTAGATGTATAAAAGTACTTCTTTTTTGAATGTTTTGTTAAAATTTAAAGTGTCAATTTTATTATGGACGGTGGTGTATATAGGATTCGATTGGGTAATCAGAATTAAACAACAATTCATATCTGTCCAGTGTCGTAAATATTGTCGTAATGTTGCATGTTTCTCGAAATCCTAGAAGATGTCTTCTTGCTATTAATGAAGTGCTAGGACGTCTTTTTGTTCTTTTCAAATATTATCAGCATGTTACTATATATAGACAAGAAAATCGATTTATTAAAGTTATAGCATTATTGCTAGGCGGAAAATTTACCTATTGTACACACGTGTCGAAAGTTATTTCAATTTCGAATGGTGAATCAAAAGCATCAACGCTAACCGAAAGGTTTAGAATTGAGACGGACATCCAGTTCACATTATATTACAAGAAACAAGACCCAGAATATAGCCGTACATATTTTGAACACCATTCCATTTTGGTAAAATATTGTTAATCAACCTAAAACTCAGAAGGTTCCAAAGAAGCCTCATAGTCACCATACCTTATATTAGGTGGTAAATAAACATTTATATAATAATAATAAAGCGGTTTATTAGCACTATATATAAGTAAATACAAATATATATAAATAAAAGTATGTAAACTATATTTAACAAAGAAAAAAAAAGAATATCCTAATGAGTTCAGGGTCAGCGACTTAGAAATAACCAACTGCTTTTCCTCCTGAAGTTAAAGATGATCTATATTCAAAAATGAATGAAATATAACTAACTAAAAAAGCTAATATAACTATCTAAAGATAGAAAGAAAACGAAAACAAGAATGAAAACGAAATTCCTGACTAAGTATACAGATAACAGAGTTTACGTAGCTGACAGGCAAACAGTGTTGGCTTTAAGTCACGTATGTCCAAAAGAATTGAATTAAGGTATCTAACAACATGATAAGAGAATCACCTTTTGAACATCTCTATGCTGGGAATTCAAATTACCGTTATGAACATCCGTTCTAAAGATAATCTTACGACAAAGATAGGTAGGTCTTTTATGATAAATTTATTTGTGATAAAAAAACAGTAGAAGTACGAATGCCATAAATAAATCTTAAGCAAGAGTTTTGATGTCTACCTCTGTCAATACTGTCCAAGCAATTACAGTAAACACTTATGCACAAATTAAATCTCGACAAAACAAGAGATTCACATAATGATTTTCTTTTGCATTTAAACATTCTTTGTTACCGTATAAAATTTTCCAAATCACAGTAGCCAAGTCTCAGTATATGAGATGCATGTTCCTTCAATGGGAGTTTCGTATTTAGATAAGATACTGAAATAATTTCATCATTAACATTGATCCGAATACGGGACACATCAGCATTACGAGCTTTATTGCGACCGAAGAGCAAAACTGAACTTTTCTTTGTATTAATTTAGAGACAATGTTTTAGCGATATATCAGCAAGCATTTGATCATCATTATTTATATTAGAAACAACCTCATGGGTTCCTTCTCATTAAAAGAATTACAAATTTGCGTGTCACGAAATAACTTTCGACGTTGCATCACTTTTCACCAGTGCACCAGTGGAAGAAATACTAGAAATCATCAAGCAACAAATAATAGCAAAAGGACTACAGCCGGATCTGGTAAATTTGGCGAGACTTTGCCCTACGTCGATCTACTTCCTATGGAACGGAGAATTCTACGAACAAGCGAGTGGTGCTGCAATGAGGTCTCCTCTATCATCTGTCATCGCCAACATCTTTATGGAAGCATTCGTGCATGAAGATATCGAATCTAGCAGGGTGAAACCTAAATGCCGGTACAGATATGTAGATGACACCTTTGTCATATGGCCGTACGGACCAAGGAGTCTAGAGGAATTCCTGAAACACATCAATAGATAACATGCTAACATTAACTTCACCATGGAGATCGAATAGGACGGCAATTTACCATTCCTAGATGTCCTAGTGGAGCGCACCCACAACAACAAACTGGGCCGCAGTGTGTACCGGAAAAAGACTCGCACAGACCGATACCTACATGCAACATCCATATTTACAGTATCTTAATGTATAGTATAGGACCAAGAATACTGCCCTGAGAGACACCAGATACAATAGCAAGTTGGGAAGATAATATACCATCATACGAAACTATTTGAGTTCTACGAGTACTCATTTTATAATATAATCTGCACTAGGTCATCAACAATGTTTTCCCTCCGATTATTCCCCAATCGAATTCCTTCACGATACATCGTTAACTCCGTCGAAAATTTCGATTTCATATTAAACCGCTACTTAAGTCGTCGATTGTTCACACATACAAATGAAGTCGTCCCCGGGTATGTTCGATGCGACAATGGAGGAGCGACTCCGTAAACACAATAGAGAAGACATTCCCATCAATTCACGGCCGATTAGTAATCCTGTCGCATATCTTTAGAGTATAATTTCTCGGGACCGCGATGCCTGGAAGAATTAGACGGTAAAGGACGCGTAAGCAGGTGACACGCCTACTTATTTCGCGATAGCTGTCCTTTCACACACGCACAACCGACACACCGCGTAAAAATCGTCGTACATCCGCGTACACGCAAGAGTAGATCGGTTTGGAAGGCCGTTTGTTGACCTCATCGAATAGGTTACAACTGTAATTTCACAGAAACGGCGTTTAGAGAAACATTAATAAGAATAATAGCGTATAAATTTGGGTACAGGTGTGGCTCGTGGATCTTTTTTTATCAGCGAAGTACAGCTGGAACATATTTTTCCATGACACCCCAATCAAATTCTTTCTGTTTTTTTTTTTTAACTATGCACTTTATTTACAAGGGTGTTCCCCAAGGAATCCCGTTAGGACCTATCTTGTTTACCGTTTATATTAATAAGGTATGTGATATGCTTAGTTGTTATAAAATATTACTTGCTGTGCATTTAAAATCTTATAACGTTGTTAACACTATTGCAGGGAAATCAACTGAACTTATTACGAGGTAGGTGCTACAAATTCTCGGCCTGCTATACAAATTTCATTCTTCAATTTAATCTCTCCTAACTTCTATACATTTATTACAACGATTAATTCGATATCCTTCTAAAAATAATCTGATGAATTCCGTCAAAATATTCCATAACATGAACGACGTCCCCTAAGGTCTTTTTTAAGAAATTGCACGGCCTACGTTTTTGGAAATTGAGGGAGCCTTTGACAGGGCGTCCATCTTGTCAATGGAGCGGGCTCTGCAACGACCTGGAGTCAAGCCAATGCTCACCAGGTGGATCGGCTCCATGCTAAACAACGGAACAGTTCATGTATCTGAACCTTTGCAACATAGGGGCGATGGTGGCAGCCGGCTGCCAGCAGGGCGATGTGTTATTACCTCTGCTCTGGTGCCTGTTGGTGGATGATTTGTTGTCCCATCTTCGGAAGGCGGGTTTCTACGCACAAGGGTATGCCGATGATATTACATCACGGTCAGTGGAAGGTTTGATGGCGTGGTATCCGAGAGGAGGAGGAGACGGTGTCCGTCCATTTTCGGCTCCAAAGTATTGGTATCAACAGAGGCTAAATACCTAGGTGGAACATGCTACAAACAAAGCCACAAGAGCCTCTTGGGCCTGCAGAGGAATGTTTGGTAGAACGTGGGGCCTAAAACCCGAGACTTATACTACCTACTTCAACTTATTCGTCGCTGGTCTGGTGGCACAAAGCCAATCAAGGCTACGCCGTCAAGATCCTCGACAAAGTCCAAAGGATTGCTTGCTTGGGCATTGCGGGGGCCATGGCCATAGTATTCTCTACAATTGTCTCACAGTTCTAGTCCAAACTCTATCAAGAATTTTGTTTGGCTCTCACGATACTCTCTTTGTCTTCATTCTTTGTCGTTTTGCACACTTTATAATCCTCCTCTATTCTCATTAGTTTTCGAAACGTAACTTCCGATTCCCACCATTTTTTCTCCCATATACGAACCGCTAAACTTCCTCCAGCGCGTTTTACAGTCGATAAATGCAGATTAGAAGAAATATATACGCATCATCCGTAAATCATCAATTATAAAATTGCAAAAGTTCGCTTTCAACGAGCTCGCGTCCTCCGCGAAGGCGCCGTTTAACCGGGACCTTGACTGCGGCGACCGATTGTCCGATGCAGGACGTGATTTTCGCCGAGGAACTCGAGTTGGACACGGCCCACGGTATTCTCGACCGACGGGACGGTCTCTTGCTTGCTGTGCGTTTCGCGCGGCGGACACGTCGGCGTGTTTTATTAAAATCAGAACGGTTTTATTAACGTGACGAATTTGGTAGTCTGCATGAGCGTTAGTGACCCTTGACGGCTTCAAAATAAAACCAGATGGATTTGCGAGTTGGTGTTCGTGAACGTGTTAGGAACGCAAGGCTTCTAAAGATGAATAGAATGGGATAGGTTTTTCGACGAGTGGAAAGGATTGACATCTATTGAATTCTTATGTTACTAGTCTCGGGAAAGTGAGGCAAGTTACAGTGCTGTGCGGAGAATAACGTGGAGGGATTGAGCGGCAGTATAAAGACGAGTGTTCAGTAACGCTAACGTTAGTGTTGAGCGATACCGTGATTTTTAAATCACGTCATGAATAGTGATCGTGATTTATAAATAACGGTGATTGTAAACTGTGAACGTGATCATGGTTACGACTACAAACCGGATTATATGCAAAGAAAAACTGGAATATATGCGCATATATATGCATCGA
The DNA here is from genome assembly GCA_023509865.1 of Trypoxylus dichotomus. Classification (NCBI taxonomy): domain Eukaryota; kingdom Metazoa; phylum Arthropoda; class Insecta; order Coleoptera; family Scarabaeidae; genus Trypoxylus; species Trypoxylus dichotomus. The sequence continues at coordinate 32,459,835 of CM042082.1, read as the reverse complement.
TTTTTGAGAAAATAACACATGGGCTCAAAAGTCCCGGGCCTAACACATAGATGACGCTAGTTTTATTGCAGTCACCTTTCTCTAAGTTAGTACTAACCTTCAAAAGACAGCTGTTAAAATTTCATGATATTCTATTCATTAGTTTGTGAGTTATTGTGCTAAGAGTCACGCTACTTTTGTTAGTTTCAAAACAATGGATCAAAAACAATTTCGTGTTTTAATTTTACATTGCTTCTTGATGGGAAAAATACCGTTCAAGCGAAGCAATGGTTTCTTTCACTGTCTACGTTCGCGTCGCAAGTACTCCGTAGTGTAAAGCGATGCCATTAAACGGAATGAGGAATCTAAAGTTCGTCTGATACAACACGCTTTAAACAACACCTTTCGGACTCGCCTCCTCTGAAGTGTTAAATAAATATTATCTTTGGGAACGCTTACAGAGATGTACATATCGACAGTGATGACGCTGAACCAAGTCAAGTCCATTCTAACATAAATGAAATTAAAATATTCGGCGCTTACGTAAATAAAAAGTCGTGTAAGAAAGAAAGTATCAAGTCATGCCTATGGGTGGAACCTCCATTGGAACTGGTACAATGAAGGGTTTCTTTTTCTGTTGCAGCATACCTCCTATACACAAATATATATGTATATAGTAGTATGTAGAAGCACCGGAGGAAAAAAAGGACATGAACTAGCATATGTTACGGATGTAATGGTTGTGGTGGCGATACTAGGAGAGACGTGTAGTAGTTGAAGAAGCGGTTCGAAGAATGATGTATATACAGAGTGAATTGCTTAAATGTTATAGGGCAAAATTTTAAAATAGAATGGAGGATATCTTTTGTTAGGCAATGGTTAAGAAAAGGATGATTATACAAACTGAATAACATTAATTGCGTATCATTTACAAGAAAAAGTTCCCGGGTGTCAAATTCAGATCTAAATGAACCTTGGTAGGTAGGTATATTTGTATGAATTATGAACATTAGGCCGTAATAACTGATGCAATTTTACTAATTAATAATGGTGTTTCTTAATACAAGACATGTATGCAATATATAGGTATATACAGCTGCGAGCAAATGTTACAGGCAGGGTAATTTTTTTAACGTTACGATAAGACTAGAATCTCAAAACTAAAAAAAAAACACAAGATTCAGTTTATAAGGTTCTTTTATTAAATAAATCAGTATTTAATGCTACCTCCTCTAGCCTTTATTACAGCTTTAATTCTTTTGGGCATAGTAGCTACCAGTTTGTAACATGTTTCTGGGGAAATAGACGCCCATTCCATAAACACTGTTTGTTTTAGGGCTTCTTTAGAGGCATAGTTGTATTTACGAACCCTGTCCTTCAATATATGCCATAGATTTTCAATAGGTGAGAGGTTAGGCGATTTTGGGGGCCAGTCCAAAATCTTGGTTATCAGTAAACCATTTCATTACAGGTCGAGCCTTGTGGCAAGGGGCATAGTCTTGCTGAAAGTAATACTCCTCTGAGTCCATATCATAAAATCTGACAATTGATGGTTCGAGAACCTCTTCCAACATCCCGATGTAGCGTGCACCTACCTTGTGCAGACATACACCTCCAAATCATAATGCTTCCATCGCCGTGTTTAACAGTAGGTAAAATACACTCTGTGGAAAATGTTTCGCCGGACCTCCTCCGAACATAACTTGCTCTGGAAACGCTGTGCACCTGCACAGAATAAACGAAGGACGTTAACTTTTTGAATATTTCTATTTTGGTGAGAAAAGTAGGGGCGCTGAGTTCAATTACGTATATTGCAAGGATTACGAAATATTTTTAAGCACTTACGTCTATATTAGATTCATCGGACCAAAGTACTTTGGCCCAGTCATCTGCAGTCCAATGTCGGTACTTCTTTGCCCACGTAAAGCGTTGCTTGCGATGTAGCTCGGTCAGTAAAGGCTTGTGTCGCGGTTTCCGGGCACGCAAAATCGCCGCAGTTAACCTTCTTGGTACCGTATGCACGGAGATTGGTGCGTCTCGTTGAGCGCGGAGCTCTGCAGAAATCGCTATCGCGGAGCACGATACGCTCTATCAATCGTTCTTCTCGCACAGTCGTTACACGTTTTCTACCGCTCTTGGGTAGATTATGATACTCTCCAGTCCTTTGGTAGCGGCTAATTGTGTTTTGCACTGGACAACGCGAACATTTTATTGTCTTAGCAATTTTTATTTGTGACAATCCTTGTTTGTGCAAGAAAATTATCTAGCCTCGTAAAGCCTCAGATATTTTAGGCTTTTTTTGGTATATTGTGTATACACAAACTTACAAAAGAAGGTCCGCACTCTAAATGAACTTTTGAAACCGACAAACGACGCACAATATATTACCCAACCTAAAAAATTTAATTTCTGTCTTATATAGCTTCGTAATTTATATTTTCTAGGAATTTCTACTTTAGATAACGACCAGGTATAGGTTCGCGGTACTCTTGTTCTAAGAAGCGCTACCTGCTGCGCGAAACACACGTTTGATTAGGGTGCCTATAACATTTGCTCGCAGCTGTACTTTACTTACCTACAAAGTCTCAATAGGATCTGAATTTGACACCCAGGAATATTTCCTTGTCACTAATTTAGGAATTTTTACGTTTACCGACGTTGTGATATGCTACTATTTGCGCAAGCGCATCCGTAGATAATTCTTTTCTCTCCGGCATTACTTTAACGTTACTCACAACTTTCGCCTACTACAGGGGCATCAGCCGACCATAAGCTATAATGAAAACGAAACTGAATGTCGATATCGTCCCATACATCAATAAACAATCCAAATATGATGGTACACTTTCATCTGAGAAAATTTTGTATCTTATTCACGCGTACATACAGATGCCCGTGCATGAGTATGATGCATAAGAAGAACCAGAATGAATTAAAGCTTAGATGCAACGATGCGAAGAGTTTTATGAGTTTACTTTAGATGGTAGCCATTCATACGAGCCTCCCATATGCGTAATACCCTCTTAATATGCATTAGATTTTAACGCATATCCTAATTGACACTGAATACCATAAATGCGATCATAAACACGAGCAAGTGGTGACCTTAAATAGCAGGAAACAATCACGATGCTTGGCAGTGGGGGTGATTTTACGACGATCATCTGCCAATATTTAAATCAGGGTCCCAAATATGAATAGTATGAATAAGTGTTTTCGATCAGAAATGAACCGAATTTCAAATAAAACTATTACATTTTTTCAATTGAGTCGGCCGATACTTGGAAATCCATATTGAAGAATGGTCGGAGAAGTAAAACTCAATTTACAAAATTTCCAATATACGCTAGGGTGACGGAATAAAATAGACACCTACTAATTAAAAAAAAGATTCTATTCTCGTTCTATATACAAAATATTTTAAAATTTTTAAATTAGACTAATATTTTGTCGATCCACCTTTACTTGCGCGAAGTGCTGAGAGTCGTCGTGGCATAGAATCTATTAAATGATTAATGGTGTCTTCTGGAATATTTAACCACTCTTCTGTAACACCTGCCACGAGTTCTTCCTTATTGCTGGGTTTTCGGGGTCGTTTCGCCATATTTGTCTGGATTAGTCAAGTAGTCACCGATAATGTGAAAACCCGTTTAAGATTGTAAATTAACAATAACGTTTAATAAAATCCATTTGAGTGTATTATTGCAGTGTTATAAGCAATAGATTACAAGATAATCAACCATATTAAGGGCATTAAATAAGTCACAAACTGCTGTGGGAAAGCCGAGAATGGCGGTGAACTATCTCCCTATCCGTCAATAGGTGTCAGCACAATCCAGCTTCAAGGAATTCAAGGTTCTGCCTTCATTTGCAGAAAATAAATGAAAATGTGACTGCTGAATCGTAACGTAGAGTTTTATTGCTGCTTCGGGATGCGATTCGACGAAAACGTCCAGGCCTACTGATGAGAGGAATATTGCTGCATCACGATAATGCCAGGCTGACTTGACAAAAGTGAGAGTTGCAGAATTAGGGTGGGAACTTCTTGAACATTCGGCTTCCAATTCCAACCTAATCCCAAGCGACTATCATCTGTTTGGTCCAATCAAAAAGCGTCTTGGCGTCAAACATTTCGAGAATGGTAACGATGTTTTACAAGTAGGTACACACGTGTCTCAGGTGGCAACCCTACTACTTTTATGCAGCAGGCATTGGAGTATTGATAAAGCGGTGGAATAAGTGTATTAACGTAGATGGTGACTATTGGCGAAGTATTTCTTTAATTATTTCTATAGCAGCTTTTACTTAAACTTTTCATCAACCAACAATTATTGCAGTAATAGCAGTCACAACCGTCGGCATGTGTTGCCATGAAAATTAAAAGCAAAGTTGTGCGTTTTCAGGTGTAATTGCTCCGAGTTGGTGGTAATACTAAAATCTATATTACAAGCAAAGCCCATCCAGAATTCTAAATCAATTTATAAAAGAATATTTACTTTAACACACTGCCTTGTTTCCGTATACATGGAAAAGTACAACAAATGTGTAAGATGACGCCTATGATCGTGTAAACATAACTTTCCAATGCGAAACGTTGTTTATAGTTTTACAAATAAGGATATAAATTTACATAATTGAACTTGTAAATTTACACTTCCTTTTTTATATTAAAGATTCTGCAAAAATTAGCATATCTTCTTGGGACTTTAACACAAAATGGATTAATTTCTTAAATTAGATTTCAAGTTGCCTTTTTTTGTGTTATTTTTAAACAGCGTCATTATATAACACTTGTCCCATGGGTTAGAGTAAATGCAATGGATCCTTTCCTGCTGTAAAATATATGATATATTTTTATATTTTACCAAATACAGTATGCACATTCAAAGTAAGTTCATATATATACACTAGGGTGACAGAATAAAATAGACACCTACTAATTAAAAAAAAAAGATTCTATTCTCGTTATATATACAAAATATTTTTAAATTTTTAAATTAGACTAATATTTTGTCGATCCACCTTTACTTGCGTGAAGTGCTGCGAGTCGTCGTGGCATAGAATCTATTAAATGATTAATGGTGTCTTCTGTAACATTTAACCACTCTTCTGTAACAGCTGCCACGAGTTCTTCCTTATTGCTGGGTTTTCGGGGTCGTTTCGCCATATTTGTCTGGATTATGTGCCAAACATTCTCTATCGGATTCATGTCTGCTGATTGGCCTGGCCATGATAAAATCCGAATCCCCTGTTCGTCTTTCCATGTGGCTGTTGTTCTTGCTTTGTGGCAGGGTGCTCCATCCCCCATAAAAGTGGCGTCTTCTTTAAATAAAATGGCGTTGTCGAATATCGGTAGCAGTCCTTCTGTTAATATTTGGATATATTTTGCCGCATTTATATTTCCGTCGCGGATTACTAATTGCGATCTTCCACCATACCATATCGCGCCCAACACCATGATGTTCTCACCGCCGTATTTCACCGTCTGATGCAAAAATTTGTCGTACAGTTGCTGTGACGGACGTCTCCATACCCACGTACGACCACTATCACTGAATTGGCAGTATCTGCTTTCGTCTGAAAAAATGACAGACCGCCAAAACTCTTCGGGCTTCGTTCGCATTTCGATTGCCCAAGCCATTCGGCGCTGTTTTTGAAACGCCGTAAGGAGGTTTTTTCTTTGCCACCCTTTTATACATCCCTACACTGTGGAGGTATCGCAGAACGGTGCGCTGACTTTTCTGTGAAGTTGCCGCAAGCTCAGCTGTACTTTTTCGCGGTTCTCTTAACACCTCGCGCACAAGCACCCTTTTACTTCTTTCAGAAGGTCCGGCACGATCCGGTCTCTCGGATCCACTGTTGTGTTTTCCTTGCGTTTAAATTGTGTAATCACACGGTTAACTGTGGACAACGGAATATTTAAAAATTTACTTATTTCACGTTGCGAAGCGCCGCGTTCACTCTGGCCAACGATGCGACCCCGGGTGAAATCGCTAATATCACTCGAACCTTGTAAGCGAGGGATAGTTGTAACGATACTAAACTACGACGAATTCCTTCCGATACATCTACCCCTATCCTAATGACAAGAGAAAGTTCTTAATTCGTTCTTAGAATTTTGCTGTTTACATATTTATACCGCTTTACCTGGTGTCTATTTTATTCTATCACTCTAGTATATTTAACACTGTATTAATATGACATGTTTCGCTATCACTGTAGCTTCATCAGATATTCTACTCCTACTGAACAAAACCTTACTTATACTCAAACTTAAGATACCCTTATCTTAGGCTAATTAAGGATAATGTGTACATAATGTGCTTACATAATGGAGTGATTGTGTCTCTAAATTCTTAGTACTAGAGTTCACGAACAAATTCAAGGAACGTGTATTATTTAGTCTATTTCATCAGTTACTAGTACATCTGAATATTTAAGTTTAAGTTAATTGGAATCTTCATTCTTATGTACGTAACTCATAAAGTACTTACGTATTCTTTTTTCAAAACTCCTACCTGTTTGGCCGATATACGTTTTTGGGCAATCGAAGCAAGTTAATTTATAAATAAAAAATGGGTATCGTAACAGGCAAAATGTCTAAAACCTGAAGTAAAGAAGAAGCAGATAAATTCGACAGTTATCAGTTAGCATAACCTGCTACAATACTTCAATAACTCTAAAAAATGTTTACTTCCGAATTGCCAACGTATCGATCGTCTTAGAACCGAGTACGCAGCGGTAAATTCGAATTACATTTAAGCGACGTAACTTTGAACGTTATCGGATCCCACGGCCTGCTAGGCGCGCGGTAATTACACGTGTGACAGCGAGGTGTTGTTTTTGGGGGTTAGTCGGGGGGCGGGACTTCGAAATCGCCCGGTATACGGTAGCCCGATATTTAGTTTCAGCAATTAAACGGGCAGGGAACGCCTCGACGAACTGCCGTTGGACCCTCCTGCGAAGCAGCGGTTCGGCAGGCGAAGGTGCTGCGACATAGGTTCAACGGTATTATTTAATGATTCTGTGAAATCGCCGGTCGACTGGGGGGACGTCCTCCTTCGCGAGTCGATTAGAACGGTCGGTTTTTGCGGGATCAACGACTAGAGACAGCGCGTCAATTGTTAGCTTTTCCGATTATAAGTAATTTTGTTTTTTCTTTTCGAATTTGCAAGTTAAAAAGTTACGAAGCGTTCGTTGTTAAGGATCTATAGTTTATTTTAGAAACTGAATGCAATGCGGCGCTTCGACATTGAATCGTCCTAGACGTGATAGTCGATTTACACTAAAGAGGGAAGAGACTTAATAGCCAGCCATTTTTAAGCATCTAATTGGCAATTTCATCCGATGAAAATATTCGGTCGATATTGGCCGACCTTGCGACCATACGCGGGGTGATTGCGTATATCGCACAATACCTGGTTCGTGACACCTACCCTTCGATGTTGGTAGTAGAAAGAAGCAGTAGATATTGGAGGTGTTTCAGCAAATCCAATTCACACAGGAAACGCCTAGACAGACTTTGGATTGTATATATTTGCTGTGGTGATCGACTATTTCGGTATTATCCTGATTCAAGTTTTTACTAATGCGGTTTTATTGTCATATCTCAGACTAGTAAAGTCTATGATTTTCAAGTACCTTGTTATTTTAGCATTAATAATAATACATACTTTATTGCCCAGCAGATAGAGTAATTATACAATTACAAGGTAAAATGGTAAAAAAATAAATATGTACTTGTAACTAGTTAGCTGAAAGTAAATACAGAAGTAACAAATGACAAAAAAAGGCTGATCAAATCCCAATATACTTATAAGTAAATTACAACATACTATAATTATCCACATCCACACCGAAAGTGGTTTACTGCAAATAAACAAAAAAAAACCCTAATTTCTGCTAAGTATAATGTATATGCGGTTTACATAATATCAAAGGAGAAGACAAGTAGCAAGTATGTATATCTAACTCATCATAATCCGCAAAGTTAAAGCCATTACACTTTCTATATAACGGGGACCTGATGCTAATGTTAGTTCTAGGAGTCTGACAAAAAAATATATTTGTTTGCCTGGATTCCACACGAAGAACGTTATAATAAATCTAACTCAACAATTCAGAGACCTCAAGGCCATTGTTAAATAAATTTAATTAGAATTTGCACTTAACTTGTTTTCTACGTAGTTCTAAGGAATCAATATTAAACATATCCAGTAGCGTATTGTGCCTAAATCGTTTTATCGGGTAGGTATTAAATTCCTTAAAGTCTAAGAGCTTTGAACACCTTCTTTAAATTTGCTCCAGAAGATGTTAGATGTACAATATGTAGGTGACCAAAACCAAGGATGCGTACTCCAAGTTAGACCAAACAAAAGCAAAAGGAAGACGAAGAATTGCTATTATAGAAGAAAAAGGTCGTGTAACACGTATAATGAGTAGAAGATGATACCTAAGTCCCTCATAGAGTTGTCTCTAGTTGAAAGAGGTCCAGTTAAGTGATAAGTGTGGATAATTGTCTTACGGGAATAGGTGACAATTTTGCATTTGTTCACATTGCTGATTGTAGTAATGCGGAAAGGCAATTAACACAAGTTGTTAATCTTGCTAGCAAGTTTCATTATACCTGAATTCGACACTTGGGAACCTTACCTCTCCTTGTTGGTAAAAATTTGCATAAGTTTTTGTAGGTATTTCCGAAACTGTAACAGATATATAGAGAGATTTTAAAAAATTGACGATAGTTGATTATTTTTGTTAATAAATTGATAAGGGCATTGTTTTTATAACTATTACAGTTCTTTGTGTAAGTGATAGATAGACTTTTGACTTGTTTTTGTAATACTTTAAGGGTGGGTAAACACTTATGGACGTGACTGATGTTTTAAAATTCTGTAACAGATGATGTATAAATATACATCTCAAAAACCATTTTCGTTACATAAAATACTCATCCTCAAAAACACCGCTGAAACATCGTTCACATATTTACCTACCATTACAATTCATTTAATATACATGTATATACGAAAATATTTAACTTGAAATGACGATCTCGATTCGAAATTTTGTATCCCACAAGTCTAGAGTCTTCCAGTCGCTTGCGATCGAATACAGATCTCCGGTAAAATCGATCAAAACTACGACGTCATAGTCTAACAATAAAGACGCTAACAAAGATTAATGTTACCAAATAGAAAATGTCACTCTTTCTCCGATGTCTGTCTATAAGGGTGTATGTAAGCGTGGGTCTGTTTCTTTTTTTTCTTATTTGACCGCGTGGACTCCTTCGTTTTACCATCTTCTTTTTTTTTTACTTTAGTATGGGTAGTTATAAAATTGAAGTGGTGTAGGAATATTGTTGTATTTTATATAGGCAAAGTGGTAAGGTAGGAAAAACGATATTAATTTTTTTTTGATTACGTTCGATTGTTCTATGTATTTTAGAAAATTAATGGGCGAATTTTGAACGTCTTCTTTGCTGTGATGATTTGAAGAAACTAATGGTATTAAGCAATTTTGGGGTGCCTAATCCAAAATTGCCGTCAGATTTATTCTATCACATCTAGTTCTTGAAATTCACTCTTTCTATTTAGGAAAAAATCCCCAAAATTAGATATAATGTTTTGTTATGTACGTAACTTTTTAAATATTACTATTTGATAACTGTTAACTGATATATATATCTTAGTGAAGCGCTTGATAAGCGAAAGCAGGTGGATGTTATTTACGTAGATTTTTCTAAAGCTTTCGGCTGCATTAACCACGAGATGCTACTACAAAAAATGGACAAATTTGGTTTTGGTGTGGGTTTCCTGACGTTGATTGAGTCTTACCTTACTGGAAGGAAGTGTTATGTCTGCTACAATGGTTATTCCTCTACGCCGTTTTCTCCAACATCAGGTGTTCCTCAATGTTCAAATCTTGGACCACTTCTCTTCAATTTTTATATAAACGATTTACTATCTCTGTTTACGTGTGACGTCTTAGCATACGCAGATGACGTAAAGATATTTAATACTGTTGGTAGCATTTTCGATTGTAAACATTTACAAGACAATCTTCTTCGCATTAATACTTGGAGCAAGGTCAATTATCTCCCTCTGAACATCAACAAGTGTACTGTGGTTTCCTACAATAACACTCACACTACTTTATACTATAACTACCAAATTAATGATGCAGCCATACCACGCAATATCAAAACTTTGGATCTTGGTGTTTTGTTTGATGATAGACTGTCATTTACGGAACATATTTCGTCCATGTGTTCATCTGTTTCCAAAACTCTCGGTTTTGTCATGCGTTCTTGCAGGCATTTCTCAGACTTAGGTGTAATGAAACGTTTATATTATGCCTACGTTCGTTCTAAGCTTGAATACGCCTCCATTGTTTGGTATCCCCGTTATTTACACCAATAGCTTATGATCGAACGCGTTCAAAAGAAATTTCTAAAATATCTCTCCTTTCGAATGGACAACGTGTATCCTGCAAGAGGTATCGAGTATTATAGCTTACTTGTTGAGCATGGTTTTCTATCTCTTGCTGACCGCCGCGAGCGTAACAGTGTGGAGTTTCTTTGCAGGATCCTGAAAAATACTGTCGACTCGCCAGCCCTTCTAGCGCAAATAAACTTTACCGTACCTACTCATCATACTCGCTACTATAATACATTTCAAGTACCTAGAGCTAATACCAACATTTTGCTTAAGGCACCTCTCAGTCACATGGTGAGGAACGCAAACAAACGGGATCTGGAGCCATTTTTGTGAGTCTTTCTTTTTTTTGTTTCATTATTATATACATTTTCAGCATTTTATTATTGTAGGCAACACGATTTTAGTTATTTTATTTTAAATAAGAATTGTATTGTAATTTGTCCTGTAATTGGCCCTTGGGCTGTTAGGCAATAAAGGATTATTATAATTATTATTATTATTATTATTATTATTATTATTATTATTATTATTATTATTATTATTATTATTATTATTATTATTATTATTATTATTATTATTATTATTATTATTATTATTATTATTATTATTATTATTATTATTATTATTATTATTATTATTATTATTATTATTATTATTATTATTATTATTATTATTATTATTATTATTAAACACAAAGAATGGGTAGGAGGTATTTATGTAACAGAAAAATATTCATGTACAACTTGCAATCATCAGTTAAAAATTTCAGTTTATAAGTACAACCTCGCTGAAGATTCCAGCAATAATGGGCTATCATATGGGTATCCCATCTTCCTTGGTATCTTTCCTCCATAATGCATATCTCTTTGTGAAATCTTTCCCCCTGATCTTTACTAACATCTCAAGTTTTCTGGAAAACGATCTAAGTGGCGGTGAAGGTAATGAATCTTGATGCTGCTAGGAATAAATGCCAGTTATTTTTGGAACTAGCACATCAGGAATACCCTAAATCAGTTCATATTAAGCACCACGATAAAAAAATAATTTGTTGGGCGGTGTTATTCTCCTTATACGCTACAAAAGGTTGCTGGAAAGTTTGCCAGATTATCTCCTACAGTATTCCATCTTCTCGTTTTGGCCATAATTCGTCGTTTACCATTGGTCCCGTCGAAGAGAAGGAAGTTATCATTAGCTTCTTACGTTTAAAGAGGGTCATGACTTCAGGAGAAGATCTAATTTTAGGTTTAATAGTGAACAATTACACCAAAGCCTTTGTTTTTATTTAATTCTAAAAACTTCGATATTTTCATATATTTTAAAGGCAAATAAGACCATCCCGCTTTTTAGGAAGGGGAATAAATTCAGCATTGACAATTACACACCTATGAGTGTAGTATGTAATTTTGGTAAAGTGCCAGAGCACTCATTATGTAATAGAATTTATATAAATGTACAACCATTATTTTAGTCTATGCATCAACTTTGGGTTGATGTTTCGATTGCTATAACACATGGGCTGAAATGTCCCTGGCCTAACACATATATGACGCTAGTTTTATTGCAGTCACCTTTCTCTCAGTTAGTACTAACCTTAAAAAGACAGCTGTTAAAATTTTCATGATATTCTATTCATTAGTTTGTGAGTTATTGTGCTAAGAGTCACGCTACTTTTGTTATTTTCAAAACAATGGATCAAAAACAATTTCGCGTTTTAATTTTACACTGCTTCTTGATGGGAAAAAATACCGTTCAAGCGAAGCAATGGCTTGAAAAGTGTTATGGGGACTCCGCTCCATCAGAAGCAATAATAAAACGTTGGTTTCCTGACTTTAAACCTGGTCGTAAAGACACCGATGATGCAGTACGCAGTGGACATCCAAATGAGGCGGTAGCACCACGAAACATCAAAAAAAATCCACAAAATCGTTTTGAATCATCGAAAAGTGAAGTTGCGTGAGTTATCTGACATCGTAAAGATACCAAAAAAACGTATTGGCTTTATATTGTAGAAGCATTTGACTATGAGAAAGCTCTGTTCAAAGTGGGTGCCGCGTTTGCTCACTGTTGACCAAAAACAAGAACGTGTTGATGATTCTGAGCAGTGTTTGGCCATGTTTAAACGTAACAAACCGGAATTTTTGCGTCGATATGTGACAGTGGATGAAACATGGATCCATCACTTCACTCCGGAATCAAAACGATCGTCATCCGAGTGGACAGCAACTGGTGAACCTCGTCCAAAGCGCACGAAAGCACAACAATCGGCTGGAAAGGTTATGGCTTCGGTTTTTTGGGATGTGCGTGGTGTAATATTCATCGACTATCTTGAGAAAGGAAATACCATCAACAGTGAATATTATAATAGCGTTATTGGAGCGTTTGAAGGCCAAAATTGCAAAGAAACGACCGCATATGGCAAAGAAAAAAATGTTGTTTCATCAAGACAACGCACCGTGTCACAAGTCAATCAAAACAATGGCAAAACTACATGAATTGAACTTCGAATTGCTCCCACGTCCACCGTATTCGCCAGATTTGGCTCCCAGCGACTACTGGCTGTTCGCAGACCTCAAAAAAATGCTCGCCGGTAAGAAATTTCGCACGAATTAAGAGGTTATCGCTGAAACTGAGGCCTATTTTGAGGCAAAAGATAAGTCGTTCTGCAAAATTGGTATTGAAATGTCAGAGCGGCGCTGGAATGATTGCATTGCTCTTGATGGAGATTACGTTGATGAATAAAGCTAATTTTGAACTAGAGAAATCGTGGTTTCTTTGTTAGGCCCGGGACTTTTCAGCCCATGTGTTAGATCGTGAACTGTTGTTTGAAGTTCCTCAAGATTCTAACATGGGTCCTTTACTTTTTAATTAATATTTAAGCGACCTAGCCTTAGATCTTGATATGCAGCTGATTTAAAAGTATACGATTCAACTAACCCATTCGATGATTGGATATTTTTGCATAGTTAATTACTAAGGATTAATGATTGGTGTAACCAAAAGATATGAGAAAATGTCAGTCACTAAATTTAACAACCCCTTTCACTACGACTATGTAACTGGAGATGAAGTTATTATCATTAGAACATCTACAGTAAAAGATCTTGGTATTATGCTTGATAGCCAACCATCATTTGCTGAACACATAAGCACTATGAGCCTTTCTACTCCGAAAGTACTTGGATTTCTAATTCGATGCTGTCATAATTCCCAAAATTCCGCTACAGTAAAAACATTATAGCTTCCGTAGTATACTTACTAACACGAGGTGACTGGATGAATGTGTTTTAGGCAGAGGTATCGATTATACTGCTTTATCTTTACACAACTTCTTTAAACTTGAATTTTGATCGGAATCATTAGCAAAATTTGTAATCTTTAACTATTGAACTAAGAACCACTTAGCGGTCTCCTAGAAGATGCTCTGGAACGACACTTAAGCGACTTAAGAAACTAACATTTTAATCGGTTTTTAACAGATTGATTTTCGTAATTGACAATGCCGATCAATTAGACCAGCTTGTTTAAAATTTGCTCTTCACCTACGCCTCGGTATTAACCCCTCCATTTTGGTAGTTCCTTAATGGCTGATTAAATCTCCTCCATAGCCCGTATCTGATCGAATGGATGCCTTGTAAACTTACCAGAAAATCACTAAACATACATGTAAATTAATGAGGCCGATAAAAATACAGGATTAATCGAGTGTTTTAGAAAGAAAAAAAGGCAGATATAATGCGAGATATGACCCGTGAAGCGGCTGTCGACTATAGACTTTAGAAAGACGTGTAGATTTCTTCGAAACTCGATGAAGTGATGCGTCTCGTAATATAAATGTAGAATAAAAGGATATTTGTAGTTTAATTAAGAAGGAAAATTGGTGAATAATGTTCGGTAGAAATATGGTATTGGTAAAATTTGATATTTCTATTCTAGTACCGTTTATAGGAGCTCAAATTTAGCTGGAATAGCTGTATAACTTCCCAAAATTTTTAATCTTATTTTGCTCAATTGTTTTCACTAGTATAATTTTTTTTTTCGAACTTTCGTCTTTTGGAGGTCATAGCTGGAAAAATAAAACAGATATCGAGTTGGTGATTACAGGTTCGATTTTATCTAGAAACGTATAATTTGATCTTGTGTATGGGAAAGAGAACTTGTCGGATTACCTTCAAACTTTTTCTTTCCTACATCCTTTATACCTTGCGGTGTCGGACTACTATTTTCTTACTTTTGTCTTCCACAATCCATCATCTCTATCTCTATCTATATTGCATCTTGAAACACCAAATGTTAGGACAAGATTTATTGCATTAATTTAAACGAGCTATAACATTGAGAGTTACCGCAATCAGTTTAGAGGATTTTATATCTACTTGTTTGCATTTCGGTGATCCTAGCTCGAAAAATAACACAAAAATCGTCTTGACGATGGTCAGGACCGATTCTACAGGTTCGATTCTATCTAGAAACGTGTAGTTTGATCATGTGTACGGCAAGTGGAACTTGTCAATTTTGGATGCGATTTTGAAGGAAATTTGTGATGTTTAATTTTAAGAGATAAATTTGAAAATGTTCTGGAATGAGATCAATCTTAAGAGAACTTTGACTTTACCATTTCACATTTAGGCGATCGCAGCTCTAAAAATAAGTTGACGGTGAAGGCAATCGATTCTACGGGTTCGATTTTATCTAGTAACGTATAATTAGACCTTGCGTACGGGAAGAAGAGGTCAGCAGATCACCTTGAAACTAATAGAAACGGAAATGAAGTAGTATTTTGAAAGGAAATTTGTATAATCCTTAATTTTCGAACCAGATTCATTTAATAATGTTCAAATCTATTTAATGAGAAGCAAATAGAACTTTTTGACTCGTCCAAACCCTTAATTCCCTTATCGGACATAAATATCAACCCGCCTTCGTATAACAAAGCGAAGACTTAAAAGTTACAGTTGTACGAGAGGTTAGAGACATTGACTCTTTGTATAGATCCGCGTGGGCATTTGCAATTCACCATATTAGTACGGAGGGGATCGTAAAGATAATTTTTATGCGATTTGCGGCAAATTTAACGACTTGGTACAACATTAAAAGACACAATAAATAAATCGTTGGATATAACAAAGAATATACAGTGTATATATTGAAAGATGCGAATAGTTTAACTACAAAGTTAACGATATTTTTATTCCCGACTCTTGGCGTGGCCAAAACTAAACGTATCCAAATACATAGAAGATGTGTCCAAAACATTAAAGACAAACCCCAATACGAGGACGACCTGAAATGTTTCCGGAATCGGCAAGAAATGGCGCACGAAGCTTGAAATGGTTTCATTGGTCGACAAAGGTAACCCTTTTTTATATAGTACAGTTGTTTGTGTAGCAAGTCGCTCTTAAACAACAACTATTGGCAGTAGACAACGAAATTTTGACAGTTGCCATAAAGAAGGTTGCCCTTGACCAGGAATTGAAAAGAGTTTAAGTAACACATGGGCTGAAAAGTCCTGGGTCTAACACATAGATGACGCTAGTTCTATTGCAGTCACCTTTCTCTCAGTTAGTACTAACCTTCAAAAGACAGCTGTTACAATTTCATGATATTCTATTCATTAGTTTGTGAGTTATTGTGCTAAGAGTTACGCTACTTTTGTTATTTTCAAAACAATGGATCAACAACAATTTCGTGTTTTAATTTTACACTGCTTCTTGATGGGAAAAAATACCGTTCAAGCGAAGCAATGCCTTGAACAGTGTTATGGGGACTCCGCTCCATCAGAAACAGCAATAAAACGTTGGTTTGCTGACTTCAAACGTGGTCGTAGAGACACCGATGATGCAGAACGCAGTGGACGTCCAAATGAGGCAGTAACACCAGAAAACATAAAAAAACCACAAAATCGTTTCGAATGATCGAAAGGTGAAGTTGCGTGAGTTAGCTGACATCGTAAAGATATCAAAAGAACGTATTGGCTTTATATTGCGTGAGCATTTGACTATGAGAAAGCTCTGTTCAAAGTGGGTGCCGCGTTTGCTCACTGTTGACCAAAAACAAGAACGTGTTGATCATTCTGAACAGTGTTTGGCCATGTTAAACGTAACAGACCGGAATTTTTGCGTCGATATGTGACAATGGATGAAACATGGATCCATCACTTCACTCCGGAATCAAAACGATCGTCATCTGAGTGGACAGCAGCTGGTGAATCTCGTCCAAAGCGCCCGAAGGCACAACAATCGGCTGTAAAGGTTATGGCCTCGGTATTTTGGGATGTGGTGGTGTAATATTGATCGACTATCTTGAGAAAGGAAATACCATCAACAGTGAGTATTATATAGCGTTATTGGAGCGTTTGAAGGCCGAAATTGCAAAGAAACGACCGCATATGGCAAAGAAAAAATTTTGTTTCATCAAGACAACGCACCGTGTCACAAGTCAATCAAAACAATGGCAAAACTACATGAATTGAACTTCGAATTGCTCCCACATCCACCGTATTCGCCAGATTTGGCTCCCAGCGACTACTGGCTGTTCGCAGACCTCAAAAAAATGCTCGCCGGTAAGAAATTTCGCACGAATGAAGAGGTTATCGCTGAAACTGAGGCCTATTTTGAGGCACAAGATAAATCGTTCTACAAAAGTGGTATTGAAATGTTAGAGCGGCGCTGGAATGATTGCGTTGCTCTTAATGGAGATTACGTTGATGAATAAAGCTAATTTTGAACCAAAAAAACCGTGTTCTCTTTGTTAGGCCCGGGACTTTTCAGCCCATGTGTTAAATACCGATCTAAGGAGACTAGCATGAATTTCCCTAAATATTTGTAAAATAGTGTAGTGTAAAGAAGTGTAAGGCAACATATTAGGTACGATGAAAACTCATCAAAAAAAAAAAGAAAAATAACTACAGTAACAACAAAGTTATAGTAGTAGTACCGACTCCAATTTGAACACGACGTATTTTGTGATAAATATACATCTTGCAGTTAGAATATAACACTTACACATACATATCTAAAAAGAACACGTTAAAATTTCGAACGTCTTACAGAGACCCGTTAAAAGTAATTAGTTTCAATTAACCTTAAACTCCTTAAACGTTCAAAACGTATTCATAAAACGACACTAAATTGATCGTCTTCAATTCTAACACGGTACGTCTTCCGATGTTGCATGAACGTTTAACCTTACGTAATCTTTCCATGGTGGATGTACATTTCTTGAGATTATAGGTTAGATCTGTCGGGTGGATATTAATAAGACGAACAAGATGGTCGTTTGTTCGCGTTTTTTTATACAGCTCTGTAGACCCATGATGGATAGTTTAAGGTGGTCTGGGTATTTCTCATGATACTGTTACTCTTCTTTCTCGTTGCTCGGGATGGACGAGAAGAAGAATATCTGTCTCAACTTTTTTTCTGGCTACATAACAAATAATGTGTAATTTTGATATTGTACACGGATTAATGTGTTTGATATCGTGCTTGAGTAAGCGATATCTCTTGTTTTCTAACGATTAAGCTATCGATTTCCAATTTTTTTTAAACGTAAAATTAGTTAGATTGAGTATTTCGGCCCATGAGATGGTGTGGGATGTTTTAAATCCTGTTGGATATATTAACTTTAATGTAACCTTCAATAACAGACTGGCATGATTTTTTTTATCATTTAAGAACACTGAATGCAATGATGAGAAACGTTAAGACTAAATTCTTTCTGAACCTTTTCATTGGACAAGGAAAGTGTAACGTCACTAAGTATTGTGGGTATATTGAAAAGTTTGTAAACAAAACAAAGACACTTGATAAAACTAACCTAATTCTGTTAATTGCTCTTGTTTATTATATGTTTTCATCGTTGTATTCATTACAATAATGCAACTTGCATCGTGGAGATCTGTCTCTACATGAGATTTTGTGTTACCAGTTGATGAAATATGTAACACATGGGCTGAAAAGTGCCGGGCCTAACACATAGATGACGCTAGTTTTATTGCAGTCACCTTTCTCTCAGTTAGTACTAACCATCAAAAGACAGCTGTTAAAATTTCATGATGTTCTATTCATTAGTCTGTGAGTTATTGTGCTAAGAGTCACGCTACTTTTGTTATTTTCAAAACAATGGATCAAAAACAATTTCGCGTTTTAATTTTACACTACTTCTTGATGGGAAAAAAATACCGTTCAAGCGAAGCAATGGCTTGAAAAGTGTTATGGGGACTCCACTCCATCAGAAGCAATAATAAAACGTTGGTTTCCTGACTTCAAACCTGGTCGTGAAGACACCGATGATGCAGAACGCAGTGGACGTCCAAATGAGGCGGTAACACCAGAAATCATCAAAAAAATCCACAAAATCGTTTTGAATGATCGAAAAGTGAAGTTGCGTGAGTTAGCTGACATCGTAAAGATATCAAAAGAACGTATTGACTTTATATTGCATGAGCATTTGACTATGAGAAAGCTCTGTTCAAAGTGGGTGCCGCGTTTGCTCACTGTTGACCAAAAACAAGAACGTGTTGATGATTCTGAGTAGTGTTTGGCCATGTTTAAACGTAACAAGCCGGAATTTTTGCGTCGATATGTGACAATGGATGAAACATGGATCCATCACTTCACTCCGGAATCAAAACGATCGTCATCATGGACAGCAACTGGTGAACCTCGTCCAAAGCGCCCGAAAGCACAACAATCGGCTGGAAAGGTTATGGCCTCAGTATTTTGGGATGTGCGTAGTGTAATATTCATCGACTATCTTGAGAATGGAAATACAAACAACAGTGAATCTTATATCGCGTTTTTGGAGCTTTTGAAGGCCTAAATTGCAAAAAAACGACCGCATATGGCAAAGAAAAAAAAATTTGTTTCATCGAGACAACGCACCGTGTCACAAGTCAATCAAAACAATGGCAAAACTACATGAATTGAACTTCGAATTGCTCCCACATCTACCATATTCGCCAGATTTGGCTCCCAGCGACTACTGGCTGTTCGCAGACCTCAAAAAAATGCTCGCTGGTAAGAAATGTCCCACGAATGAAGAGGTTGTCGCTGAAACTATTTTGAGGCAAAAGATAAATCGTTCTACAAAAGTGGTATTGAAATGTTAGAGCGGCGCTGGAATGATTGCGTTGCTCTTAATGGAGAATACGTTGATGAATAAAGCTAATTTTGAACCAAAAAAACCGTGTTTTCTTTGTTAGGTCCGGGACTTTTCAGCCCATGTGTTATATACCAGTCTCTAGGAAGAATAGAAGGTAGAAAATCATGCTTTAGCACATTTACAAGTTTTGACTCATCAGTCCATAGCACCTTTTTCCAATCATCCACTGTCCAATTTCTATGTGTTTCTGCCCACTGTAGCGGTTTTTGCCTGTTTCCCTATCGAAGTAGGATTTCTTTTGTATTGCAATGCAACAGTCGATTTATTACCATGTAATTTTTTCGGAAATTTGACGCACTGAACAAGCTTCTTGATGAAAAGCAACAATTACAGAGAGCTTTTCTAAACTTGTCGGTTTTCATTTCGGCATTTTTCATCTTTACACTAACGCACGCACACGCAGATCTATTTAGAAACTAAAGTATTTATCAATACTTACTTTCGGTGGCTTGCTCCCAACTCCAAAGAATATTGTAAATTTATTACCTGCAATATTGTCCAAAAAAATAATCCCATTTGTGGCGATGAGGATTGTTCTGAAAATTACTATATTGGGTCATACAATATAATTGGTTTTTAATCATTCTCTAATTGAAATTCTTGCAAGTTTACATGAACTATTAATAAATAATAAACTTCATAAAGGATCTAATATAAATGTTATTTACATATAAAAGCAATTGTATTATCTTTTACTAGAGTTTAGAACATTTTACTGGGTGTCCGAACTAATACGGACGGTAGTGTATACACGTTTTAAATCCATGTATTAAAAGGTTAGAAAAGATGCAAACGATACTATTAATGCCATCTATAGGAAATAACTAAAACTTATTCCCATGTCCAATATTATTTTTGTCAATAAAAAATTTTAAGCTAATGTTTTTTGCTACAATGCAGCAATTTATCTCAGGTTTTGAGTCATGTAGAATGCCTTAAGACCCTAACGTCTACTTTAATCACCGTAATAGCAATTAAACCTTACTTATTTTATTAGTAACCCCATTAAAATTTCCATTAGATTTCGCATATTTTCGAGTTCCTATCGTGCCACTTGCTACACCATGTGGGGACTATGGAAATTAGTATTATCTCACCGTCAATTATTACCCTATTAATCGGAAAATAGAGATGACCACGTTGTGACATCGCAGCGACTTATAACCCATGTTAACGTTAACGATAAAGACCACTCCCTTTTAATGCCGGTGATATTATACGTATTTCTCGTCGAAGTTTACGTAGGCCAGGTCAAGACGACACTAAGTAGCTAGGGAGTACGCACATAGTAACTTTCACAACTTTAATCGTAGTAGGCCATTAAAACCGAAACAGAACGTTAAATTCTCACTCCGAAGCAAAGTTGCCTTCGAAGATCAATAATGATTTCTAGCCGAAGAATCTAGCTACAAGTATGGTGCGAGAATTTTGGCCCGTAAGAGATTTCGCAGAGAAGATTACGAGGGCGACCTGAAATGTTTCTGGAATCGTCAACAAAGACACGGTATTGGTGTGACCAAACCTGAAAAAAACATTGGGAGGAAGGAGATTTGCCTCCTACTTTTCCGACGGCTTGAAGAGACTGCAGCACCAGCTTGCAAAAGTGTATTGACATTCGAAGAGACTACATCGAAAAATAAAAGTAAAAAACCACACCAATACCGTCTTTCTTTCTTCGATTCCTGAAACAAGGGAAATTAGCAATGATAGGTTCGTTTTAACACGTGTCTTTGTTTTGTTTCGAAACCTTTTCAGTGTCGCCATAATATTACTGACGTCATCACTTTCCTTGTCCACTAATTCCGTAGTTTCAGATATAAAAACTCCACAAGCACCATCTGCAGCATCCCATACGCATTTGTATTAAGTAGGCGAGTTCTTATTCGTAAAATATATTTTTTTTTGAATAGCTCAATCCGTATAATCAACAAAATATTCGATGGGCGATCGTCTCCTTGCCTATTTTCAGTTCCACTTCGGATTCTCCCTTATCTTGTCCTTCCCGTATACTGTTACGCATCTCCATCTTTATCTAACATCATCGCATATACCCGTGGTAGCTTGTCATTCGGTTTCCTTTCTGGATACGTTTGTCTCCTTCTTCTTCCTCGCCGTGAACGGAGAGGAGGCCATCGGGCAGCAATACGGGCGGCTAGAGCTTGCGACGTATGTCGTGGCTCCTTTGTCAGATCTGACCGGACATGACAGGTGATCGAAGGTCTAATGGAAGTGTGTAACATTCGCTCCGTGATGTATACGTCGATGTGGTGTTCTCGCTTGAACTGCGCGATCCCACAGACGTATCAGAAATGGAGTAGATCGCCGAACAGATTGAATTTTTATATATATGTATTTTCTCCCATTTTTTTTATTTAAAAGTCGTGTTTTTCTTCACAGACTTTGAAATAAAAGCAATGGGAGAAAAATAATTAGTGTGATAGTCAGCCGAAGCAGATATCAAGGCATACTTCGAATACTAGGGTTTAATAATGCAAGGGAATGATGGAGAAAAAATAGCAGTGACAATATAGCATCAATAAGAAAATGGTTTGTTATGGAGTGCTTATTTGCAAGATATTTACATACGCACCAAATTGGTGTATGATAGCTGGTGAAGAACTTTCAGAGGAGGACATCATTTTAGGCAATATTTTCCACTAACGCTTGGAAGGTATGGGTTGAAATTTTGGGTTGTTTAGAATAGTGTAACAAGTTATACGTGGAACCTTGAAATTTATGCTGGTAAACACGGTGCTGAAAGAGAAAAGAATCAAACGGAGAAAATTGTGAAGCATTTAGTTCAACTGGATTTCCTGGAAGATACCTTCTTACTTCTTCCAACCTAAAAAAGCAGTTACCATCAAAACATTTAACAATATTTGCTGCAAAAATAAGGCTGAATTAGCAATTTCCTTCATAGAGTCCAAAAATCATAATCAATTGCGAGGTTTGGTGTTACAAAGGACACAATTATTATTACCCAAAGAAAAGTAAGCTTGTAACTTCACTTAGTACTTTGCACAGTGAGAATAAGATTGATGATGTTCAAGTAAAGATATCCAGGATAATTTTCGATCTCTTGCGCCATGATGGAGGTTATCTAAAGCTATGGATTGCATGGAGAAAGAAAAGGAGCTTTCTAATCGCTCTAAGAAAGAAACTAATAGAATGCAAAGATTCCGGTAAAGCAGAAATCATTTATTAGTTGGGAATCTCTAAGAAAGAAAGAGAAGTGTTGCACTTGTCCATCTTCAAATGATGAAAAAATAATAACAATTTGTGCACGTTGTAAACATAATGTGTACAAATATCTGCAACAAATATTATTATGTCTTAAGGTTTGCAGCATTTACTGTTACTATCATTTAATATTAGCACTTCAATTTATCCCAAATGTCTTTTCTAATCGCAAACGCAATAAATGTGAAATAAAATAAAATTGAATCCATTCTTATTTGAAAATGATCAGCCAATTTACAATGCAAACACATGAAGAAATTATATTCCAGTGTGATATAGCAATTTCCTGGTAGAATGAGGGTTAATAGACACAAATTTCTTATAACAACAAGCATTTTCTGGTATAGAATGATACTGTCTCATATGACGTGTAATATATTTCAGGCCTTATATTTCGTCACGAAAGGAATTGGTTGTATGGGCAAACATGGAGAAGAACTTGATTATAAAAAAATACGATGTGGTATCAGAAATTAGGGGACAAATACACGTTCGTGGCAGAAGAACGGAGTGCCCAAAAGTCTTAGATTAGATCAATTAGGGGTAATGTTGCACTGCGACCTATTGATCTATTGCACCCCCTTATATGAGGTGAAAGTTGCTAGGGTTTCCCCACACTTATAGTTCTCCATCCAGTCAAAGAGCTTTAATAAATTGCAATAGCTGTGATAGTTTCAGAGAAGGTATTCCGACCTCGTCTATGTTCTCTTTGCCAAGATGGTTGGCACGGGTCTCTATAATGGCAGTGCAGTTAGGTGTTCCGGACTTTCAGCTTCTGCCCCACAAAGCCTGCAGTCGCTATTCTGTTGCAGACCTATCGTTGTCATGTGTTCCCCAAGGTGACAATGCCCTGTAAGAAAACCTGTGAGGACACGTAGTTTGTTTCTAAGGAATACTTTGGAAGATTCTCCCAAAGAAATGCTCTGAGCTTCTCCTCTCTGTTTTTAAGTTCTTTTTTTATAGGTGCTCATCCCTATACCACAGAACGGCTCCTGTCCCACAAACGATCTTTTTTGCTAATAGGTTAGCTTTCTCGTTGCCGCTGATTCCAGTGTGTCCTGGTACCTAACATAGTGCAACTCTGTTTTCGCGGTTGTTTAGCTTGTCTAGGCGTTCCCAGACTAATTTCGAGCTTATGGTGTTAGATCTCAACGCCATTGTGGCTGCTTGACTATCGGAGAAAATTGCAATGCTGATGAATGACCCTGAATATTTGGTTCCTGGCCCGAATACCTCCGCACCTGTTCCTCTATCAATTTTGGAACCATCCGTCTACCATTTAATGGTATTTGCCTTTAGAAAGTAAGTGGAGGATTCTCTCTTCCATTCTTTCTTGTTATTTAGCTTTGTTAGAAAATTCTTTTTGAGGCTGTGTGTCTTAACCATTTCATCGCACGGTAGACTTAGAAGTGGGGAGAGTTCCGCTCAGTCTCTACCCTGGTTATACATTGCCGCATGGGCCACTCCCTCCACCACTATGTGTTGGGGTGTAAGGTAAGATGACCACTAGGGCCGCGGTTGGGCTTGTTCTCATAATTCCGGTGATGCTTACACATTCTAATCGTTACAACCTATCAAGTAACTTGCGTGACCTTCTGAAACCAGGTTATCGCACATCATACATTGCCGCATGGGCCACTTCCTCAACTACTATGTGTAGTAACAAGGCGACATAATTATATCATTGTAATCCTGTAAGTAAATGTGCTGTTGAACTAATAAATTATTATTATTACCATTACAAGTGTTTCAGATCTTACTTCTACTGTATGTAGAGTACCTCTTACATTACATTCGACACTTAAAAGTGAAATTTATCCTCCCGTGAATTTCCCAAATACTCCTTAACGTGATATCCCTACGATTTCACTGCTCCTTTTTTTTGACGCGCTCTTTTTTTCTCCTACACATTTCAAGCTAGCTAAACAGAACGTCACAATAATCAATCAATACGACATCGTTTCCCCTTCGTATTCATCTTTCTTCTTCTATCTGGAAGCATTTCTGTATACATCGCGTATTCGTGAATTCTTAGGCGGTTAACACGGGGACCTCCGTGGTTCGTTTTTTCTTCATTCTTCTTGGATTTCACCTCCATTGTGTACGATACCACATTGTTGCCTAGGGGGACAAGAGAACGCTTCCAGTCGCACAATAGAAGATAAATTTAAATTAATATTTTGTTTATTGTACTTGGAAATATATCGTGAATTTGTTACGTTTGAAGTTTCGATAAATAAAAGCGAGATAGACGTATACGTAGATGTACAGGATGTCGATGGGGATGGGGAACAAGTGGAACCTGTTTTCTTTTTTCCTTTAGGTGCGCGTGTGTGATTGAAATTTATCGAATCCTAATTGAGCTTCTATAATAATGTATTATTTAGAGAAAATATTTTCAAATGAACGGATGATATAAGATAATTTTAACTTTAAACTATACAAAGAGCAAGAGAGAAATTCACTTTTGTATTAATACGGAAACAATGTTATCAAGCATTTGAAGATCATTAATTACGAGGGCGATTTCAATGTTATTTTTCGATGTAGTCTCCTCGAAGACCAATACACTGTTTTAAAACGGTGCTCCATTGAAGAGACTGGAAAAATAGGATGTTTCGAGGTCTGGAATATAGCCATCTGTAGCGACGATGACCTCCTCATTTGAATCAAATCCCTTTCCTTCCAGCGATTTTTTCAGGTTTGGGAATAGGAAAAAGTCGCTGGGGACTAGGTCCGGTGAATATGGAGGATGAGAGGCTAATTCGTAGCGCAACTCATTCATTTTGGACACGACGATACGAGATGAAAAGTACTTTTTTCCGCTGTAAACGATGCCGTTTCTCCTTCAGTACTGCATCGAATCGGGTCAATAAATCGCTACAGTATTGCCCCGTGGTCGTCATTCCTTTCTACAGATAGTTGATGAGGAGGACACCCTGGGAATCCTAAAAGATCCGACCGATGGTACGGTCTTTGCTTTCTTCGGGACTGATTCGCCCGGGAAGGTCCACTGCTTCGACTGTTCCTTAGTCTCTGGTATGTAGTAGTGGATCCAAGTCACATCCACGGTTACGAAACGCATGAAGAAATCCCTTGGATTGCGCTGGACTCTGGTCAGACAATCCTCCGAAACCATCACCCGATTTCGTCTTGCTCCGGTGTAACCAAACGCGGTACCCATTGCACCGAAAGCTTTGTCATACGCAAAATTTCGTGTAGGATATGGCTATCTCTTTCAGTTTGACAAGATCGTTGTGCTTGTACAGCCACATTCGAACTCGTTCACCAGAAGCTGATGGTCGAAAATGAAGAAGCACATCCGCCATGAACCCCTAGCAAAATATTTCGAATTTCCGTGGCCGTTTCCCAACCGTCCGGAAGTGTTTTATCACTGCATGAAATTCGCGTTGCGAAACCGCCTGACTTGCTACACAAAACACCCTCTTAAACAACAACTATTGACAGTAGACATCTGAAATTTTGATAATTGCCATAAAAAAGGATTGCTGACCAATGCTGACACTTCAACCTTTGTGCGTCATCTCTTGCCGATTCCGGAAACATTTCAGATCGTCCTTGTACCAACAGGATAATAGATTTGAAACAAAGTACTACATACTGTGAATCAAAGACATTTTGAGTGAAGTACATATTTCCTAAAGTCAAACAAACTACATATTTGCTTCAAATTGGCGATATTCTTTAAAATAAAAAAAATATTTTAAAATGAAAGCAATGGAGTTGCTTGTTTCAGAAGATTATATTTGAACTAAACAAAATATGTCAAAGAAATCTTTGCATCAAACAAATATATCTTTCCCACCATTTAAACAAATAATTTCTTCGATTCAATTCATATTTGTTTGAATCAAGAACTTTCTTCTCTGTGCATGTGTGCTAATGGATATATAACCATGTCTACGTTCTCTCAACGTTCAATATCTTAAACGTCCTTACATCATATAAGTTTTTATAAGAGTATAAGTAACACACTGTATGTCTATATTGGATGTTATTTCTATAAAATCAATTTATTTGAGTTTTTACAAAGAATTAATAAATAATTATTGGGAAAATTGGGAGATTTTTTTCCCATACTTTCGATAAAAACTGCCCTTTTGATTTACGCAAAAATATGGTATAGTAACCGTTCTGTTATTGTTACTATCCTTCTTTTCAAAACCATTAGTATTCGACGGAAAAGTGTGGAAAAAGTACCGGGCCGATCGACTCTAAAACCCATCATGTAAAAGAGATTCTGACAGTACCGGATAAAAAAAAGAACATATCACGTTGTGTACGCCATCTGTCACGACTAATTAGGCGTTATTAGTGTGGTAAATCGGAGTTATTTCTCAATCAAAACGTCCGTGAAAGTCGAAACGGCAGAGACGCTGACGTTCTCAGAAAACACATTACCCCGGACTTATTTTCGAAATAAAATATCCATCGCCATTCGAATTATACCATTACATTTGCAGATCCATTACTTGATTATATTACGGACGGTGTTATTAAATTTTGCATGTGCTAATTAGTATCGATTCAGGAAATAAGAGGTAAAATAATAGAAACGGGTTTTATATTGACAATATTTTACATTTAAAATGGACAATTCGAAATTTGAGTAGAATTTATACCTAATCACATAATCTTAAGTTTATTTTGATTAATAAAGGTAAGTTATTCAATATTTTTTAATTGATGCATTGGTATAGGGACATAAATTATAAATCAATCAAAATTTCCATTTAATTATTTGATAGTCCTTCGACCTGAGAAGATATGAGTAAATTTAGAGAAAGATGAGAAACAAATTCAAAGCAGTACATTAAAATTTTCCAATTTATAACTTCTTTAGCTTTAAGATCCTTCTTAGGTACGAGATCAAAATGCTCATATCTAGATGAAATCCAACCTATAGAATCGATTGCCGTAATTATCAGTCTGATATCTGTTGTTTTTTTTTTCCGAGCTACGACCCTTTGGGTAAACGTTTGAACCTTCCAAGTAGGTAAGTTTAAAAAGAAGAGGATACATTTCAAGGGTTACCTCTTAAGAGAATTGAGCGATTTTCAACGTCGTTTGGTAGAATCTTCAAAATCCTTTGAGATATTAGTATTTTAAGATCAATTTTGTCTTTTGGATCTTATTCCAAAACGTGTTCCAACTAATTTAAAGACTTAGACAGATCATATCTTCATCGGATGCCTCTTAATAATCCTGTGAGATTTTTGACCGGGTTATATTTTTTTTTCAAAATTCCATTCTGACTTCTCCTTAGATTGTTACTTTCAAGCGAATTTGGAAACTTCTCCTTTCCATTCCTAAGATCAAGTCTACTGTTCACGACAAAATCGAGTCTGTAGAATCGATTGCCACGACTAACTCGATATTTTCATTTTCATTATGTGATGAGTTTATTGATGTCCAGAACTACAAAACGTGAGGACCGACTATTGGAGCTTTCCTCTTCAAAAGAAAGATTTGTCTGCAGCAAAAGACATGCAATTAAATTATTTCGTCTAACATCCAAGTTGGACTTGAATTTGTTTGAAACAAAATCTAATTCTGTTCGAACTAAAAGCATTTGTCGAGCATATACATTTGCAAAATGTTCAAGGTCACGGTTGGCTATGAAGAAGGTAAACTTTGTTAGGATATAATTGCTTCAATAAAACCAAATCATTAATCATATAAGAACATAAATATTTTGACTTGAAATTTGGATGATTTAATGCTGATATCATCTAATATGCAGAAATTTTCTTCGAAATCCTATTACTTTTGACGAAAAGCTCTGTATATATATATTTAAACAGTATGCAGCAGC
Source organism: Trypoxylus dichotomus (assembly GCA_023509865.1). Lineage (NCBI taxonomy): Eukaryota > Metazoa > Arthropoda > Insecta > Coleoptera > Scarabaeidae > Trypoxylus > Trypoxylus dichotomus. The sequence continues at coordinate 32,431,182 of CM042082.1, read as the reverse complement.
GGTCCCGTCTACGTTCGTCTGCCCTACCTCGGCCGAAAGATACGAGTTTTAGCGGCAGTTTTAACATACAAGTGTAATCCCAGACATGCCCGACACAATTACCAGATGTACGACATCAGATAAAAGCCGTTTGCGACCAGAGAAACAAGCGATATATATAAAACAAGAGAGAACGAAAGCAGCCCGCGCTGCAGTCGTCGCATTCGGCTGAAACTTAGGTAGCCTCGTCCATTTTCGGAAGATCCCGTGCGAAGAAGGTCTTCTTTCAGACCGAAAGGCCTCATTTACAAGAAGGTAACACCGTAAACGAGTCAAGATGGTTAGTACGAAAGAGCTGTGATACAGGTGCACGCAAAAACGTGCAGCCTAAGCGGATTGAAGCTTCTTGTGGTTATTGCTCTGTCTTTATGTGTTTACGATATGGTGATTTATAATGGGTTGATTGAGAATTTCTTCGTCGTCTTCGGATTTACTATTTTCTAAAAGGTTTTGTGTCACGTTTTGGAAAGGGTTCAAAGCAACATGTTTTCGATATCTCAAATCTTTTTAAATGCTGTCCGATGTAACAAAAGAAGATGCCGAAATCCATGTTCTTCCTTCAATGGTAAGACAGGAATCATATGTCCCATAGATTTGTGCGGGCTGTAACAATTATAAAAGTTCGAACATATCTAGATGTAAGTCGTGGTACATTAAGTGGTATTCTAAATATAGAAATTCGCAGCTTATTTTAAGGCGAAAGATGTTGCATAAAAATTTACCAGGTGCTTTTATATCGTTTGCTACATCTTGAGGACGGTTATATTCACTAATATCAATAGAAAGTATACCAGGTATTCTAATCATGCCAAGTTTAAACTGAACAAACTTCTATATATCTTTCGGGTTAGATTTAATACCGGTTTCAATGGGATGCAAGTGAAAATGAGACTTGATGAGAATCTGCAAGTCTTTGAAGCCCTAAAGTATTTTCTTGATTTCAAGCTACACTCCCTGTCCATTTTATTGGGACCACCTTATAAATTTAAGCTTTTGTATGCCTCAAATTCGATAATTTACAAATACAAGTATAAAATTTATAAATAGGGTTTACAATACCTATCTAAAAACGTGTTTAAAGATTGGAGAAAATGAGACCACATAACAAATATTTTGTGCGAGGTTATATTCTAATGAACAAAGAAATAAATAAAACATTGTACGTATTATGTGCTATTGGTACCTTTAGGGCACACTTTTGAAATGGTGCAAAAAAATTATATATGCAAACTGAAGTATTTAAATAACAAAAATAGTAGAAGATAAAGAACGTAACTGTGTTTTTCCATTCTTGAACACTAAAGGGCTAAACTCGCACCGTTTAAACCATCCGGGCGAAATTTTCTTACCGTGCCTATACACCAAAAGGGTTAAGATGTCGTAAATGGTATACCAGGCACACTTCATGGACGGCTTATTTAAATAACACGGCAAATTAAGATATGTAGGTACATAAGGCCCGGTCCGACCGCGTGTGTATACGTACGCACGTATACGTACTTACATGAGAGCTGGGTGACCAAGGACATCCCCGTTTGTCGGTTTGCAGTTGGTAAAACCGCGGCTGCAGTATGCTAGTAGTGGCAAACTCGTATATATACACATATAGATCTTATGCGCGGTTGTATATACTTATATATAAGTCCAAGAGTTTGATGCATGAACGCGCAAATCGTTTCACAACATATGCGGTACGATTCTGAGGCTGTCGCGAGAATCGGGATAACGTATCGTACTTATATAGGGCTCCTAAATCGCGTGATAATAAATTTGGAAGGCTGTATACTTTCAGGAGTATTCGGGTTAGATATTTAACATTTGAATGTGATTTATTTCCCAAACGAATTCGAGGATTTCACCCGTCAGTGCCCTTGTATTTTTGAGCCAACTCATACATTGGAGATCATAGTTGAAACAAACTTTCTATTGCGAGGATTTCCAGCAAATAATGTCTGTGATTCTAGGATTTAATCCTAAACAAGCTGCTGTAATTAAGGAAAGCCAAAAAAGATTTGAAACTACTTAAGTTGAAATCGATTTAAAACAAAATTACCACAATTATAAAGATCTATTTATTTATTATTGTATTGGTGGAGTCAATATAAATTATGAACGCTACAAATGACATAATGGATGGATTTGGCCATATGGCATGGTGCCTTATTGTGAATGAATCTAAATCATTGATAGTCATAAATATCAGTGTTGATTCCTGGTGCTTTGATAAAAATACAGCCGTCCAGAACCTTCGACTGATATACAGAACTATACCACAACTGATGTAGGGTGATTCGCCGTTTTTTAGTACACTAACGTCACCAATCCGTTCAGATGAATAATGTCTAACAAATTGAGCTCTTTCCGTCATGGCTTCTAGTTTTAAATCATTGCTGAATACGATCTTTAATGAAAAGTTAAGTTAAGGGAACTTAATTAGATAGATATTGTAAAGCTTATTCATGAATTTTATACTTGCATATGTAAATTATCGCATTGGAAACACACAATAGCTTAGTTTTATAAGGTGGACCTAATAAAATGGACAGGGACTATATTTATTCAAATTATTAAATAATTATGAAAGAAATTGCAAACCTAGTTTTTCTTACGGATTATTTAGTATCATCGCTATATTAATTACATAAAATTACACGTCACTGGTGTTTGCAAAATCAATAAAATATAATGTAAAAGCGCTATAATGCTTTAAAGCTCTAGAAATAATCAAATGAACTGACATCCAATGAGGTTTGGTACTGATAACATCACAAAAGTTTTAGAATTCTGAATAATTCCACATTTTCTTAGACCTAGAACTGAGTAATTGTAAAATATTCCGTGTTAGATCATCCACCTGATTTGGTAAATGCGTTTCATAACATACAAAGATATCATTTTTCAAGAGAGTCATAAAAGAACTTACGTTTACGCATCATGACATTATACACGTATGCTTCCGATTTTTTTTTGTTTTTTTTTGTTTAACAAGAAGTGGAATTTTGAAATATTGCAAGAGTGAAATCGAATTTTGTAAGGATGCAAGTGAAATACTCAACTTATTTGGGAGAAATTATAAATTGCGGTAAATAAAAATGGTTATTTAAGAAAGTTGTGAAATTCTAACGAAACCGGAGGGAGTCCTTTCCGAGAATAAATTAATGAAATGACCAAATTGAATCGTATTTATCCTTAATAAAAATATTTCGTGTAACCAGAGCCATCTTACAGACAATTGCTAAATTATCACTAAGAAACTCATAATGCTTCCTACTTTAACATATTATAACTGTTGCTATTAACCAATAGACGGCGCTAGCATCAAACTTTTAAATTTCCTTTTTTTTATTATTTCCTTTGATATTATTAATACACTCGGGTGACAGAATAAAATAGACACCTACTAATTAAAAAAAAATTCTATTCTCGTCATATATACAAAATATTTAAAAATTTTTAAATTAGACTAATATTTTGTCGATCCACCTTTACTTGCGTGAAGTGCTGCGAGTCGTCGTGGCATAGGACCTATTAAATGATTAATGGTGTCTTCTGGAATATTTAACCACTCTTCTGTAACAGCTGCCACGAGTTCTTCCTTATTGCTGGGTTTTCGGGGTCATTTCGCCATATTTGTCTAGATTATGTGCCAAACATTCTCTATCGGATTCATGTCTGGTGATTAACCTGGCCATGGTAAAATCCGAATCCCCCGTTCCTCTTTCCATGTGGTTGTTGTTCTTGCTTTGTGGCAGGGTGCTCCATCCTCCATAAAAGTGGCGTCTTCTTTAGATAAAATGGCGTTGTCGAATATCGGTAGTAGTCCTTCTGTTAATATTTCGATATATTTTGTCGCATTTATATTTCTGTCGCAGATTACTAATTGCGATCTTCCACCATACCATATCGCGCCCCACACCATGATGTTCACACCGCCGTATTTCACCGTCTGATGCAAAAATTTGTCGTCCAGTTGCTGTGACGAACGTCTCCATACCCACGTACGACCACTATCACTGAATTGGCAGTATCTGCTTTCGTCTGAAAAAATGCCAGACCGCCAAAACTCTTCGGGCTTCGTTCGCATTTCGATTGCCCAAGCCATTCGGCGCCGTTTTTGAAACGCCGTAAGGAGAGGTTTTTTCTTTGCCACCCTTTTATACGTTCCCACACTGTGGAGGTATCGCAGAACGGCGCGCTGACTTTTCTGTGAAGTTGCCGCAAGCTCAGCTGTACTTTCTTCTCTTAACACTTCGCGCACAAGCACCCTTTTACTTCTTTCAGAAGGTCCAGCACGACCTGGTCTCGGCTCCACTGTTGTTTTTTCCTTGCGTTTAAATTGTGTAATCACACGGTTAACTGTGGACAACGGAATATTTAAAAATGTACTTATTTCACGTTGCGAAGCGCCGCGTTCACTCTGGCCAACGATGCGACCCCGGGTGAAGTCGCTAATATCACTCGAACCTTGTAAGCGAGGCATAGTTGTGACGATACTAAACTATGACGAATTCCTTCCGATACATCTACCCCTACCCTAATGACAAGAGAAAGTTCTTAATTCGTTCTTAGAATTTAGCTGTTTAGATATTTATACCGTTTTACCTGGTGTCTATTTTATTCTGTCACCCTAGTGTAGTTAGATGTGCAGTTTCTTTTTTTTTAACTTCCCCGGGCTCAGATTTTCTTTTTAATAACATAAAATAAAAGACAAATTCTAGTATCGTAAATAATTTATTTCTAAAATTATCTTCTTACATATTACACGAATTATCGTATATAGTTGTTATATTATCTATTTACAAATGACTAGGGTACCTATTCTTCTTTTATTGTAACGTTCTCATTGGAAAAGTATAAAAAATATATGCAAGCGAAAGAAAAACAGGTTATAAATGGTATATATATAAATATGTACATATACGACAATATCTACCTTTTAAGTAATAGCTGCTATTTCAAAAATTAAGAGAAAAACGAAAAAACCCACTTAAAATAATCAAAAAATACAATTTCCTGTTTGTCGATTTCCCAATTTCGAAAACTCAATTTATTCTTTTCGCTTTGAAATTTATTTTACGGTATACAACGCCGCGCATAATCTCAACTGAAAATCTTTGTAAAGGAGCTTTCCTCCCAGAGGAACTCGCGTCAAGAACATGCCGGGTGTCATCAGGCATAAAGCTTTGCCGTTCATCAGAAACCTCGATGATGGTATTTTTGGTAAGCCGTGTTGTTTGGTGACGTAATTTAGCCATTGGATTACATGTTCACGTGACCATTGTCTAGGATCTGGAACGATAATAGAAAGAATTAATTTTGTTTGTGTTCTTCTCTATTATGGAGGTTGCTATTTATTTATCCGGAATTGGTAACAATTACTTGAGTGTATACGTATTAGAACGATTTGTCATACGGATGCTATTTGTGTTGTTTAGTGACTTGAAAGTTTGATCTGGATTATTTCAACGGCAGTGTGTCGATCAACTCACTTCAGCTTTCTGCGATGAAGCGCCATCTAAAATCACTGTATATCATTGGCTTAGTGAATTTAATCGAGGCCGTTTTTCAGTGAGGGACGAATTTAAAGAAGGTAGTACAAAATCGATTGTTATGCCAGAAAACATCGATGCTGTGAACGAAGTAATAAAACAAGATCGTCATGTGACGTACCATGAGATTGAAGCATCCTTGGATATTAGTATGACAAGCACACATAAGATTTTACACGAACATTTAGCCGTGAAAAAAATTTGTGCGCGTTAGATTCCACATAATTTGATAATCGCCAAAAAAAGGGGCTTGTGTCGATTGGTACAAAGAAATACCCAACAAATACAATCGTGATGCATCAAAAGCAGTGTATAATATTTACACACGACGTATGAACCCGGAAGTAAACGGCAATCGAGTGTATGGGCCTTGCAAGATGAGCTAAACCCAACAAAAGTTCGCGTCACAAGCAGCCCGAAGCAAATGATAAGAGGGCATGTGGTTACATTGCCACTAGAGAATCGCAAAACGGTCAATTCTGAATGGCACACAACCATTTGTTTGCCAGAAGTCTTTGAGAAAATAAGAAATTCACCATCGATCCAAACAACGTAATAATCAACCGATCAAAACATCGAATTTATGGGTCATCCGCCATACGAGGGCGACCTGAAATGTTTCCGGAGTCGGCGAGAGATGGCGCACGAAGGTTAACGTGAATTCATTGGTCGGCGATGATCTTCGAGGGGACTACATCGAAAACTAAAAATAAAAAACCACAACAATACCGTGTTCTTGTCGATTCCGAAAAGATTTCAGGTCGTCCTCGTACGTTCAAAATGCATCTTTTAGAGATACCTCAATCGGAATGGAAGAAGTCCTATGAAAATTGATTCGAACGTATACAAAAGTGTATGGATCATCGCAGAGAATGTTTTTTACCTTTTGGTAATTGGTCTTCTTCATCATTCCGATAAGGTCTAACAGGTTGAGTCCATTGGAAATTATCGTAACGCACAGGAACAGATTCGGCAGTCTGCATCTTTTGGGGTTGGTAGTAACCAATTTTCGTCCTTCTAAGTATTCTCCTGTAACAAGAAAGTTTTATAGCATATTTTCCCACGGAGTACATAAAAAAATTCCCCCCTTTTCTCGAGAAGAACTATGCACATCCAGCGTCACCCTATAAACCTATATAAAGAAGAAATAAACACTTCCATTCGAACCGCATCTGTAACTGCCTCATTTCCATCTAATCTATTCTCTCTTACATTATCCTCCCACCCTAGAACGCACTTAATCTTCCCATGCTATCGTAAGTTCATTACCGAACAGCTAAGAAAGCACTTTATTCCGGGATGTGTCTTTCAACGGCGTTTTAGATGCGACAACCCTTGTCTGGATGTCGGGCAGAAACCGCTGTGGTGCCGCCCGAAGTTTCCTTTCAACGAAAAAAGGCCGTAAAAGAGATATCGTCGACTTAGTCAAGTAGGGATTGAAAGAGAAACGTGATTGACATGAATTGCGTCAACACGTTCCCTATAGACACTTGTTTTTAGGAGGGAATACGGAATTTGTGTAGTAATTTCGACGACGAGGCGATATACTGGGTGGTGGATGAAACTTATTCTAACAATTCTTCGAAATTTATAAGGTACACTATCGCTCAAAAGTGTATAGGCACCCCTGTTTTCATGGATTATTCATATAGTATTATGTTTACCAAAAAAACATTATAATAGAATGAAATACGTATTTAAAATGTAGTTCAGTAAGATAAATACCCATTATATCGCATAAGGTTTACTATCATTTACCTGCTCTTGGTCGGATTACCATAAACTGTTTATTGCGGTGCAATTACAATAACAATCCCTCTGAATTTACTGGGTAAATTTAGTCATCTGTTAGATTGTAGGTAATAATGTTTAAATTACCTTCCTAGAAGATTATAGTGAAATCTGTAACCTATGGTCAGTTGCAGTGTGGTATTTACTCTATTCACGTCGTGAGCGAAACATCGTGTGACAATTTTTGAAAATGCCTCCGCGAAGAGAAGTTAGTACGGAAATACGTGCGCTTATAGTAGCTTACCATAAAAGTGGCATAAGTAATCGACAAATTGCCAAAAAAATGAAAATACACCACGCTACGGTTGACTATAACGTAAAAAAATATCGGGAAACTGCCAATTTTCTTAATAAAAGACGGAGTGGAAGGCCAAAAGCGACAACATCTGCAGATGATCGCAGAATAGTGGTTACCAGCAAGTTAAATAGACGCAAAACAGTCCCGGAAATCACCGCAGAATTAAATGTTGGTCGCCAAAAACTAGTCAGTGTTTCTACAGTCAAACGTCGCCTACAGAAAGCCGGGCTCCATGGATGTATTGCGATGAAAAAGCCATTACTACGCAAACAAAACAAGCAAAAGCGACTTAAATGGGCTCGTGAACACCAACACTGGACCATAGAAGAGTGGAACAACGTCCTATGGACGGATGAGTCCAAATTTGAGCTGTTCGGAACCCGAAGACGCGTATTCGTAAGAAGATCTGTGGGTGAACGTGCCAGAGAAGAGTGTATTGCTGCTACCGTGAAGCATGGTGGAGGTTCTATCATCATTTGGGGCTGTTTTGCTGGCACTAGTGTAGGGGACATTGTGAAAATTGACGGTATATTAAAAAAAGAAGGCTACCGCGAAATTTTGGAGAACCACGCAATACCTTCCGGAATTCGATTTTTGGGTCAAAATTTTATCTTCCAGCAAGATAATGACCCAAAACATTCCTCTAAATTATGTAAAGACTATTTACGCCATTTAGAAGAGGAAGGAACTCTCAAAATTATGGAATGGCCTCCCCAGAGCCCCGACTTGAATCCAATCGAGTTACTATGGGAAGAACTAGATCGGGAAGTACGGAAATCGGCTCCGACATCAGCTACTGACGTGTGGAACAAATTGCAATCGAGTTGGACCTCAATAACACAAGAAACTCTGGCAAAACTTATTGCGAGAATGCCTCGATTGTGTGCTGCAATTATTAAATCAAGAGGAGGTCACATAGATGAAAGCAAACTTTAAATTAAACGTTTTAATTTTCACATTTATTTAATATATTTTTATTCATGTACGTGTATCTGTACATAAAAGTAAATATTATTAACATGTTTGCTGAGTTTTTATACATTTTTGCTGTCAGTGAGAGTGCCTAAACACTTTTGAGCGGTAGTGTATACGTAACTATAATTTATATAAAATCATAGCTAGTTTTAAAACTGCCGCTAAGAAGTAACTTTGAGAAATTTCATCGTCTAAACGCGACTTTTCATTTTACTCCTTCGAATTAAAAGATGAAGTATAGCGTATTAAAACTATCCAATGTGTGTGCAATAATAAAACGTTAAAAAGGATAAATAGAATAGTTCACATATTTCTATAACTGTTTTCTAAATGTTTAACTCTTAAATTTACGTTTCCTATCCAGTTTTGTCAAAGAAAAGCCAATAGAGTTTTATTATTCTTTTGTGCAAAATCTTGTAGAAGGAACTTTGAACACACACTTTTCTAAAAGCGAAATATAGAAACAGACTGATAGCAGCACCTAAGTTAAGATTGTAACTTTCACACAGCGACCACCAAATTTCGCGTCCCGAAAAAGAAGAAAGTTTGGGAGCCGCCGCTATACGAGCGATATACATTCACCACATCCACATCCCGCTACGCAATACAGGAAATTCACACTAAAAAATTAAAAAGTCCCTAATAAAATTAACGCATATTCCTTTTCGAATGGATCTTCCGTCTTTCTCGATCTTTCCGCCGTCGTTCGCTGTCGGCTCCGTGTATATGACAGAAAATATCATATCCAGTGCGGAAATGATGTTTACCCAATTAGAAGAAGTTAAAAAAACATTACTTATCCCGGCCTTCCTGTCTCTACGTCTAACCAGAACTGCTTAAAGTACTCGAAATTGAATTGAATGGTGTTAATCTAGTGAGCCGTGGAGCGCCGGTCGTTTTAATAAAAATAATAAAACGATTCGGAGAGACTCCCGGAGTCGTTCGGAATTAAAATGCCTCCCTTAATGCCGTTAAACGGAAAGTCGCTATTTAAGATGGACTTCCGGTTACGTCATTTATGATGTCGGTCGTATTTTTGCCTTTTTTTTTTCTTGAAAGTGCGTCAGATAAATTTTAAAAAATGAAAATATTGATGTCGGAAAGAGGATAGCGCACAAATATTTTTAAAATTATTATATCTGGGCGGCGGGAGGGGGAGGGGGGAGAGCACAGAGTAGTCAATGTAAATTTTAAAAAAATCTATCGTTCTTTGAACGTAAAAAATTCAAAGCAACGCATCAAAAAAAAATTGTATGGATAAAAGAAACTTTACGTCACTCTTATACAGTCCCCGACAAAAGTATAGGACACTACATTTATTAAAGAAATTTCATTGTTTTCTTACGCATTTTCTATATATGATTAAACAAATTTCAATATTCCTATCACTACTTGAGACAAAAATACGCGATATTTGGGGTTACTGACGAAATAAGGGTGCGTCAAACGTATAGAATTTAATTAAACCTTATAAACACATAAAATGATAAAGTTTCTTTTGCAATGCTTTTCGTTTTGAGTGAGTTGTTGCTTTAAGCAGACGTTGAACATCTCGCACATCTATTTGTCTAGCAGTCATTGCTGAGTTTGATGCAGTCAAAATTTGTGTGACGTTCACGTTCTGTTATCGTTTTGGGTCTTTTAGATTTACGTGCTTTTCCGTAATTTTCGCTTTTAAAACTATGAATTACACCACAATGTCCAGTATCAGAAACTACTACAATCAACGTTATACGTTTGCAACACGGATTGCCTATTCGAATTTTTCAATATAATCCTTATCTTCCTTAAAATTTATGGGTGGCCTATACTATTGTCACGGGCTGTACAATCTTTTTCCTTCAATAAGTCCTATCGCTTGCATCCTAATGATTAAATTTGAATTATTAATTGAGACGCGTATCGTGTTTTCGTAAGGAAAAGATCTGCGTCCCCTTCGTCCCCCCAGCGCCTCGCTACTCTCTCTAAGACTTAACAATTCCAGAGGAAGGAAGCAGCATATGTACGTACACATATATTAATTAGCTATTGTCTATTCTTCTAATAAAATTGTCTGTGAACCGTCTGCTTGAGAGGTACCCGTGGTAAAACCGGTGGAAAGCTGCTTCATTGACTCGTTTTTAATCGCAAATTCCGTACGGTGAACACATCGGGCCATTATAATACGTAATTCTTTAAGAACCGGTTTCCTGCTCCCAATTCCGTCGCGATTTCTTTTTATTTCGGTTTACGCGTTTATTAAGTACCCCTTCTAAAATACTCATTTACCGGAATTTTTACACCTATACACTATTGCTCATGATAGTAAGGACACTTTTTATTACACGCAAAATTTGACAAACACTTCATTTTGGAACTCATCAGTCCATAGTACGTTTACCTATTGCTCTATTGCCCACCAGAGAGGTTTCTGTTTATTCTCACGACCTAGCAACGGTTTTTGTGTAGCATTACGATCGTAAACGTTTGCTTTTTTTAACGATGTTTCATTGTGCTGATGCTTTTGCATTCATTTATGCTCTTTATGTTCTTGATGAGAAAACATTTCATGCTTTAAGCATAATTTTATCGACTTTCATTACCATACCAAATTATAAATACATAATTTAAATACGCTTTAAAATAAATACTTTATTCATTATTATTAATACTAAGGATTTGTTATGACGTGTAATCCCATGTTTACATTTGTATGAATTATGAATATTAGGGCATAATAACTGATGCAATTTTACTAACTAATGATGGCCCTTTCCTTACGTATGTAGTATCATAAAGTACTACTTGTTCTACATCTTTGAAACTCTCTGAAGAACTCTCTGAAGATGTTAAAGATTCACAACTTGGCTTAATTTCTTTTCCATATTACTATAATCAGCTCTAACATAAGAGAGTGGCATTTAAATGCAACATCCTGTATATACCACATTCACAAGTCCACGATAAGGTACTATATTTTCATTTAAATTTTGGTGCTATTTATAAAATATTTGAATTTTCGAAGGGATGTTTCACGCGCCTAGAACGAATTTCAGCACAAACGAAAAATTACCAAGTTACATTGAAATCTGAATTTGATACCCGGGAACTTTTCCTTGTTAGTTCTTGAATTAGTAAATTTTGTACATGCTTATAGAATTATTACATGAATAAAAGTACAGTGAAATTCCCCTTCGCGGACACCCCTCTTGCACGGACACCTCCCTTAAAGCGACAGCTTCTCATTGTCCCGACCGGCTATCATATAATTTCCGTTGTATTAACTCTTTCTTGGACGGACATTCTCTTGAATGGACGCAGACACGAGAAAATGTTCTCTTAACCGGACAAAAAGAAACGCCTTATCTTATTTTTATATCGAGAGTATTGCTATTGCACTTCTCAATCGCGCCGCGCGCCAACTTCACTGGGACTTCCCCGAGTAAACCGGAGATTTACCGACTTTAATCTTTCGGTACAAACGCAGCCTATGTCGTGCATTTCTGCCTGGCGTAAATTAAGGACTTCCCCAAGTTGGTCGGGGATTTACCGTTCTTATTGATGACAGGACAAATTATGACAGAGCGGTTGCAAGACCTAAATTGGAAAATGGCTAAAGAAAAAAGAAACATTTTGTTATTTTTAGACAATGCGGGATCTTATCCGAAAGACGTTCGCTTAAATAATATAAAAATATTATTTTTACCCCCTAATTGTACATCAGCTTGTCAACTACTTGGCCAAGGGATTATAAAGAATTTTAAAACTTATTACCGAAGTCTAATACTCAAACATCTGCTAATAAAGATTGAAACTGCTGGTACGGCTTTTGAGTTAATAAAGAAAATTGCACCACTGGATGCAGTTTATTTGGCAAAAACCGCTTGGGACCAAGTAACCAAAGAGACAGTTCAAAATTACTTTCGCAACGCAGGATTTAATCATGTAAATATGCAAAGTGAAAACTGAGGCTGATACATCTGACCTAAAAGATGATTTGCCTCTTAGTGTACTTTCAGGTATCCTCAAAAATAAAAATTTATTGAAAGTGACGGATAGTGAAAACCTTGATGATTTTTTGAACGTAGATGAAGATTTTTATGTTGAAGATCCAGATTCAGAACAAGAAATTGCAAATCCTGTTGAAATACAAGAATTTTCGGAAGATTCTGATGTCGATGAGGTTCCAGTGCCAACAGAAGCTATCCCAAATTATGGTAAAGCTATTACCCTGACCAAGCAGCTCAAAAGTTTTGTCGAAAATCACGGAGATACAGAGTCTTTGGAGCTTCTTTCTGAATTAGAAATACGATTTCAAGACGCCATTTTAAAGAAAAAGAGAAGACAAACAACAATATATGATTTTTTGCGTCCTTAAAGTGACTACTCATTTCATTGTTTTGTATTACATACTACATCTATGTATCTATGTACAAATATTATACTTTGTATGTATATATCTAAAGGAAATAAACTTTTTTTTCTTAAGTTTAAAGTTTCTTATTTATTTTAAAAACATTTATATACATATACGATTTAAATGTCCCAGTTTCTTTAGTATATTCATTTTTTGTTAAAACACGATTTTTGTTGTATCTACTACATATTTCTTTTATGCGGACACCCCTCCTGAACGAACATCTTCAGTTGGTCCCGTTGGTGTCCGTTCAAGGAAGATTTCACTGTTTTAAAATAATTCGTTGAAATTTAGTGTCTATTCTATTACGGTCGGTAGTGTACACAGTTATAAACCAGCACGGGAACCTCTGCAAACACGTTTACGTCTCGTTTAACCTCCCCGTTATATCCTAAGCCTGTACGTGTGTGCGTGCGTACAAATGGGGTGGAATGGTCTTTCTACAGCTTTTAAAACCCACTACAGGAAGGGGTGTTTCCTATAGAGAACCGCAGCAGTCAATAGAGTTTCCGCCAGACCTTGTTTTCCGTCTGCGACATCCGCAAATAAAGTCGAAAGTTAGGGAGCTATTTTTGGCGGTTCCAAAACAACGCGTCCACGCTGGAGGGGGGTTGGACCGCTGCAACGATTCTTAAAGATTTATTGGGAAACGTTCGATCAACGTACATCGGGCCGATACTCTTTGTAATTTCTAATTTTAACCTTCCACCCTAGATTAGAGCGATTCATGTTTGAAACTTTTTTGTGTGAGGGCGTGTTAGATCTTACCACCTCGAAATCTGGGCGAAAATTGATAGGTTCTCGGTCGCAGGAAGTCCTTAAGTGACCATTTAGGTTTGATGAGGCGTGAAGTGTTGCCTCGGAGGACGTTTGAACGCTTCTAAATTGGATGCGAATTTATGTCGGGCGATTAGTGGAATGTCAATTAAGGAAACAAGCTCCTAATTTTTTTGGAAAAAAGAAACGAAAGATTTAACAGATGTTCTTTGAGTTAGGTAAATTTGGTTTATAATGAAGGAGTGTAAGATTTAGTGAATTCCAGTTTTATTGGTTACTAAGATGCTACTAAGAAAATTCGTATTCATAGAGGCATTTAGTAGCTACTAAGATAATGCATGGGCTGAAAAGTCTCGGGCCTAACACATAGATGATGCTAGTTTTATTGCAGTTACCTTTCTCTTAGTTAGTACTAAGCTTCAAAAGACAGCTGTTAAAATTTCATGATATTCTATTCATTAGTTTGTGAGTTATTGTGCTAAGAGTCACGCTACTTTTGTTATTTTCAAAACAATGGATCAAAAACAATTTCGTGTTTTAATTTTACACTGCTTCTTGATGGGAAAAAAATACCGTTCAAGCGAAGCAATGGCTTGAAAAGTGTTATGGGGACTCCGCTCCATCAGAAACAACAATAAAACGTTGGTTTGCTGACTTCAAACGTGGTCGTAGAGACACCGATGATGCAGAACGCAGTGGACGTCCAAATGAGGCGGTAACACCAGAAAACATAAAAATCCACAAAATCGTTTTGAATGATCGAAAAGTGAAGTTGCGTGAGTTAGCTAACATCGTAAAGATATCAAAAGAACGTATTGGCTTTACATTGCATGGGCATTTGACTATGAGAAAGCTCTGTTCAAAGTGGGTGCCGCGTTTGCTCACTGTTGACCAAAAACAAGAACGTGTTGATGATTCTGAGCAGTGTTTGGCCATGTTTAAACGTAACAAACCGGAATTTTTGCGTCGATATGTGACAATGGATGAAACATGGATCCATCACTTCACTCCGGAATCAAAACGATCGTCATCTGAGTGGACAGCAACTGGTGAACCTCGTCCAAAGCGCCCGAAAGCACAACAATCGGCTGGAAAGGTTATGGTTATATTTTGGAATGTGCGTGGTGTAATATTCATCGAGTATCTTGAGAAAGGAAATACCATCAACAGTGAATATTATATAGCGTTATTGGAGCGTTTGAAGGCCGAAATTGCAAAGAAACGACCGCATATGGCAAAGAAAAAGAATTTGTTTCATCAAGACAACGCACCGTGTCACAAGTTAATCAAAACAATGGCAAAACTACATGAATTGAACTTCGAATTGGTCCCACATCCACCGTATTCGCCAGATTTGGCTCCCAGCGACTACTGGCTGTTCGCAGACCTCAAAAAAATGCTCGCCGGTAAGAAATTTCGCACGAATGAAGAGGTTATCGCTGAAACTGAGGCCTATTTTGAGGCAAAAGATAAATCGTTCTACAAAAGTGGTATTGAAATGTTAGAGCGGCGCTGGAATGATTGCGTTGCTCTTGATGGAAATTACGTTGATGAATAAAGCTAATTTTGAACCAAAAACCGTGTTTTCTTTGTTAGGCCCGGAACTTTTCAGCCCATGTGTTATATATAAATAGCAAATGATTTCAGATTTAAGACCATAAATATTCTCAAAGTGTTTTTCAATGCTTCGCTGTCAATACTAAGTATTTTCTATCTTTTCAGATTTAATTAACTTAAAATGTCATTATGATTTGGCAACCCATTAATCCGAGGTTTTGTCATCTTATGATCAGATTTCATAATTCACATCGTCTATTATTTACTGGAATTACCATTTAAATTATAAACAAAGTATACGCGTTTAGCACACGCGATGTTATAGTAATAAGCTATACATACATACACAATAGCGCAGACTGTAACATCTCGCTTCCAGGTGTACGCATCTCACAGGCACAGGTATTTTAGACGACCTGTACAACCATTTACTCCAATATTAGTTTTCATTTCGCGTTAGTACAAATTGAATACGAAAAAATAAGTAAAATAAAAAGTGTTTAAATATATTTTACCTTTAGTAATCGATTACAATAAAAACTTTTGTTGTAACTTAGTTTCAGTTGCATTACTTTCAATTTAACAGAGTATTCGTTCAGATGCGTAGTTAACAGGAACTTGTTAAAATTGTATTCTAATTCAAAATTGATTTAAAATTCTTTTTACTATACAAACCAAATTATTCGTAGCTTTTTTTTTGGTTGCTTTTTATGGCCTTCCTGAAAGAACTCAATTTATGGGGTACAGATATCCGATCTTGCAGACCTTCAAATCAGTATTGCTGAAAGAATTTGAACATTGACGATATCGCCCAACAAGATGTTTTGACCTCTATTAGAAGAAGTTGTGAGAAATGTCTCGAACAATTTTCATAAAATCTTGTACGTTTGTAAATAAACATATTTCATTCAGTTAAAAATGTTCGTTTTATAATTCGTATTAAGTGTATCGGTAACAAGGTAAGACATAGTTATAATTCTAAAGGCTACTTTGAGGGGAAATTTATTTAAACACGTTACATATAAACTCACCCCCAAATAAAGTAAACATAATAATCGATTTGTATTCGAAAAGACCGATCCAACGCTATCCCTATTCAAAAACCCGGCTTTATCGAAAACGAGTAATGAAATGGAAATCTAAAGGACGCCGTAGCAGGATATCCGTATCCTTGCACAATAACTACAGTGGCGTCCGTTCCTCATTTATACACAAGCATACGGTTTGTCGATACTTTGCTGCCGCCAGCAAACATGAACTTCACAGCATAGGTACACGGTACGGTATGGTGTACACATATTATTTATGTGCTCTGTGTGTGCATGTGCGTGTGCATACGTTAAAACAGGAACAGGAAGCCTATTATCACCGATTTTCAATTGTCATAATCGTTTTCCCGTATTATATGTACACCGAAGTTGGATTTGAAGAATAATACAAACATACGAAACCTCTCTGAGTGTGATTTTTTTTTATTTGAGTGTGTAGTTATCATACATGCGTTTAGATTCAATTATTTCTTTTTAAATTGGTTGTATCCCAACAGTTATTGAACACTAATTTTTGGTGGAAAAAGAAATTTATGTATACAGGATGTCTTGAAACCTAGATGATGTAAAATTTATTCTATTTAATATTTTCTGATATATATTTAAATTTTTATTAACTTTTCGTGAAATATATTATTTTTAGAATCTACTGCATATTCCACATTTAAAATATTTTTTTACATATTTAGAATCATTTTCTTTAAATAAGCCTCACCCCCCAAAAAAAATTAAATTATTTTGTTTTGTTTAAAATCGATTTCATATTCCACAGCGTAAATTGTGTTGTGATCTGCAACTTCAAAAACTAAATAAAACATTTTCTAAGAAACTAGAATGGTAAAAATCGATGTTGCCCTCTCCCCCCTTTAAAATTTTTTTTTTATAAATAGCGTAAAACACAATAAAAATAATGAATTGTAATGTTTAGGTGATGCATGATTTTTCTTTTTATATATACGATCTTTATATTATTTCTTATTTTATTTCGAAGAAAATATATGTGGAGGCTTAAAATGTGAAAAATATGAAATTATTCTCATATATCCTCTACGCTAGTATACATAAAGTTAATAAAATTTTCTTGCAAAGAAAATTATATTTAATAAATACATATTTATTATATTCCATATTTAATAACAATCTTTTTTAAATAACCCTCAGGAACATTTAAATTATGTAGATTTTATATATTTGATATTCCTCAATTTTTAGAACAATATCGCTATAAATTTTGTTGCTATCGACAACTTCCACAACTAAACAAAACTTTTTCTAAGAAACTAAATCGGTTTCATATTTCTCAGTTTTTCGAATAAAATCTACAATATCATTATAAATGTTATTGTTATTTATAAAATTTCTAAATTGGTAAAAATTAACATTCTCGCCCCCGCCCTCCTTTTTAAATTTATTTTCTAATTACTATAAAACATAATAGAAATAACGAATTATATTGCTTATGTGTGCGAACCATTTCTCTTTCCATATACAGGGTATTTATTTCTTTATTGTATTTGATTTAAAAAAAGGGGGCATGCGGGGGTCTTAAATTCTAGAAAATGTGAGAATATTCCCATTAAACCTCTGATAGTAAGCATAAGGCTTTTTAAAATAGTTTTGTACATTTGCGACAAAAAGAAATTTAATTTTTGAACTAACATATCTTTCCCATCCCCCACCTCCCTTTACCTCATTCTTGCAGCAGTTTTTTCTCCTTTAAATAACATTTCCTAAAAAGAATTAAAAAAAAATACCTTAGCCTTCAATACATACATAATTTATCCTTTTCAAAAAGAATCAAGTATATAGAATTTTTTATAAAAAGTGAAATTGGACAATTGGGGTTCCCCCCTTTGAGAATTAAAAAAAAAAGTATTATACAACGCAATGTTTGGATGTTATTCTAATAAAAAATATATTTAGAAAATTAAAAAATTATCATACATACCGTAATTAAATCAAATTAAACTCCCCCTCGAAAAATCTTCACGATTTCTGTATTTAAACAACTTCTTTCTTCAACTGTTTATTTACTCTTTTGTATTTATTTTAAACGGTAAAATCACTTCCGGAATTATATAAAATAAAGGAAATAAATACGATAATAATAGCCAAAACTTTTTTACAAAATCATCGAATTTCGTGGATCAAAATTCACGCGCGTCAAACTGTCAAGTTAGCCATGGAATAACACGAAAACGGGGGAAAAAAATAAAAGCCTATCGCTCTCAACACTAAACAGCTGACTGTTACGCCAAAATACGCGCCTTCACAGTAAGCCGTGGAAGCTTTTGGCGCCTGCGCTACTGGGACCTGTTCCGATATACTTCGTGTCTGGATGTGAATCGAGTGACCTCTGACAAGGCCCTTGCTAACGTTTTATACGCGTCTCTACGTATATGTGCGATCGGCGTGATGATATCGAAATTTTTCGAGATATCCATGGAGGGGGTTCACAACTTCACCCTTGTATAACACAAAAAAACCCGGATTTGGACAGCAGACACACGCTTACTTGTACTTCCGAACATCTACCTATTATATTCCATAATCCGTCACCCTTATTCAAACTTTTGCGCGTTTGTCGAACTGTAAATAAGCTGAATAGCCCCTGAAACGCGTTTAGAACGTGAAATGATGAAAAAAAAAAGAGAGGTATTCAATCTCTGCGGTGGTGGTCACCTATTGTGACTTCAAGGTTATTTTTGTGGTTCTAAACCGGATGCATCTGTATCTCGCCTATCGTTAGGTGATGGCACGTCCTCCTGCATGGATAATAGAATAATAAAAATACTTCGAACTCAAAGGAACAAGTTCTTGATGATAATACAGTACGTCAACTAAATTTAGCTTTTTCACAATTACTTTTTTTTTTGAATTTCCTCAAAATTTAATGAATTTGAAATGTTTTAGGATTTATTTTGGGTTGCGGAATAGATTTCATCTTTTAAGAAATTTTTTTAATCGTCCCTTTAAGCCGGTCCTGTCTATGGTTTAAATAAATTGATTTTGACACTGACGAAAACAAACCTCTTTCAAAAAAAAATTTATATTTGATAATTTTGGCGTTAATATTGAAGATTCTAAAATTAAAAGAATATATAATTATCACACTTTAGTTGGTAATTTGGAATAAATAAAAACTTTAAAAAAATCTGAATTTTATCATAATTTCGAGATAAAAATAATTTCTAGACAAAAGCGACCCCAAAGAATCGATTGCCACGAATCTCAATTACCAGTTTCGCTTACTTTTTCTATACAAAAACCCCATTCTTGAATAAAAATATCTCAAGAAGATTTTGTTGGAGAAACAGAAAATAACTTGCGTCCTAATACGTTCCTGTCTAATGCCGTAAGATTATCAACACGTCTACTGCATACCTACGCCGACAATAAGCGTAAAGACCCTTTTCCCCTACCGACGCTACCCTTTCTGGTTTAACCTTCTACTATCGACAGGTGTACTGGCCCGAACAGGAAGTTAGATTTGTAAAAAGATTATCTGTGGATCCTCAATATACCTCGTTTTCTCCTTTAAATGAGGTAGGTAAACATAAATTTGTATGCGCTTTTACAACGGCTCATATAGCCAAAGCAACGTTATGATTACCTATTTGGATGTTGGACGAGGCTTGCTCTGACAGTCTTTAGAAGTTACTTGACTCATAAATCATTTTCGCACGTTTCTATTTGGATTTTGGAGGATATTGCTGTAGATAACAGATGTTTTATTGTAGATTCCTGGTTTCTAAGATTTCTACTAAATATCGCGTCAATTTTCGCTGTAATATTTTGGAATATTCTACAGCATTTTTAGATTGTCTCTTGGTATTCTGTTTAAGCAAAATAGCTTCTTAGAATTGATGTTTGATGTGACATTTATTTTTAATATAATCAGTTAACCAATATATCTCTTCGTTTGATTGCTTAAACTTTGTTCTTTCTGGACATGTTGTTTCAAAAAGTTGTGCCAGTCTTGTGTTACTTGTTTGGACATTGGAGTAATAGCAAACCGTCCCAATCAACTTGGTCTAATTGTGCCAGTGTTGAAATGATTTCATTATTCGATAACACTCGTGGAAGGAGTCTTTGCTTGTTCTACTACAAGCTTTTTTTTTTTTAATTAATTAATTAATGGCCTTGGGATTGCGCCATTAGCCACTTACACCACTTAAACCAGAAAAACCGAAAAATACGAAGGAAACCAAACAACCCGAATGTACACAAGGCTAACACTGGAAACGCTTCACACCCGGGGCCGATCGGGTGGCTAACACGAACACACAGGTAGGCTAACGGAAAAGAAGGAAAATCCACAAAGGATACAAGCTAAATAATAAAACGCAGGTTATACATGTGTTTGAATATCTTGTAATTGACATCCTCACTCTCCAAGGCTACTAGATAATTTATGTTAATTGGCAGTTGAATTTTTCTGTTAAGCAAGTCGTTACAAATAAGTTGATTTTCCCGGTGTGACTACCACATTCTAGTAGAGGTTAAAAGTGTGCTTCTTGTTCGTAATGATCCGATAGGGAAGTTTTGTTTATTAGACTCTAAAATTTTACGTTTATTTTGATGAATATGTTGCCTATAAGAGTAGCTCCAGTATCGCAGACCTTTGTGGATTCTGTAATAGTTTGTTACTCTTCTTCATAAGATTTAAGTTGAAATCCACGCACAAAATCATGGTGAAGTCACTTGCATCTTGTTTTAAATTTGATAAGGTATCTTCAGGAGTATTAAAGAATCTATCTAAATCAGGTGGTCTATAAATGCTTAAAATTATGAATTTGCATTTGGAGAGACTTACTTTTCTATTATATTTTCTACGCTTTTCTGTTTTAGGTGAACGAGTCCGTGTGCTTCTATATCATTTCGTATAAAAGCGCAAGAACTTCAATGGACGTTCTTGGATCTTGAAGGTAGGAATCATCATATAGTTTTTAATGATGATGTTACCAATATGCGCTAAGGTTCTGTAACAGCCAATAGGGTTTGCTACTAAATAGAAAAGCTTCAATATAATCTATTTTATTTGTTATACACTGTATGCTTTGATGTAGTAAGGATTGTTTTTGTAGCATTGCTTTTTTCTAAGTATATTGAAGAGATTTGACCCAAATCCTTTCTAAATAGACGATTTATTTTAACACCATCTCGAACAGATATTTTGTATGACCAGTATTCATCTGGATATTTAGATTTAAACATGAATTTTTACTTTCTTAATGCCTCATTGGATAAATATGCGCTGATATTGTTGTCCGCATATGTTTTGAATGACTTTTAATTGTAGTGCGCGATAATTTAACCCTTCTTATGGTTTTAATTTGATCAACTTTATTTGGCCTATTGGCTCGTGGTTCGTCCTTGGATGAAAAATCACCAGGATGAAATTTATCAAACCAATTCCAGCACTGTCTTTCTTTTAGAGCTTCATCGCCACACATATCGATTAACTTTTTAGCAGCTTGTGTTGAGTTCTTTCTTTTTCGGAAATAATACAGCAAAATATAGCGAAAATTGACACTTTTGTTTACCATGTTAAAATTGAACCTTCTTAAACAAATCTCGTAAGAAATACACTTACTTCGGGTTTTAAGAAAGTCAAAATTTTATGCCAAAACTATATAATTGTAACATTTACAGAAGTCATTCAAAAACAAAAAGAAACAGTAGACCCATCTACATTTAAAATCGACAATTACTTTATTATCAACCCAATAGAAGAAAGAACACATCGCATCCTTATTATTGAATCTTTTACCGTCTTGCTAACCTAAAAGGAAATTCAGTTTCTTCTTCTAAATAACATCCCATCCTTTCTCTGCGCCTCCATATACATTCAATTGCTTTATGCCGTCTTTCCGGCTTCCGCTGTCCGGGTGGTAATATAGCATCCCGTGCCGAGTTGTACAACAAACTATCGAAACGTTTTCCTTCGCCTTATCCCTCGCATCCCCTCGAATTCCATTTACTTAACAGCATATTTCTTCATTTTTACGGTTAAATAACCGTTCCCAGCTTCCCCCTTGGCTTTTTTCCGCCGTCATTGCGGCGATAAAGCGGCCGCTGTTTCTGTGCGTAACGATTTCGACTGGAGACCGACTGCCGGGTACGTTCGCCGATCTTTTTCGGCAACGAACCATTTCCGCCAGGTCTCCTCCTCCTTTAACAAGCGAGCCACTTTCGTCAAACGCGTCTGAGAAGTCGTGACGGATTCGTAGAAGGAATTTAGTGAGGATGCGAAGGTCGGATGCCGAAAAATCTATATATTAACGATGCATAGTCTCGGAGTATTACGTTCGGAACAGGAAATATTCGATTCTAAAGGCTGTAGTTTCCGGTTCGGACAATATAACCTTTTCTAGTAGGATAACAGATGGAATTCTCTATGAATGGATGATTGTAAATAGTTCGAATGTGAATTAGGGTCTTTTAAAGATAGTAAACTTACTTAGAAAGTTACAGGACAACTTCCCTTATATAGCCTATATACTGTATAATATCTACCATAGGCGTACGATAAAACTAGGAAGAAATGCCAGTTGTTTTTGGAACCAGCACATTAGAAATATCTTAAATCAGTTCATATTTTACAGGCACCACGACAAAAAAATTATTTTGTTGGGCAGTAATATATTTTTAATTCTGGTGAAATTCATTCAATTTCTATTGCAGCACGTTTATTTCCAAATTCAGTAGACTTTAATTTGTTACGTAACACAAACAAAACTCAATCATTTTCTGATAATTAGAAGGATTTTGGAAACCGGTCGTTGAAATAAAATTTGCCAACCTTTATCGGATTAAAATAGTTTTAGAAGAGATTATCACACAATTAATTCACATCAGATTTTATCCTGGACTTATTATTGTCGGATATTCGTTGCAATTTCGCAATTTTCACCTAACCATCGATTTATATCGTCTCTTTAACCTTCCCGTATCGTCATCGATCATAACGCTTGTATAAGAACTCTTGAATACTTGCTATAAGCGTATAAAGTTCAATAATACGACACGCTGAAACATT